>CM028701.1:55660253-55686623 GCA_016771965.1 Brassica carinata | reverse complement strand
TCTTTGAATCTATTAGGTTTATATGAGAAAAAGTTTGATGAACAAATATTATATATAAGGAGACAATTAAAATGTCAATTTTCTTTAAATTTATTGATACATTAACATATTAATATACTTTTACCAATTTTATAATTTGATAGATATTTACACTATAGTTCCTCACGAGAAAAGGAACGTGGATGAATAAGTAAGTCCTACAAGTAATATAATTTCCTTGTAACTGGTAAAAAAAAATCAGGAACGTGGAAGAACATAGAGTTCCTTGCTATTTTTTTCCTCAAATGAAGTCACCAGTCAAATGTTTTTTTTTTTAAGAAGGAAAATTCAAATCAATGCAGAAAACGCATAGGTGTAAATATTCATTTCTGACCATGGAATTGAATTTTCATGTATACCAGTCTTAAGGAAAATACTTCCGTCTTGTATCCAATTTGACATTGCTGGGACAAATATCATAATTTTCTTTGGTTTATGAATGAACATTATTAGGTCCTTAAAACATAATAACTGGTCAGGTATGGTAAGTTGCAGTAAAGGAGTATATGTATATGATATGGTCAAAAAGGTTATCTAGTAGATTATTTCCAAGAGCCAAGAGGGTGTGTACATTACAGTACATTTAAACAGAATTTAGTGCGGAGTCGTAGGGTCAATGAGCCTAGGCACCTAGTTTAGCAAATATCTTAAAATCAAATATATATAACCAAATCGTTGAACAAATGGCAGCTTTGACTTCTTCTAATTGTTTGCTGAGAAAAACGCGAGTCAAATTGTCTGCTTTTAGATTCGTTAGTCTTCTCCACTCTCCGTTAACGATTGAGGAATCATCTATTCTATTTAAAACACAATTATCTCTATTATTTACCCTTGTATTCATACTAAGGTTCTAAAAATCGGTTTAGGCGATGTCTAGGCGGCAACTCGGTTCTATCTGAAACGAATTTTTTAAAATCTGATTTATACGATTTAAGTCGGTTTAAATTATTCTAAATTAGTTTAAATCGGTTTAAATTGAACTAAATTAGTTTAAATATGTTAAATTAAGCCATAACATTAGTATAAATTCATAAATTTGTTTAATTTCTTTTATTTTATATATCTAATTTTGATAATTTATCATAAATTTTTTATGATTAAACTCAAAAATTAAAATATCTAATATAAATGTAAAATATATATTAAATAAATCAATCATTCGTTAACGTCTAGACATCACCTAGACCCCGAATAATTGCCTAGTAGTTAGTTCTCTATAAAGTGTCTAGTAATCGCTTAGTTATTTTTGGAACATTGCTCATTAGGCCTGGGCACGGATCGGATATTCAGGTTTTTGAAGGTATCTGTGATTTGCTTCGAATGCTACGGATATCTAATTTTTCGATTTGCTTTGCTTCGGAAAAATACGGATATTCGGAAAAACGGACATTCGGAAAATAAATAAATATTTGCGAATATTTAAGAATACTTACGAATATCTAATCTGTTTTGATTAATATAAATAATCTTAAAAATTCGATACAAGTTTGTTTTATAAAATATTTTTTTGCATGATATATAAAATAAAAATTAAAAGAAATAGTGAATCTACATATTTTTTAAAAAATTAAACTTAATTAACAATTGTAATAATACAAAACTTAAAAACAAATTATAATTATCATAAATTTTTTCTCTTCCCTTTATGTAATACTTTTATATAAGTAATAATGTGAATATAATTTGTCAAATCATATGTTAGAATAATAATTATATACTTTTATACATTTAAAACTGTAAAATATAATCAAGATATACATGTATTTATATATTACCGGATCAGATCGGATATTCGCTTTCCAAAATTTTAATATTTGTGATTTGCTTCGATTTTAACGGATATTGATTTTTAGTATTTGCTTTGCTTCAAAAGTTTACGGATATTCGGAATTTTCGGATCGAATCGAACCGAATAACGAATCGAATCAAATTAAACGGATAAAATGCCCAGCCATATTGCTCATATTACTCTGGCATATTATATGATATGCCACTGCTTTTTCAAAAAAAAATTATACCTTTCGTTAAGGGCATTAGCGCAATTTGGTTAATAGGCCTACTTTTGTATCTACGAGATTGTGTAGCCCGTAACTTTCCTTATCTTTATAGGGATCAAGGGAAACGGGTGAGACCCATATTCTCTTACCTATCTATATTATTATTTGTGAAGTTATTTTTTGAGACAGAATTCTCACGTTAAAAGTTAGAATAACTAAATACGATGATACTTTTAATGAATAATTTTTTTATATAATTAATCTTTAAACATGAATTAATTATAATAAAAATATTCAAAAAGAAAAAAATGTTTTTTGACCAAAAAATTCATTTATATTTTATTATTATCCAAACTAATATTTTCTTTTCAGTAGATAAAATTTTGAACATATATTTATCGAGTAAAAAAATGAATTCTCAATTAAAATTCATTAAATAGTCTCGATAATTATAAGTTTATATATTATCTATGTATTGATAAACATAATTGAAGATCTTGATAATTAATGAAAAATTAAAATTTAAAAAGAAAAAACACAACCAAAATTGTATTTTTTTGAAACACACACAACCAAAATTGTATTTACGCAACATAATTGTTTCTAATTTTTATAAAATAAATATATGTATATATAATGTTTTAGTGAACTGCATCATAGATAAATAGTTTTATGTTAAATGTGTTATTTATTTGTAAGTGTATGACAATAAATTATTTTTTGGTCTTTAAATTAAAAATACTTTTATTAATAAATATTAGTAAGATAATTATGCTCGCATCGCGGGCTAAACACCTAGTATAGACAATACACTATTTTTTTTTTGCTTAAAAGCTTTCGATATTAATTCACTGTGGTATTAGATTTAAATAATATTATGTTCCTTTGGTTGTTACCTAATAGTTTTTATAAACATATGGATTTTAGTCTAAGGAAAGTTATATGTAGTTCCATTGTTGACAAAAATAAAAAATAAATAAAAGTGCAGTTCCATCATCGACATCTAAACATCTTTATAAAGTTTCAGAGATTTATGTTAAAGGGAATTACGGTCATCTATAATATTTATATGAAACGAAGAATGAAATATTATTGCTCTTTTGATTAAAGTAAACAGAGAGAGAGACAGTACAACATAAACCTACAAAATTGCATAATAAACAATTTTTTATATTTACACAAACTGTTTCTCAAAAAGTATTACAACTTCTCATTAGTATTGAATAAACTTTAATCATACTAATAATTAATTCATGCTAAATCAGTATCTAAAATATAATTGAGTTTTCTAAACCATAGTAAATGTTTTTGCGATTATAATTTTTGTGGGTTTCTCCACTGTATATGCAAAATATTTATCAAGTATAAGATGAGTAGAACAAACATATTATTATCTGTACAAACTAATACAAAGATTAATTTTTTATCAACCTAAAATATAGATGCGTTTTAAAAATGCAGATCAAAATCCAGTTCAATTTGAAACACATACGGGTCTTATTCAAATATTATTGAGCTCATATACAACTAATTTTGGTTTAGAACTCCTAAATGGGCTTTAAACAGTCCGTTTGAATAGACTTATAATTTTGATTTGTTTATTCAACATTTCAAAACTACAAAATTACAAAACAAAACCATAGTATTCCTTCCAATTTTTGTTATCAAAACTAAATAAATATATCACTGCATAATAGATGTTTTGTAACTTAATAAAAACATTGACTATTCAGATAGAAGATAAATGATCACAAATTAAAACCATTCACTGACTAAACTTTTCTTAACCCATGTCTGTCTACTAAAAGTGAAGAGATTTTCCACAGCTTTGTCACAGAGAAGTGAGTGAATCTGAAGACTCCATCTTCTCAGCTGATGCTGCAGCAGCAGAAGCAGCTTCATCTAATCCCAGTTTCTGTAACTCGCTTAAGAATCCATCCAGGTCGTTTGAGGAGATCTTGTAAGGGCTGTGCGAAGGACCTGGAAACGAGTGTTTGGATACTTCTTCCTTGTATTCCAAAAGTGCTTTGTTGATCACTTCTCCCACTTGAGTGTACTGCTTGCAAAACTTTGGAGTAACCTGAAATGAAAGGAAACTCTTATGAATGAATCATAACATTAAAATTAATACTTTAATTGATTCAGCATTTGACCTTAGCATGATGTGGATGCTGCATCATTCCCAGAAGATCATGGTATACTAAAACCTGCAGCCACAAGAATAATATGACAAATCTAATCATAGTAGTAGTAGACACCTCACTCTTTTTATGCTGACTTTACTCTTCAATCATACTAAGAAGCTCAATATTTGAGAAAATGGTTTATTCATTCAAACCATTTAAGCACACAAGACCAAAAGGCCAATGTGAAAGGAGTGTAAAAAACTGAACCTGTCCACTGCAGAAAGGGCCAGCTCCTATGCCAATGGTTGGAATATGAAGAGCAGAAGTCGCAGCAGCAGCCACAGGAGGTGGAACACATTCTAAAACAACCGAGAAACATCCAGCTTCTTGTAAAGCCATGGCAGTTTCCACAACCTAATCCCACCAAAATAAGAAGGAAAAGATCTTTCATAAACAACCTTATTAAGGAATAAGGATTAAACACACACACAAACTCTTAGTTTCAGACCTTAACAGCACTAACTATGTTCCTCCCTTGTGGTCTGAAACCACCAAGAACGCTTATAGCTTGAGGAGTCAACCCAACATGTCCCATAACCGCAATCCCTGCTTCCACAATGGACTTTGCAGTAGTGATCCTTGAAGGCGACCCTCCTTCAAGCTTAATAGCATCCATGCCTCCTTCTTTCAACACTCTAACTGCATCGACGTGGACGGCGGAAGGGTAATCGTAAGCGGTGACGACGGTTATGGCCTCACCTTTACGATGTTTCTGCCTCAGCTGAGTCAGAGTCACACTCTGGTTCGTGTTTTGCGGTTTGGGTCCTCCGTAAACGGTATTCTCCGGTACGTTGCTCATTAACCGGGAGGGGGTTATGGTTCTCGTGGCACGAGAGAACCTCCTGACGAGTGAAGACGCCATTGTCGATGAAAAAGATATCGGAATTAAATTTAAATTTAAAGACTTTACAAAAACAAAAAACAGAGTATGTAAAACAGAGTATGTTGGTGACTCACGCGCTCGTGGCTCCGATTCTTCCAAAGTTGAAAGCCTTCGTACTCTCTCTCCATCTACTCATTGATCAACGTCATCTGTTGTAATCAGTTTCTACCGTTGGCGGAGACTTTATCGAGGAATCACTTACATGGCTGGAACAGAGCATGTAACAGAGAAGTGGTTAAAGATCGAGGCTTTATCTTTCTGTGATGCGAATATGTGATTATGAAGCTGATGTCAATCTCAAATTGATCAATCAAGTATTGATACTTTATTGACTCTGGAGACTTGTCTTATTCTTTGTGTTTGGTCTTGCAGAGAGGAAGAGGCTTGTCAACTTCTTTGACATCTTCTTCTATGCTTCAGCTCAATTCAGGAACGTTTATAGTGATTTTAGCGATTTTATAATGGTTAGTCTAGTTATTTAAGCAGTATATGAATTTAAACTAATTTAATTTTTAAAAATTAGAATGATGTACATGTACTTGAAAAATAGTTTAGAAATCTTTTAATACAAATCTAGAATGTAGTTAAATAATTTTAAACAACACTAAAGAGTATAAGATTTTGTATATAGAGCATATAACGAAAAACTCAATATTCTCGTATGAGTTGTTAACCTACAAATTTTGAGAAAAATTTAAAAAATATGACAATATTGTTTTATTGCATAATTGCATCCTCCACTTACATATTATGATGATCAAAGAGGTTATGAACGTTTGTTGTCTCTGTTTCTCTAGATAATAGTGATTTTATAGTGGTTAGTCTACTTATTTAAGCAAGATATGAATTTAAAATAATTTAATTTTTAAAAATTAATGATGTACATGTACTTGAAAAATAGTTTAGAATACATTAATAAAATGAATAATGTGGTAAAATAATTTTAAACAATACTAAAGAGTATAAGATTATGTATATAGAGCATTTAACTAAAAACTCAATATTTTCGTAGGGTTAGTTAACCTACAAATTTTGAGAAAAATTTAAAAAATATGACAATATTGTTTTATTGCATAATTGCATCCTCCACTTACATATTATGATGATCAAAGATTTTAGGAACGTTTGTTGTCACTGTTTCTCTAGATAATAGTGATTTTATAGTGGTTAGTCTACTTATTTAAGCAGTATATGAATTTAAAATAATTTAATTTTTAAAAATTAGAATGATGTACATGTACTTGAAAAATAGTTTAGAATACATTAATAAAAATGAATAATGTGGTAAAATAATTTTAAACAATACTAAAGAGTATAAGATTATGTATATAGAGCATTTAACGAAAAACTCAATATTTTCGTAGGGGTTAACCTACAAATTTTGAGAGAAATTCAAAAAATATGACAATATTGTTTTATTGCATAATTGCATCCTCCACTTACATATTATGATGATCAAAGAGGTTATGAACGTTTGTTGTCTCTGTTTCTCTAGATAATAGTGATTTTATAGTGGTTAGTCTACTTATTTAAGCAGTATATGAATTTCAACTAAATTAATTGTTAAAAATTAGAATGATGTACATGTACCTTGAAAAACAGTTTATAAACCTTTTAATACAAATGTAGAATGTAGTTAAATAATTTTAAACAACACTAAAGAGTATAAGATTATGTATATAGAGCATTTAACGAAAAACTCAATATTTCCGTAGGGGTTAGTTAACCTATAAATTTTGAGAGAAATTAAAAAAATATGACAATATTGTTTTATTGCATAATTGCATCCTCCACTTACATATTATGAGGTTAGGAACGTTTGTTGTCTCTGTTTCTCTAGATAATAGTGATTTTATAGTGGTTAGTCTAATTATTTAAGCAGTATATGAATTTCAACTAAATTAATTGTTAAAAATTAGAATGATGTACATGTACCTTGAAAGATAGTTTAGAAACCATTTAATACAAATGTAGAATGTGGTTTAATAATTTTAAACAACACTAACGAGTATAAGATTATGTATATAGAGCATTTAACGAAAAACTCAATATTTTCGTAGGGGTTAACCTACAAATTTTGAGAGAAATTCAAAAAATATGACAATATTGTTTTATTGCATAATTGCATCCTCCACTTACATATTATGATGATCAAAGAGGTTAGGAACGTTTGTTGTCTCTGTTTCTCTAGATAATAGTGATTTTATAGTGGTTAGTCTAATTATTTAAGCAGTATATGAATTTCAACTAAATTAATTGTTAAAAATTAGAATGATGTACATGTACCTTGAAAGATAGTTTAGAAACCATTTAATACAAATGTAGAATGTGGTTTAATAATTTTAAACAACACTAACGAGTATAAGATTATGTATATAGAGCATTTAACGAAAAACTCAATATTTTCGTAGGGGTTAACCTACAAATTTTGAGAGAAATTCAAAAAATATGACAATATTGTTTTATTGCATAATTGCATCCTCCACTTACATATTATGATGATCAAAGAGGTTAGGAACGTTTGTTGTCTCTGTTTCTCTAGATAATAGTGATTTTATAGTGGTTAGTCTAATTATTTAAGCAGTATATGAATTTAAACTAAATTAATTGTTAAAAATTAGAATGATGTACATGTACCTTGAAAGATAGTTTAGAAACCTTTTAATACAAATGTAGAATGTGGTTAAATAATTTTAAATAACACTAAAGAGTATAAGATTATGTATATAGAGCATTTAACGAAAAACTCAATATTTTTGTAGGGGTTAACCTAAAAATTTTGAGGAAAATTCAAAAAATATGACAATAATGTTTTATTGCATAATTACATCCCCCACTTACATATTATGATGATCAAAGAGGTTAGGAACGTTTGTTATCTCTGTTTCTCTAGATAATAGTGATTTTATACTTGTTAGTCTACTTATTTACGCAGTATATGAATTTAGCCTAAATTAATTGTTAAAATTAGAATGATGTACATGTACCTTGAAAGATAGTTTAGAATAAATTAATACAAATGTAGAATATGGTTAAATAATTTTAAAAAACACTAAAGAGCGTAAGATTATGTATATAGAGCATTTAACGAAAAACTCAATATTTTCGTAGGGGTTAACCTACAAATTTTGAGAGAAATTCAAAAAATATGACAATATTTTTTTATTGCATAATTACATCCTCCACTTACATATTATGATGATCAAAGAGGTTATGAACGTTTGTTGTCTATGTTTCTCTAGATAATAGTGATTTTATAGTGGTTAGTCTACTTATTTAAGCAATATATGAATTTAAACTAAATTAATTGTTAAAAATTAGAATGATGTACATGTACCTTGAAAGATAGTTTAGAATACATTAATACAAATGTAGAATGTGGTTAAATAATTTTAACAACACTAAAGAGCATAAGATTATGTATATAGAGCATTTAACGAAAAACTCAATATTTTCGTAGGGGGTTAACCTACAAATTTTGAGAGAAATTCAAAAAATATGAAAATATTGTTTAATTGCATAATTGCATCCTCCATTTACATATTATGATGATCAAAGAGGTTAGGAACGTTTGTTGTCTATGTTTCTCTAGATAATAGTGATTTTATAGTGGTTAGTCTACTTATTTAAGCAGTATATGAATTTCAACTAAATTAATTGTTAAAAATTAGAATGATGTACATGTACCTTGAAAGATAGTTTAGAAACCTTTTAATACAAATGTAGAATATGGTTAAATAGTTTTAAACAACACTAAAGAGTATAAGATTATGTATATAGAGCATTTAACGAAAAACTCAATATTTTCGTAGGGGTTAACCTACAATTACTTTTCGCCGATGACACTATGTTTTTCCTCGAGACAAACGACATGAGCTGCACTGCATTACTGGATATTCTACACAAGTATCGGATGTCTTCGGGTCAGATGATCAACACCGAAAAATCCTCAATATCCTTCTCGGCAAAGACCCCACAGGTAATACGGGAACGTGTTAAAACACACCTCGGGATTGCAAAGGAAGGAGGAGTGGGGAAATATTTGGGTCTTCCGGAACACTTTGGTTGAAGGAAAAAAGATCTTTTTACAAGCATAGTGGATCGCATTAGACGGAAAGTGGCAAGCTGGGCTTCAAGACAATTATCAGGTGCTTGAAAATTGGTGATGCTAAAGTCAGTGCTATCTGCGGTTCCATCTTACGCAATGACTTGTTTTGAGCTACCTGTAAGCTTATGTCAACGTATCCAATCTGCCCTCACGAGATTCTGGTGGGATGCATCTCCGGATGAAAAGAAAATGTGTTGGGTATCTTGGGATAAAATGACAGCACCTAAGGCCTTGGGAGGACTAGGAATCAGAGATATCCAAGCTTTTAACAAGGCTTTACTCGCGAAACAAGCTTGGCGGATAGTGACAAAACCGGAGTGTCTTTTAGCCAGGGTGCTACGAGGCAAATACTGCGGGAAGGCGGCTTTCCTGGATACCGAATCGCCTAAAGCTGCCTCGCATGGTTGGCGAGGGATCCTAGTGGGCAGAGATCTGTTGCTAAGTAACCTCACCAAAGTTATAGGTGATGGAGAAGGCACACGGCTATGGAAGGATCCATGGCTTAGCTCGAGCAAGCCTTTGCGACTTATGGGACCGTTTCAAGAGAAACATCAGGATCTAGTGGTGGCAGACCTGCTTTGTAGGGAGACACGGGAATGGAACAGGCTGAAGATTAGCAGTATAATACCGGAGTCTCTGCCAGCCATTCTAAGCATCAAACCGAGTATCACAGGCGCGATGGACTCCTACGCCTGGCTAGCATCAAAAACTGGAGTATACACTGTCAAATCAGGGTACTTTGTGGCAGTATCGACAGAGTTAGAGATTACAACCGACCAAGACTTCTACAAGGCAATATGGAAATGTAGAGTCTCTCCAAAGACCCAAATCTTCTTGTGGAAAATTGCAAAAGGAGCTCTTGCATTAGGGGAAAACCTGGCGAAAAGAGGCCTTACTTCCAACGTTGGCTGAAAACATTGCGGAGACTTGGAAACTGCGAACCATGTGTTTCTCCACTGCAGCATTACTAGACAAGTATGGGACTACAGTCAGCTATGGACCACGGACTTCAACCCATCCGCCTGCGCCTCCTTCAGTGAAGCTTTCCTCTCGACTATGCAGTTGATAAACCTGCCACCTCTTGGAGTGACAGAGAACATCTTCCCATGGATAATTTGGGGACTCTGGATAGCAAGGAATTTATTTGTCTTCGAAAACAGAGTAACTACGCCGGCAGAGCTTATCTCGAGAGCAATCAGAAATGCTCGAGAGTGGACCATGGCACAAGCAACTGTCGCGCAACAACGCCAGCCATCACTTCATGGTTTGATTGATCCTTTGCCACCTTATACCTTTACTTGTTTCACTGATGCAGCGTGGCAAGCTACAACCCGAAGAGCAGGCTGTGGATGGATCTTTTTCACACACCAAGGAGAACGATTGGATCAAGGAACCTCCATGTTTGAGTACACCTCGACACCACAAATGGCGGAAGGACTCGCCATCAGATCGGCTCTGTTTCACGCACTGACAGCCGGCTACTCAAGAATCTGTATCAAATCAGATTGTCAAGCAATCGTTGCTAACATCACCTCGAAGAACCACCCGACGGATCTCTACAGAATCACCCGGGACATCGAGCATCTATCCCTTTCTTTCGATTTCATTGTCTTTTCTTTTGTACCGAGAAAAATGAACTCCCTAGCTGATTCTCTTGCAAAATCAGTGCTGTATTGAACTCCAACCAACTATTTATAGTTGGCCTGCCCCTTTTATTAATAGTATGTCTGTGTTCAAAAAAAAAAAGTGGTTAGTCTACTTATTTAAGCATTAGATGAATTTAAACTAAATTAAATGTTAAAAACTAGAATGATGTACATGTACCTTGAAAGATAGTTCAGAATACATTAATACAAATGTAGAATGTGGTTAAATAATTTTAAACAACACTAAAGAGCATAAGATTATGTATATAGAGCATTTAAGAAAAACTCAATATTTTCGTAGGGGTTAACCTATAAATTTTGAGAGAAATTAAAAAAATATGACAATATTGTTTTATTTTATAATTTCATCCTCCACTTACATATTATGATGATCAAAGAGGTTAGGAACGTTTGTTGTCTCTGTTTCTCTAGATAATAGTGATTTTATAGTGGTTAGTCTACTTATTTAAGCAGTATATGAATTTCAACTAAATTAATTGTTAAAAATTAGAATGATGTACATTTACCTTGAAAAACAGTTTATAAACCTTTTAATACAAATGTAGAACGTAATTAAATAATTTTAAACAACACTAAAGAATACAAGATAATGTATATAGAGCATTTAACGAAAAACTAAATATTTTCGTAGGGGATAAACCTACAAATTTTGAGAGAAATTCAACAAATATGACAATATTGTTTTATTGCATAATTGCATCCTCCACTTATATATTATGATGGTCAAAGAGGTTAGGAACGTTTGTTGTCTCTGTTTCTCTAGATAATAGCAATTTTATAGTGGTTAGTCTACTTATTTAAGCAGTATATGAATTTAAACTAATTTAATTGTTAAAAATTAGAATGATGTACATGTACTTGAAAAATATTTTAGAATACATTAATAAAAATGAATAATGTAGTTAAATAATTTTAAACAACACTAAATAATACAAGATTATGTATATAGAGCATTTAACGAAAAACTAAATATTTCCGTAGGGGGTAAACCTACAAATTTTGAGAGAAATTCAACAAATATGACAATATTGTTTTATTGCATAATTGCATCCTCCACTTACATATTATGATGGTCAAAGAGGTTAGGAACGTTTGTTGTCTCCATTTCTCTAGATAATAGCGATTTTATAGTGGTTAGTCTACTTATTTAAGCAATATATGAATTTAAACTAATTTAATTTTTAAAAATTAGAATGATGTACATGTACTTGAAAAATAGTTTAGAATACATTAATAAAAATGAATAATGTGGTAAAATAATTTTAAACAATACTAAAGAGTATAAGATTATGTATATAGAGCATTTAACGAAAAACTCAATATTTCCGTAGGGGATTAACCTACAAATTCTGAGAGAAATTCAAAAAATATGACAATATTGTTTTATTGCATAATGGCATCCTCCACTTACTTATTATGATGATCAAAGAGGTTAGGAACGTTTGTTGTCTCTGTTTCTTTAGATAATAGTGATTTAATAGTGGTTAGTCTACTTATTTAAGCAGTATATGAATTTCAACTAAATTAATTGTTAAAAATTAGAATGATGTACATGTACCTTGAAAGATAGTTTAGAAACCTTTTAATACAAATGTAGAATGTGGTTAAATAATTTTAATCAACACTAAAGAGTATAAGATTATATATATAGAGCATTTAACGAAAAACTCAATATTTTCGTAGGGGGTAAACCTACAAATTTTGAGAGAAATTCAAAAAATATGACAATATTGTTTTATTGCATAATTGTATCCTCCACTTACATATTATGATGGTCAAAGAGGTTAGGAACGTTTGTTGTCTCCGTTTCTCTAGATAATAGCGATTTTATAGTGGTTAGTCTACTTATTTAAGCAGTATATGAATTTCAACTAAATTAATTGTTAAAAATTAGAATGATGTACATGTACCTTGAAAGACAGTTTATAAACCTTTTAATAAAAATGAAGAATGTAGTTAAATAATTTTGAACAACACTAAAGAGTATAAGCTTATGTATATAGAGCATTTAACAAAAACTCAATATTTCTGTAGGGGTTAACCCTACAAATTTAGAGAGAAATTCAAAAAATATGACTATATTGTTTTATTTTATAATTGCATCCTCCACTTACATATTATGATGATCAAAGAGGTTAGGAACGTTTGTTGTCTCTGTTTCTCTAGATAATAGTGATTTTACAGTGGTTAGTCTACTTATTTAAGCAGTATATGAATTTCAACTAAATTAATTGTTAAAAATTAGAATGATGTACATGTACCTTGAAAGATAGTTTAGAAACCTTTTAATACAAATGTAGAATGTGGTTAAATAATTTTAATCAACACTAAAGAGTATAAGATTATATATATAGAGCATTTAACGAAAAACTCAATATTTTCGTAGGGGGTAAACCTACAAATTTTGAGAGAAATTCAAAAAATATGACAATATTGTTTTATTGCATAATTATATCCTCCACTTACATATTATGATGGTCAAAGAGGTTAGGAACGTTTGTTGTCTCCGTTTCTCTAGATAATAGCGATTTTATAGTGGTTAGTCTACTTATTTAAGCAGTATATGAATTTCAACTAAATTAATTGTTAAAAATTAGAATGATGTACATGTACCTTGAAAGACAGTTTATAAACCTTTTAATAAAAATGTAGAATGTAGTTAAATAATTTTGAACAACACTAAAGAGTATAAGATTATGTATATAGAGCATTTAACGAAAAACTCAATATTTTTGTAGGGGTTAACCTACAAATTTTGAAAGAAATTCAAAAAATATGAAATTATTGTTTTATTGCATAATTTCATTCTCCACTTACATATTATGATGATCAAAGAGGTTAGGAACGTTTGTTGTCCCTATTTCTCTAGATAATAGTGATTTTATAGTGGGTAGTCTACTTATTTAAGCATTAGATGAATTTAAACTAAATTAATTGTTAAAAAATAGAATGATGTACATGTACCTTGAAAGATAGTTTAGAATACATTAATACAAATTTAGAATGTGGTTAAATAATTTTAAACAACACTAAAGAGCATAAGATTATGTATATAGAGCATTTAACGAAAAACTCAATATTTTCGTAGGGGTTAACCTACAAATTTTGAGAGAAATTAAAAAAATATGAAAATATTGTTTTATTTTATAATTGCATCCTCCACTTACAAATTATGATGATCAAAGAGGTTAGGAACGCTTGTTGTCTCGCTTCTAGATAATAGTGATTTTATAGTGGTTAGTCTACTTATTTAAGCAGTATATGAATTTCAACTAAATTAATTGTTAAAAATTAGAATGATGTACATGTACCTTGAAAGATAGTTTATAAATCTTTTAATACAAATGTAGAATGTAGTTAAATAATTTTAAACAACACTAAAGAGTATAAGATTATGTATATAGAGCATTTAACGAAAAACTCAATATTTTCGTAGGGGGTAAACCAACAAATTTTGAGAGAAATTCCAAAAAATATGACAATATTGTTTTATTGCATAATTGCATCCTCCACTTACATATTATGATGGTCAAAGAGGTTAGGAACGTTTGTTGTCTCCGTTTCTCTAGATAATAGTGATTTTATAGTGGTTTGTCTACTTATTTAAGCAGTATATGAATTTAAACTAATTTAATTTTTAAAAATTAGAATGATGTACATGTACTTGAAAAATAGTTTAGAGTACATTAATATAAATGAATAATGTGGTAAAATAATTTTAAACAACACTAAAGAGCATAAGATTATGTATATAGAGCATTTAACTAAAAACTCAATATTTTCGTAGGGTTAACCTACAAATTTTGAAAGAAATTCAAAAAATATGACAATATTGTTTTATTGCATAATTTCAATCTCCACATACATATTATGATGATCAAAGAGGTTAGGAACGTTTGTTGTCTCTATTTCTCTAGATAATAGTGATTTTATAGTGGTTAGTCTAATTATTTAAGCAGTGTATGAATTTCAACTAAATTAATTGTTAAAAATTAGAATGATGTACATTTACCTTGAAAGATAGTTTAGAAACCTTTTAATACATATGTAGAATGTGGTTAAATAATTTTAAACAACACTAAAGAGCATAAAATTATGTATATAGAACGTTTAACGAAAAACTCAATATTTTCGTAGGGTTAACCTACAAATTTTGAGAGATATTCAAAAAATAGGACAATATTATTTTATTTTATAATTGCTTCCTCCACTTACATATTATGATGATCAAAGAGGTTAGGAACGTTTGTTGTCTCTGTTTCTCTAGATAATAGTGATTTTATTGTGGTTAGTCTACTTATTTAAGCAATATATGAATTTAAACTAAATTAATTGTTAAAAATTAAAATGATGTACATGTACCTTGAAAGATAGTTTAGAATACCTTAATACAAATGTAGAATGTGGTTAAATAATTTTTAACAACACTAAAGAGCATAAGATTATGTATATAGAGCATTTAACGAAAAACTCAATATTTTTGTAGGGGTTAACCAACAAATTTTGAGAGAAATTCAAAAAAAAATGACAATATTTTTTTATTGCATAATTGCATCCTCCACTTATATATTATGATGATCAAAGAGGTTAGAAACGTCTGGTTTCTCTGTTTCCCTAGATAATAGTGATTTTATAGTGGTTAGTCTACTTATTTAAGCAATATATAAATTTAAACTAAATTAATTTTTTAAAATTAGAATGATGTACATGTACCTTGAAAGATAGTTTAGAATACATTAATACAAATGTAGAATGTGGTTAAATATTTTTAACAACACTAAAGAGCATAAGATTATGTATATAGAGCATTTAACGAAAAACTCAATATTTCCGTAGGGGGGGTTAACCTACAAATTTTGAGAGAAATTCAAAAAATATGAAAATATTGTTTTAATTCATTATTGTATCCTCCACTTACATATTATGATGATCAAAAAGGTTAGGAACGTTTGTTGTCTCTGTTTCTCTAGATAATAGTGATTTTATAGTGGTTAGTCTACTTATTTAAGCAGTATTTGAATTTTAACTAAATTAATTGTAAAAAATTAGAATGATGTACATGTACCATGAAAGATAGTTTAGTAACCTTTTAATACAAATGTAGAATGTGGTTAAATAATTTTAAACAACACTAAAGAGTATAAGATTATGTATATAGAGCATTTAACGAAAAACTCAATATTTTCGTAGGGGTTAACCTACAAATTTTTAGAGAAATTCAAAAAAAATGACAATATTGTTTTATTACATAATTGCATCCTCCACTTACATATTATGATGATCAAAGAGGTTAGGAACGTTTGTTGTCACTGTTTCTCTAGATAATAGTGATTTTATAGTGGGTAGTCTACTTATTTAAGCATTAGATGAATTTAAACTAAATTAATTGTTAAAAATTAGAATGATGTACATGTACCTCTAAAGATAGTTTAGAATACATTAATACAAATGTAGAATGTGGTTAAATAATTTCAAACATCACTAAAGAGCATAAGATTATGTATTTAGAGCATTTAACGAAAAACTCAATATTTTCGTAGGGGTTAACCTATAAATTTTGAGAGAAATTAAAAAAATATGACAATATTGTTTTATTTTATAATTTCATCCTCCACTTACATATTATGATGATCAAAGAGGTTAGGAACGTTTGTTGTCTCTGTTTCTCTAGATAATAGTGATTTTATAGTGGTTAGTCTACTTATTTAAGCAGTATATGAATTTAAACTAATTTAATTTTTAAAAATTAGAATGATGTACATGTACTTGAAAAATAGTTTAGAATACATTAATAAAAATGAATAATGTGGTAAAATAATTTTAAACAACACTAAAGAGTATAAGATTATGTATATAGAGCATTTAACGAAAAACTCAATATTTCCGTAGGGGATTAACCTACAAATTCTGAGAGAAATTCAAAAAATATGACAATATTGTTTTATTGCATAATGGCATCCTCCACTTACTTATTATGATGATCAAAGAGGTTAGGAACGCTTGTTGTCTCTGTTTCTTTAGATAATAGTGATTTAATAGTGGTTAGTCTACTTATTTAAGCAAGATATGAATTTCAACTAAATTAATTGTTAAAAATTAGAATGATGTACATGTACCTTGAAAGATAGTTTAGAAACCTTTTAATACAAATGTAGAATGTGGTTAAATAATTTTAATCAACACTAAAGAGTATAAGATTATATATATAGAGCATTTAACGAAAAACTCAATATTTTCGTAGGGGGTAAACCTACAAATTTTGAGAGAAATTCAAAAAATATGACAATATTGTTTTATTGCATAATTGTATCCTCCACTTACATATTATGATGGTCAAAGAGGTTAGGAACGCTTGTTGTCTCTGCTTCTAGATAATAGCGATTTTATAGTGGTTAGTCTACTTATTTAAGCAGTATATGAATTTCAACTAAATTAATTGTTAAAAATTAGAATGATGTACATGTACCTTGAAAGACAGTTTATAAACCTTTTAATAAAAATGTAGAATGTAGTTAAATAATTTTGAACAACACTAAAGAGTATAAGATTATGTATATAGAGCATTTAACGAAAAACTCAATATTTCTGTAGGGGTTAACCTACAAATTTTGAAAGAAATTCAAAAAATATGAAAATATTGTTTTATTGCATAATTTCATTCTCCACTTACATATTATGATGATCAAAGAGGTTAGGAACGTTTGTTGTCCCTATTTCTCTAGATAATAGTGATTTTATAGTGGGTAGTCTACTTATTTAAGCATTAGATGAATTTAAACTAAATTAATTGTTAAAAAATAGAATGATGTACATGTACCTTGAAAGATAGTTTAGAATTTATTAATACAAATTTAGAATGTGGTTAAATAATTTTAAACAACACTAAAGAGCATAAGATTATGTATATAGAGCATTTAACGAAAAACTCAATATTTTCGTAGGGGTTAACCTACAAATTTTGAGAGAAATTAAAAAAATATGAAAATATTGTTTTATTTTATAATTGCATCCTCCACTTACAAATTATGATGATCAAAGAGGCTAGGAACGTTTGTTGTCTCTGTTTCTCTAGATAATAGTGATTTTATAGTGGTTAGTCTACTTATTTAAGCAGTATATGAATTTCAACTAAATTAATTGTTAAAAATTAGAATGATGTACATGTACCTTGAAAGATAGTTTATAAACCTTTTAATACAAATGTAGAATGTAGTTAAATAATTTTAAACAACACTAAAGAGTATAAGATTATGTATATAGAGCATTTAACGAAAAACTCAATATTTTCGTAGGGGGTAAACCAACAAATTTTGAGAGAAATTACAAAAAATATGACAATATTGTTTTATTGCATAATTGCATCCTCCACTTACATATTATGATGGTCAAAGAGGTTAGGAACGTTTGTTGTCTCCGTTTCTCTAGATAATAGTGATTTTATAGTGGTTTGTCTACTTATTTAAGCAGTATATGAATTTAAACTAATTTAATTTTTAAAAATTAGAATGATGTACATGTACTTGAAAAATAGTTTAGAGTACATTAATATAAATGAATAATGTGGTAAAATAATTTTAAACGATACTAAGGAGTATGAGATTATGTATATAGAGCATTTAACGAAAAACTCAATATTTCTGTAGGGGTTAACCTACAAATTTTGAAAGAAATTCAAAAAATATGACAATATTTTATTATTGCATAATTTCAATCTCCACATACATATTATGATGATCAAAGAGGTTAGGAACGTTTGTTGTCTCTATTTCTCTAGATAATAGTGATTTTATAGTGGTTAGTCTAATTATTTAAGCAGTGTATGAATTTCAACTAAATTAATTGTTAAAAATTAGAATGATGTACATTTACCTTGAAAGATAGTTTAGAAACCTTTTAATACAAATGTAGAATGTGGTTAAATAATTTCAAACAACACTAAAGAGCATAAGATTATGTATATAGTGCATTTAACGAAAAACTCAAAATTTTCGTAGGGGGGTAAACCTACAAATTTTGAGAGAAATTATAAAAAATATGACAATATATTTTTATTGCATAATTGCATCCTTCACTTACATATTATGATGGTCAAAGAGGTTAGGAACGTTTGTTGTCTCCGTTTCTCTAAATAATAGTGATTTTATAGTGGTTAGTCTACTTGTATAAGCAGTATATGAATTTCAACTAAATTAATTGTTAAAAATTAGAATGATGTACATGTACCTTGAAAGACAGTTTATAAACCTTTTAATACAAATGTAGAATGTGGTTAAATAATTTTAAACAACACTAAAGAGCATAAGATTATGTATATAGAATGTTTAACGAAAAACTCAATATTTTCGTAGGGGTTAACCTACAAATTTTGAGAGAAATTCGAAAAATATGACAATATTGTTTTATTTTATAATTGCATCCTCCACTTACATATTATGATGATCAAAGAGGTTAGGAACGTTTGTTGTCTCTGTTTCTCTAAATTAATTGTTTAAAATTAGAATGATGTACATGTACCTTGAAAGACAGTTTATAAACCTTTTAATACAAATGTAGAATGTAGTTAAATAATTTTAAACAACACTAAAAAGTATAAGATTATGTATATAGAGCATTTAACGAAAAACTCAAAATTTTCGTAGGGGGTAAACCTACAAATTTTGAGAGAAATTATAAAAAAATATGACAATATATTTTTATTGCATAATTGCATCCTTCACTTACATATTATGATGGTCAAAGAGGTTAGGAACGTTTGTTGTCTCCGTTTCTCTAAATAATAGTGATTTTATAGTGGTTAGTCTACTTGTATAAGCAGTATATGAATTTCAACTAAATTAATTGTTAAAAATTAGAATGATGTACATGTACCTTGAAAGACAGTTTATAAACCTTTTAATACAAATGTAGAATGTGGTTAAATAATTTTAAACAACACTAAAGAGCATAAGATTATGTATATAGAATGTTTAACGAAAAACTCAATATTTTCGTAGGGGTTAACCTACAAATTTTGAGAGAAATTCGAAAAATATGACAATATTGTTTTATTTTATAATTGCATCCTCCACTTACATATTATGATGATCAAAGAGGTTAGGAACGTTTGTTGTCTCTGTTTCTCTAGATAATAGTGATTTTATAATTGTTAGTCTACTTATTTAAGCAGTATATGAATTTTAACTAAAATTAATTGATAAAAATTAGAATGATGTACATGTACAATGAAAGATAGTTTAGAGTACATTAATATAAATGAATAATGTGGTAAAATAATTTTAAACGATACTAAGGAGTATAAGATTATGTATATAGAGCATTTAACGAAAAACTCAATATTTCTGTAGGGGTTAACCTACAAATTTTGAAAGAAATTCAAAAAATATGACAATATTTTATTATTGCATAATTTCAATCTCCACATACATATTATGATGATCAAAGAGGTTAGGAACGCTTGTTGTCTCTGTTTCTAGATAATAGTGATTTTATAGTGGTTAGTCTAATTATTTAAGCAGTGTATGAATTTCAACTAAATTAATTGTTAAAAATTAGAATGATGTACATTTACCTTGAAAGATAGTTTAGAAACCTTTTAATACATATGTAGAATGTGGTTAAATAATTTTAAACAACACTAAAGAGCATAAAATTATGTATATAGAACGTTTAACGAAAAACTCAATATTTTCGTAGGGTTAACCTACAAATTTTGAGAGATATTCAAAAAATATGACTATATTGTTTTATTTTATAATTGCATCCTCCACTTACATATTATGATGATAAAAGAGGTTAGGAACGTTTGTTGTCTCTGTTTCTCTAGATAATAGTGATTTTATTGTGGTTAGTCTACTTATTTAAGCAATATATGAATTTAAACTAAATTAATTGTTAAAAATTAAAATGATGTACATGTACCTTGAAAGATAGTTTAGAATACATTAATACAAATGTAGAATGTGGTTAAATAATTTTTAACAACACTAAAGAGCATAAGATTATGTATATAGTGCATTTAACGAAAAACTCAATATTTTCGTAGAGGTTAGTTAACCTAGAAATTTTGAGAGAAATTCAAAAAATATGAAAATATTGTTTTAATTCATAATTGTATCCTCCAATTACATATTATGATGATCAAAGAGATTAGGAACGTTTGTTGTCTCTGTTTCTCTAGATAATAGTGATTTTATAGTTGTTAGTCTACTTATTTAAGCAGTATATGAATTTTAACTAAATTAATTGATAAAAATTAGAATGATGTACATGTACCATGAAAGATAGTTTAGAAACCATTTAATACAAATGTAGAATGTGGTTAAATAATTTCAAACACCACTAAAGAGCATAAGATTATGTATATAGTGCATTTAACGAAAAACTCAATATTTTCGTAGGGGTTAACCTACAAATTTTGAGAGAAATTCAAAAAATATGAAAATATTGTTTTAATTCATAATTGTATCCTCCACTTACATATTATGATGATCAAAGAGATTAGGAACGTTTGTTGTCTCTGTTTCTCTAGATAATAGTGATTTTATAATTGTTAGTCTACTTATTTAAGCAGTATATGAATTTTAACTAAATTAATTGATAAAAATTAGAATGATGTACATGTACAATGAAAGATAGTTTAGAAACCATTTAATACAAATGTAGAATGTGGTTAAATAATTTCAAACAACACTAAAGAGCATAAGATTATGTATATAGTGCATTTAACGAAAAACTCAATATTTTCGTAGGGGTTAACCTACAAATTTTGAGAGAAATTCAAAAAATATGAAAATATTGTTTTAATTCATAATTGTATCATCCACTTACATATTATGATGATCAAAGAGATTAGGAACGTTTGTTGTCTCTGTTTCTCTAGATAATAGTGATTTTATAGTTGTTAGTCTACTTATTTAAGCATTAGATGAATTTAAACTAAATTAATTGTTAAAAAATAGAATGATGTACATGTACCTTGAAAGATAGTTTAGAATACATTAATACAAATTTAGAATGTGGTTAAATAATTTTAAACAACACTAAAGAGCATAAGATTATGTATATAGAGCATTTAACGAAAAACTCAATATTTTCGTAGGGGTTAACCTACAAATTTTGAGAGAAATTAAAAAAATATGAAAATATTGTTTTATTTTATAATTGCATCCTCCACTTACAAATTATGATGATCAAAGAGGCTAGGAACGTTTGTTGTCTCTGTTTCTCTAGATAATAGTGATTTTATAGTGGTTAGTCTACTTATTTAAGCAGTATATGAATTTCAACTAAATTAATTGTTAAAAATTAGAATGATGTACATGTACCTTGAAAGATAGTTTATAAACCTTTTAATACAAATGTAGAATGTAGTTAAATAATTTTAAACAACACTAAAGAGTATAAGATTATGTATATAGAGCATTTAACGAAAAACTCAATATTTTCGTAGGGGGTAAACCTACAAATTTTGAGAGAAATTACAAAAAATATAACAATATTGTTTTATTGAATAATTGCATCCTCCACTTACATATTATGATGGTCAAAGAGGTTAGGAACGTTTGTTGTCTCGCTTCTAGATAATAGTGATTTTATAGTGGTTTGTCTACTTATTTAAGCAAGATATGAATTTAAACTAAATTAATTGTTAAAAATAGAATGATGTACATGTACTTGAAAAATAGTTTAGAGTACATTAATATAAATGAATAATGTGGTAAAATAATTTTAAACGATACTAAGGAGTATAAGATTATGTATATAGAGCATTTAACGAAAAACTCAATATTTCTGTAGGGGTTAACCTACAAATTTTGAAAGAAATTCAAAAAATATGACAATATTTTATTATTGCATAATTTCAATCTCCACATACATATTATGATGATCAAAGAGGTTAGGAACGTTTGTTGTCTCTATTTCTCTAGATAATAGTGATTTTATAGTGGTTAGTCTAATTATTTAAGCAGTGTATGAATTTCAACTAAATTAATTGTTAAAAATTAGAATGATGTACATTTACCTTGAAAGATAGTTTAGAAACCTTTTAATACATATGTAGAATGTGGTTAAATAATTTTAAACAACACTAAAGAGCATAAAATTATGTATATAGAACGTTTAACGAAAAACTCAATATTTTCGTAGGGTTAACCTACAAATTTTGAGAGATATTCAAAAAATAGGACAATATTATTTTATTTTATAATTGCTTTCTCCACTTACATACTATGATGATCAAAGAGGTTAGGAACGTTTGTTGTCTCTGTTTCTCTAGATAATAGTGATTTTATTGTGGTTAGTCTACTTATTTAAGCAATATATGAATTTAAACTAAATTAATTGTTAAAAATTAAAATGATGTACATGTACCTTGAAAGATAGTTTAGAATACATTAATACAAATGTAGAATGTGGTTAAATAATTTTTAACAACACTAAAGAGCATAAGATTATGTATATAGAGCATTTAACGAAAAACTCAATATTTTCGTAGGGTTAACCTACAAATTTTGAGAGAAATTCAAAAAATATGAAAATATTGTTTTAATTCATAATTGTATCCTCCACTTACATATTATGATGATCAAAGAGATTAGGAACGTTTGTTGTCTCGCTTCTCTAGATAATAGTGATTTTATAGTTGTTAGTCTACTTATTTAAGCAGTATATGAATTTTAACTAAATTAATTGATAAAAATTAGAATGATGTACATGTACAATGAAAGATAGTTTAGAAACCATTTAATACAAATGTAGAATGTGGTTAAATAATTTCAAACAACACTAAAGAGCATAAGATTATGTATATAGTGCATTTAACGAAAAACTCAATATTTTCGTAGGGGTTAACCTACAAATTTTGAGAGAAATTCAAAAAATATGAAAATATTGTTTTAATTCATAATTGTATCCTCCACTTACATATTATGATGATCAAAGAGATTAGGAACGTTTGTTGTCTCTGTTTCTCTAGATAATAGTGATTTTATAGTTGTTAGTCTACTTATTTAAGCAGTATATGAATTTTAACTAAATTAATTGATAAAAATTAGAATGATGTACATGTACAATGAAAGATAGTTTAGAAACCATTTAATACAAATGTAGAATGTGGTTAAATAATTTCAAACAACACTAAAGAGCATAAGATTATGTATATAGTGCATTTAACGAAAAACTCAATATTTTCGTAGGGGTTAACCTACAAATTTTGAGAGAAATTCAAAAAATATGAAAATATTGTTTTAATTCATAATTGTATCCTCCACTTACATATTATGATGATCAAAGAGATTAGGAACGCTTGTTGTCTCTGCTTCTAGATAATAGTGATTTTATAATTGTTAGTCTACTTATTTAAGCAGTATATGAATTTTAACTAAATTAATTGATAAAAATTAGAATGATGTACATGTACAATGAAAGATAGTTTAGAAACCATTTAATACAAATGTAGAATGTGGTTAAATAATTTCAAACAACACTAAAGAGCATAAGATTATGTATATAGTGCATTTAACGAAAAACTCAATATTTTCGTAGGGGTTAACCTACAAATTTTGAGAGAAATTCAAAAAATATGAAAATATTGTTTTAATTCATAATTGTATCCTCCACTTACATATTATGATGATCAAAGAGATTAGAAACGTTTGTTGTCTCTGTTTCTCTAGATAATAGTGATTTTATAGTGGTTTGTCTACTTATTTAAGCAGTATATGAATTTAAACTAATTTAATTTTTAAAAATTAGAATGATGTACATGTACTTGAAAAATAGTTTAGAGTACATTAATATAAATGAATAATGTGGTAAAATAATTTTAAACGATACTAAGGAGTATAAGATTATGTATATAGAGCATTTAACGAAAAACTCAATATTTCTGTAGGGGTTAACCTACAAATTTTGAAAGAAATTCAAAAAATATGACAATATTTTATTATTGCATAATTTCAATCTCCACATACATATTATGATGATCAAAGAGGTTAGGAACGTTTGTTGTCTCTATTTCTCTAGATAATAGTGATTTTATAGTGGTTAGTCTAATTATTTAAGCAGTGTATGAATTTCAACTAAATTAATTGTTAAAAATTAGAATGATGTACATTTACCTTGAAAGATAGTTTAGAAACCTTTTAATACAAATGTAGAATGTGGTTAAATAATTTTAAACAACACTAAAGAGCATAAAATTATGTATATAGTGCATTTAACGAAAAACTCAATATTTTCGTAGGGGTTAACCTACAAATTTTGAGAGATATTCAAAAAATATGACTATATTGTTTTATTTTATAATTGCATCCTCCACTTACATATTATGATGATAAAAGAGGTTAGGAACGTTTGTTGTCTCTGTTTCTCTAGATAATAGTGATTTTATTGTGGTTAGTCTACTTATTTAAGCAATATATGAATTTAAACTAAATTAATTGTTAAAAATTAAAATGATGTACATGTACCTTGAAAGATAGTTTAGAATACATTAATACAAATGTAGAATGTGGTTAAATAATTTTTAACAACACTAAAGAGCATAAGATTATGTATATAGAGCATTTAACGAAAAACTCAATATTTTTGTAGGGGTTAACCAACAAATTTTGAGAGAAATTCAAAAAAAAATGACAATATTTTTTTATTGTATAATTGCATCCTCCACTTATATATTATGATGATCAAAGAGGTTAGAAACGTCTGTTGTCTCTGTTTCCCTAGATAATAGTGATTTTATAGTGGTTAGTCTACTTATTTAAGCAATATATAAATTTAGACTAAATTAATTTTTTAAAATTAGAATGATGTACATGTACCTTGAAAGATAGTTTAGAATACATTAATACAAATGTAGAATGTGGTTAAATATTTTTAACAACACTAAAGAGCATAAGATTATGTATATAGAGCATTTAACTAAAAACTCAATATTTTAAGTAGGGGTTAACCTACAAATTTTGAGAGAAATTCAAAAATATAAAAATATTGTTTTAATTCATTATTGTATCCTCCACTTACATATTATGATGATCAAAGAGGTTAGGAACGCTTGTTGTCTCGCTTCTAGATAATAGTGATTTTATAGTGGTTAGTCTACTTATTTAAGCAAGATTTGAATTTTAACTAAATTAATTGTTAAAAATTAGAATGATGTACATGTACCATGAAAGATAGTTTAGAAACCTTTTAATACAAATGTAGAATGTGGTTAAATAATTTTAAACAACACTAAAGAGCATAAGATTATGTATATAGAGCATTTAACTAAAAACTCAATATTTTCGTAGGGGTTAACCTACAAATTTTGAGAGAAATTCAAAAATATGACAATATTGTTTTATTACATAATTGCATCCTCCACTTACATATTATGATGATCAAAGAGGTTAGGAACGCTTGTTGTCTCTCGCTTCTAGATAATAGTGATTTTATAGTTGTTAGTCTACTTATTTAAGCATTATATGAATTTAAACTAAATTAATTG
>CM028701.1:55645125-55660153 GCA_016771965.1 Brassica carinata | reverse complement strand
ACTAGAGACGATAGCAAAATGACGCTATAGGTAAGATCGTTCGAATTAAAACTTTGTAATCTAATATAACAATATAATCTCTTGTATACTAAAGTATAAGTCACCTAGCTAATCAAAATATGACATTTGGCAAAATTTAAAAAAACAACTAAAACAAAAAAAAAGCATCGACACAACAGTTAAAAATCTGAGTTAAAAAATGTAACTGTCCCTAAACATAAAGAATCCCACGTTCCCTACTTTTATGGCACCATGTCAAACTGTTTAAAAGAGGATGATCGAAAGCTGGTTTCTTATGAATCGGAACACCATCTATTGTATCTCCATATGAGCTCTGAAAGAAACATAACATAGAAAGAACAAATCAAACAGAGTGAGAAACAGAGAGAATCAATAGCTTTACGATTATTTTTTCAAATTCATTTTGTTCTGCTCAAAGTAATACTCTCTTCTTTTTTCTTTAATTCAGCATGAAGTTTTTTTTTATAGATTATTCAAAAGAGGAGGAAAAGACAACGAGGTCGTAAGGATGACAGTTGGAGGTGGGTGGTGCTGTTTGGATGAGATTAAAATCTTAAACAGAGGTAATTAAGCTTATTTTGTTTGTAATTTGTTATAATTTTGTAGATATATTATCTACAATTTATGGATTTATGCAAATACAAATTAACATTCTTCAGAATCTTTTGTGTCCACGAAGATGAAACAATCTATATGGTGCTTACATTTTTAACTAAAAATGATAAAAGAATTCAAATAAAATTAAGGTTTTCTCTACGTTGCGTCTCAACTAATTAAGTTAGGGTAATGCTTTACTTCAGTTTTGTAACTTCATTTGAGAAGCGGAATAATGTGTATACACATTGTAAAATAGTTCCATTTATCGTATGATTAAAACCGAGGTCCAGGTTAATATTTTATAACTTAACGTCACCCTCACGTGATTAAGGTGTAGGAATCCCTATTATGAAGCTTAAGATTGTCAACCCCTCGTTAAGTACCATACTTACGCATGGTAGAATTTTTCGTTTTGTGATCTACAAACTTGTGACAACTTTATAGCAAGATTCACTAAAACTTTGATAAAATCTAATATTTTCTTTAATTTATCAAATATTAATTCCTCGGTTCGTTTCTGTCATATTCGAAAAGTAATAATACTATTTTAAGCTATATTTTTCTACATTTTCTAAATATTTTTGGAATTTCACCACACATGTTATACATACCTAATCGTATAGTAGAGAACTAGAGACGATAGCAAAAATGACGCTATAGGTAAGATCGTTCCGAATTAAAACTTTGTAATCTAATATAACAATATAATCTCTTGTATACTAAAGTATAAGTCACCTAGCTAATCAAAATATGACATTTGGCAAAATTTAAAAAAACAACTAAAACAAAAAAAAAGCATCGACACAACAGTTAAAAATCTGAGTTAAAAAATGTAACTGTCCCTAAACATAAAGAATCCCACGTTCCCTACTTTTATGGCACCATGTCAAACTGTTTAAAAGAGGATGATCGAAAGCTGGTTTCTTATGAATCGGAACACCATCTATTGTATCTCCATATGAGCTCTGAAAGAAACATAACATAGAAAGAACAAATCAAACAGAGTGAGAAACAGAGAGAATCAATAGCTTTACGATTATTTTTTTCAAATTCATTTTGTTCTGCTCAAAGTAATACTCTCTTCTTTTTTCTTTAATTCAGCATGAAGTTTTTTTTTATAGATTATTCAAAAGAGGAGGAAAAGACAACGAGGTCGTAAGGATGACAGTTGGAGGTGGGTGGTGCTGTTTGGATGAGATTAAAATCTTAAACAGAGGTAATTAAGCTTATTTTGTTTGTAATTTGTTATAATTTTGTAGATATATTATCTACAATTTATGGATTTATGCAAATACAAATTAACATTCTTCAGAATCTTTTGTGTCCACGAAGATGAAACAATCTATATGGTGCTTACATTTTTAACTAAAAATGATAAAAGAATTCAAATAAAATTAAGGTTTTCTCCCCGTACGCAGTACGGGCAAATACTAGTCAGTGTTATATATTGCGACTATTTCATGTCATGTCCGGATTCAGATCAAAGCTAGAGACTATAGCGACCATACGTTTGTAAGAATTATAGATAAAACAAATAACATGATTGCCACAGAAAACATTAGGGAGATGTTAATACTCTTTCTTTTTGTATAGATTAAGGTTCGTTGGTCAAGTCATGAAAGTATTGGTCCTCCCACAACTCAACTTGACGTGTTAAATTAGCTTTTCTCTCAAGAACCTCTATTAAAGCTAGGCGGTCATAAGGAGGAAGCATCTCACAAGGAAGCTCTTCAGATGGAGACATTACCATAGACTCCGCCATGAAATCTCTCCACCGATCGGTCGCCGGACATCCCATACTTTCCGGTGTGATCTCCTCCGCATCCAAAGGAACCTCTGGCTTAAATTTTAAGAGCTTTGCGTACTCATCGAGCAAATGAAACATGTAGTCATATACATACTTCATGTTCACTTCTTCTCTTATAAATCTACTCCCTACCTCTCCAATTTCACGTGCCTACACAACAAAAACAAGGTTTAAATTTATACAAAACAAACTTCAAGGTCAACTGTGAGAAACCTTAAATTAAATCTGACCTTGTCCACATGGTTATTGCCCCAATTTACGGCGAACTTGAGAGCAGTGCATTTGGAGTCGTTTCTGATTGGCCAATAGTGTTGAAGTGGCATCATTCCTCGTATGTAGAAATCGTAGAACCTTGGTCTCACGTACAGTGTCATTGAATCACATGCCATTATATATTTCTCACTAACCGACCATGCCCATCCTTCTATGTATATCTTGTATCTGTTACAATTAACAATATATCAAATTTTACCATTATTTTAAAAATAAACTAAATGAAAAGTATACAAATGCTTTTACCTGTGAGTGCACTGGTTCTCTAGATTAGAGTTCTTAAATCCTTCTTTTGATTCTTTATCCCAGTCCTTGAAAACCATTTCTCAAATTCAGATCACTACAACTAAATTACAATAGATATATACCATATGCACATGTGCATTTGCATGCATGTATATAAACTAGAGTATTTTTTCTAATAAAATCTAGTAAAACCTGAATATATAGTCTAGTATTCCAGTCTTCATGTTCAGAAACATTACACTTGAGAAGGTCTTTTCTCACGGGGTCCACATAAGGATTGCCTTTCCAGTAAGCGTACGCCACGCGATCCTTCCATTGCGTTATGTTGTTCCCTTTTTTGATTGCCTCCAGCGACTTACCCCATGGCTCTATGTTGAGCTCAGCCCTGACCCATTAAAGCCCATATTACAAATATGGCCTTCTAATAAATTAATAATAAACCCAGTGGCTTACCAGCCCCAAAAGGACCAATCAGGGAAGACGATATCCAAACTAGAATCATCAGAGCAGTAACGGAAAAGCGGAGGTGGGTCCATGTTTTGACCTTTAAAGTCATCTGATCGGATGACAGGACGATCATCAGCGTCGAACATAAGCTCGAGATCAGGCAATCTCCCAGGGTACCACCGTAACAATTGTAGGATTCCCCACAGAGTAAAATCGGCTCTTGTCTGAATCGATTTCCTGTATCTTTTAACGTACCCCTTGCCGTTGTGGATCACGAGTCTAAAATTCGCAGCAATCCTTCCCGCTTTCTCGACCATGTCTCTAGTTATCCCCGTTTCTTTCCACGGACGTAGATCTTCGTGGATCCAACGGAAGTAAGAAGGACACGTGGATTGTTTTGAACGGTTGGGATTCTGCGAGACGTGAACTTCGTGTGAATGATTTTGTACGGCGTCGAATCGGTAAGGGGTTTTAGGCTCATTTATCTTTGTTATTAGCTTGAAGTCTGCAGAATCATTCTGACAAAGTAACAAAAGGACAAAGAGTTAACTAGAGTTCTGATATGGTAGTGTCGCTCTATAGAATGCACCAAAAAAAAAGTTAAAACCGAAAAAATATATTGAAAAACTCACAAAATGGAGATAGCCCAGTATGAAGAGAGAAACAACGATGAAAACAGTAGCTTTCACGATGTTTTTTCCAAGAAACGACACCACTTTGTGTTGTTCATCGTTGTTATTCAACTTCATGCTTCTTTTCCCCCGTTGATGCATGAATCTGTTCATACTTTATACTATGTAATAAATAATATTTAAAGAAAGAGATAATGATAATAAATAGAGGATCGGAATGATAATAAATAGAGGATCGGGTTAAGGAGCAACCAGACAAAAGACTAAAAGAGAGAAAGTCCACCATTTTGTATTGTGATTTAACTAGGTGTCTGGTTGGTTAATGATCACTAGACAGTCTAGACTACCCACTCTTGTTTAGTTTCCACTTTCCTCCCTTAACCTAACCTATACGCAGCTCTGTTCTCTAGAGGCTTACATGCATTGTTTATAACAACTTCTCTATGTGTCTTTGGATTCCTACTTTAAATTCCACTATAATAAGTGATAGAATGTTTTAGGTTACAACTTTTGATTGGATATTATAGATTAAATAAAAATGTAATACGCAGCACTCAAGATGTATATTTTCTTTAAAAAACATTATTTAATGAGATTAATGTAGTTTGTTGTAAGAGGTTAGTATTGTATTATGTTGTGACGGATGTGAGAAGAAACAGATTAACAGATGGATAAACGATAAAGAAAGACACAGAGATTTAACGTGGTTCATCAATTGGTTACCTCCACGGGCAAAGTGAGACTTTTATTGATGGGAGAATTATAGAGATTTGTCTACAAGAAGATCAGATCTAGTTTTCTCTATGGCTGCTATCTAGGTTTAGAGGAGGCATAAGACTTATATAGTTGTGTCCTAGAAATCCTAGCACTAGTGGGCCTCAAAAAACTAAGGCCCAACAGATTCAAGACATTATTCAACAAATCTCCACCTTGACTTGAATCCTCCATAATCGGATGTATCAGATGCACTTCTTTGTGCTTAGAATACAGATGTGCAAGACTCTCTCTTTGCTCAGATGTTCCGTCGAACTCAGATGTCAGATGTCCCGTCGGACCATACGCTCTTCAGAGCCAGATGCCCCTAGGGCTAGACACCCATCAGGTCCAGATTTAACAGCTTTAGATGTTCAGCAAATCAAAAAAATGCTTGAGCTTGCTGGGAGGAACCGGTTTAGTGAACATATCCGTAGGATTATCAGCTGTTCCTACCTTCTTCACTTCAATCATCTTCTCATCTCTCAGAAAATGATATCTTACATTGATATGCTTAGTTCTCTCATGATGAACCTGATCTTTGGCTAAGCAGATAGCACTCAAGCTTCTCTCATGATGAATTTAGATATTTAAATTTTACACATTACAAATAATATTTACAGTACCTATCATAATTTTTTTTTTTAAAATTATCATCAGGCGTTACAACTATATAACACACAAGTAGAACTTAACAAAATTGTCAATAAGTTTTAAAATTTTGTATTAAAAGGTAATTTACCAGTTGAAAAGCTAAATAAATTTGACACTGAGAAAAATTGGCCTCTATTCACAAATTTAAGATCAAAGAGTCAAACTTATGAAGCTTTAATAAAACTGAAAATTAAATTTTTAATAATTACTTTATCTGTATTTTAAATAAAATAATAATATTGCTGACAAAAAAATAAAAAATAAAATAATAATATTAAAGAAAAATCTCAATATCTAAAATTTAACGATCATTTAAAACAGATAAAATAAAATATGTATATAAATTATATATAAAATATGTCTAAAATAAAATTGGTCTAAGCGAGTTGGAAATTCATATGTAATAGCGTTAGAGATTATATGATGATGTAATGTGTTATCCAGTGTTTAAAAAATAGGTTAGAAATTTTATATGGATGGATCCTAAATGAGATGGGTTTACCCATTTTAATATCTCTATCAAAATATTTGATGCGTTTCTTATTAAAATTTTAGAATATAAAACATCATGTATTTTCAAAGTGGATGTCAAAAATGTAGTTAATTATTAAAATACACAAATTTTCATTGATAATACTAATTTAGCCAGATTCACAAAATTTTGGATAGTTAACAAACATCTTATAAATTTCAACGACTTACAATTAGAATTTCACTACTGAAGAATCTTGCGTTGGACCTCCCAATACTCATCGGTCCACCTCTCGACCTCTCTCTCCGCATTTTCTTGTTTCTCAATAAACCTCTTGAGCTCACCATCTCCATAAGGCTGCGGCAAATCACAAGCAGGCTTGGCACTCGGAGACATAACCAACGAGTCGTCCATGCACTGCCTGATCAGACCACCATCAGTGATCGGACAAGCCATAGTCTCTGAACACACTTCGGTTGCATTTTCAGGCACAGTCACATCCAACTTCATCAGTTTCCCATAGCCTTGCAACACATATAACATATAATCATATACATACTTCATCTCTAGATTCTTCATCATGTACTCACTTCCTTGCCTTCCTATGACTTGTGCCTATATATTATAAATTAAGATCATCACAAAATAATCATGAGCTGATCGACATAAAGTTGCAAATTACATAATTATTAAATAAGATTCAAACTAGATTTTGGATATAATTGTTTTGTTACCTTGTCGGTGTTGTTGTTGCCCCATTCAACAGCAAACTTGAGGTCAACACAATTGCTAGGTCTAATGGGCCAGTAATGCTCCATTGGAATCATACTTCTTACGAAAAAATCATAAAATTCTGGTTTAATCAGTAGAGTCATGCTATCACATGCTAGTATGTACTTCTCGCTCACCGACCATGCATTCCCTTCTATATAAATCTTGTACCTTATTTACCAACATGCAAATCTCGAGAATGTTATTATATTCTATAATCAAAGATCAGGGAAAATAAAAATTAGTATCTTGCACACCTGTGAGTGCATTGATCTTCTAAGTTTGATCCTTTAAACCCTGCTCTAGTCTCTCTTTTCCAGTCCTGAAATAACACCATGACTACTATTCATCTACAACTCAATAAATTATTACATTATGCTTGAATAAAAATTCAAACTCAGCATAGGTTTATATATACCTGGACAAAGAGACGAACCATGGGATCATAGTTATCCGAAACGTTACATTTCATAAAGTTTCTCCTTGTAATAGAAACCATAGGGTTCCCTTTCCAATAAGCATACGGAACTCTATCTACCCATTTCACTTTTTTGTTCCCTTCTTTAATCGCCACCGACAATTTGTTCCACTCCTTTATGTTCACCTCCGGCCTATAGCAACAACAACTTAACTTTCATTTATATACGATTCGACCTACCTACGTTAAATAAACTGATCCGTTTAAAAATTGTTTATAGTTTGTTATTGCCATCACTTTATAATTTGTTTAATATATTAAAAGATTATTTCTATCTTTAATTGTAGAGTCAGCACCACTCTCTCTTTTTTAAAAAAGGTTTATTCTTAAAAAAACACTTACGTACCAACCCCAGAAGCTCCAATCAGGAAAAACGATGTCGTATGCATCACGGTGACCACAGTAATGAAATAACGGCGGAGGAGGCCATGTGGCGTTGTCCTCTTGTCTAAAGTATTTTTTCCAGATGCCTGGTCTATCATGGCAGAGAAAAAGAAGCTCAAGATCAGGGACTTGACCAGGATACATTCTTAGAAGTTGAAGTATTCCCCAAATCGTGAATACATCTCTTGTCTGATAAGCTTTATCATACTTATCAACATACAATCTCCCTGACTTTATCACTAGCCTGAAATGAGCGTTAGATTTTGCTCTCTCTAGCGTTTCTCTTGTGATTCCGGTCTCTTGCCACACCTTTAGGTCTTGTTGGATCCATCTGAAGTAGTCCGGACAAGTTTCTGAAGATGAGATTGTTTGTTCGAATTTGGTTGGATAGTTTGAGGGGCAGATTTGTGCCGTGTTGTTGTTGAGGAGTGTGCAGTTTAACGGGATCTTGGTGATGATTTTGGGGATAGTTGGGTTGTTGATATTTTTTGTGTATATTGATGACACTTGGAGTCTACTTGTACACAATACAGCCTATAAATCAAAAAGTTCAAAACAAATATTAATATCATGATCAGACTATTGCTGGAAAATTCTATAGATTGTGTGTTTCTATCTGCTTAAATTTCTTAGTACTACTTAACCGTAGTATTTTTCAATTATTAATAAATACTCCTTTTATTTTATAATAATTCAAATTTGAGGAAAATTTGTTTCAAAATAACTGAAGTATTCATTTTTATGTGTAAAAACTTAAATTCGTTTAACATTTGTAACCAATTACATAGTACATTATTTTCTTATTGATTGAATTAGTTTTATTTAATGGTATTTTTATGTAAACAAGATAAATTTTATAAAAGTTTGTAAAAAATATGTGTATAATAACTTTAAACATCAACTAAAATGAAACCGAGAGAATAATAACCTATCTAACAATATGTATTCTCACATTGTGTGTGTTTTGCATTTCATTATACATACAAATGACATATTCATCTATATTACCACTGATTTCTTCAAGGAATTTTTATCATTTTAGTAAAGTAAATGATGTATATGTATATACCGTATCCATCAAACAAGGAGTTGCAAAATAATATACCATATGCAACCAACAATGAGAAGCTCCAAGGAGGATGGTGAAGAAAACGAAGATGGAGATTGTGGTGGTGACCCATGTATTTGCTAGTTTAGAGCATATAGTGACACTTAAATTTGGTTGTTTCTGATGCTGGAATCTTGTGGATCGAACAACATATCTGCTCTCTCCCATCGGACAAAACAGAAGATCTAGAGAGAGAAAGAGATGTTAGAGAGGAAAGGATAAGTTTAGGGTCTTGTTAACCCCAGCTCACTTCTAATGAGTCTATTTATGAGGTAGAAAATAGGATTCTTTAAGAAGAATCAAAGCGAAACCTTATTAAGTCAAACTCTTCCAGGTTTTCTCTATGTTGCGTCTCAACTAATTAAGTTACGGTAATGCTTTACCTGAGTTTTATAACTTCTTTGGAGAAGGGGAACAATGTGTACACACATTGTAAAATAGTTCCATTGATCATATGATAAAACCGAATTCCAGGTTAATATTTTATAACTTAATGTCACCGTCACGTGATTAAGGTGTAGGAATCCCTATTATGAAGCTTAAGATTGTCAACCCCTCGTTAATTACATAATCTGAAAGACTTTATAGTTTATACCCTACTTAGGCATGGTAGAATTTTTCTTTTTGTGGTCTACAAACTTGTGACAACTTTATACCAAGATTTACAAAAACTTCGATAAAATCTAATATTTTTTTAATTATTAATATTAATTCCTCGATTAGTTTCTCTCGTATTCGAAAAGTAATAATACTATTTTAAGCTATGTTTTTCTACATTTTCTAAATAATTTTGGAATTTCACCACACATGTTATACATATCTAATCATATAGTAGAGAACTAGAGACAATAGCAAAAAGTGATGCTATAGGTAAGCTCGTTGCGAATTAATTCTTTGTAGTCCAATATAAATACAACCAGTGTTATATATTGCGACTATTTCATGTTATCTCCGGATTCAGATCCAAGCTATAGAGACTATAGCTAGCTTACGTTTGTAAGAATTATCGATAAAACAAATAATATAATTGCCACAGAAAACATTAGGGAGATGTTAATACTAATTCTTTTTTGTATAGATTAAGGTTTGTGTGTCAGATCATGAAAGTATTGGTCCTCCCACAACTCAACTTGACGTGTTAAATTAGCTTTTTTCTCAAGAACTTCTTTTAAAGCTAGACGGTTGTAAGGAGGAAGCATCTCACAAGGAAGCTCTTCACTTGGAGACATTACCATAGACTCCGCCATGAAATCTCTCCACCGTTCCGTCGCCGGACATCCCATACTATCCGGCGTGATCTCCTCCGCATCCAAAGGAACCTCTGGCTTAAATTTTAAGAGCTTTGCGTACTCATTGAGCAAATGAAACATGTAGTCATATACATACTTCATGTTCACTTCTTCTCTTATAAATCTACTCCCTTCCTCTCCAATTTCACGTGCCTACACAACAAAAGCAAGGTTTAATTTTATAGAAAAACAAACTTCAAGGTCAACTGTGAGAAACCTTATATTAGATCTGACCTTGTCCACATGGGTATTGCCCCAATGTACGGCGAACTTGAGAGAAGTACACTTTGAGTCGTCTCTGATTGGCCAGTAGTGTTGTAGTGGCATCATTCCTCGTATATAGAAATCGTAGAACCTTGGTTTCACGTACAGTGTCATTGAATCACATGCCATTATATATTTCTCACTAACCGACCATGCCCATCCTTCTATGTATATCTTATATCTGTTATAGTTAACAATAAATCAAATTTTACTATTATAAAAATAAACTAAATGAAAAGTATAATAATGCTTTTACCTGTGAGTGCACTGATTCTCTAGATTAGAGTTCTTGAACCCTTCTTTTGATTCTTTATCCCAGTCCTTGAAAACCATTTCTCAAATTCAGATCACTATAACTTTTTGTTTTGAACAACAACAGATCAGTATAACTAAACTACAGTAGATATATCATATGCACATGTGCATTTGCATGCATGTATATAAACTAAAGTATTTTTTTTCTAATACTATCTGGTAAAACCTGAATATAGAGTCGAGTATTCCAGTCTTCATGTTCAGAAACATTACACTTGAGAAGGTCTTTTCTCCCGGGGTCCACATCAGGATTGCCTTTCCAATAAGCGTAAGCCACGCGATCCTTCCATTGCGTCATGTTGTTCCCTTTTTTGATTGCCTCCAGCGACTTACCCCATGGCTCTATGTTGATCTCAGCCCTGGCCCATCAAAGCCCATATTACAAAAAAGGCCATCTAATAAATTTAGAATTAGCCCAGTAGCTTACCATCCCCAGAAGGACCAATCAGGGAAGACGATATCCAAACTGGCATCATCCGAGCAGTAACGGAAAAGCGGAGGTGGGCCCATGTTTTGACCTTTAAAGTCATCAGATCGAACGATGGGACGATCATCAGCGTCGAACATAAGCTCGAGATCAGGCAATCTCCCAGGGTACCACCGTAACAACTGTAGGATTCCCCATAGAGTAAAATCAGCTCTTGTCTGAATCGACTTCTTGTATCTTTTAACGTACGCCTTGCCGTTGTGGATCACCAGTCTAAAATGCGCGGTCCTTCCCGCTTTCTCGACCATGTCTCTAGTTATCCCCGTTTCTTTCCACGGGCGTAGATCTTCGTGTATCCAACGGAAGTAAGAAGGACACGTGGATTGTTTTGAAGGGTTGAGATTAAGTCTCGATGCGAGATTCCGAGAGACGTGAGCTTGATGTGATTGGTTTTGTACGGCGTCGCATCGGTAAGGGAATTTAGGCTCATTTATCTTTGTTATTAGTTTGAAGTCTGCAGAATCGTTCTGACAAAAAAGGACAAAGAGTTAACTCGAGTTCGGATATGGTAGTGTGTCATGCATCAAGAAAAAGAACCAAATAAAAATTATTTCAAAACTCACAAAATGGAGATAGCCCAGTATGAATAAAGAAACGACGATGAAAACAGTAGCTTTCACGATGTTTTTTCCAAGAAACGACACCACTTTGTGTTGTTCATCGTTGTTATTCAACTTCATGCTTCTTTTTTCCCGTTGATGCATGAATCTGTTCATCCCTTATACTATGTGATAAGGAATTAATGAAAGAGATTATTATTGATAAATAAATAGAGGATCGGGCAAAAGAGCAATGAGACAAAAGACTAAATGAGAGAAAGTCCACCCTTCTGTATAGGGGTCTGATTGGTTAATTATCACTAGGCAGTCTAGACTCCCCCACTCTTGTTTAGTTTCATCCCTTAACCTAACCTATACGCAGCTCTATTCTCCATAGACTTACATGCATTGTTTATAACAACTTCTCTATGTGTCTTTGGATTTCAACAATTGACTAATCGTACTTTGGATTCTACAATAAGGGATAGAATGTTTTAGGTTACGACTTTTGATTGGATAGTAGATAAAATAAAATGTAATACGCAGCACTCAAAGAGGTTAGTATTCTATATTGCACACAAAATAACTAACGTGTCCAATTAAGCTAGCTTATCTAACCTTGAAAAGTCTCTCAGACTATAGGCAAACCAAAGGTCATTAAATAATTAGGCACACCAAGGTCAATATATAGATAGTTAGGCACATTCTGGTTGCTACGTCAATTAAGCCATTTGAGATTATTGTTCTTAACTTCTTTAAATAATGATAACCACTTGAAACGATAGATTTACAGCTAAAACTCTTCTTACGTTTGACTCCAAGAAATTTTTTTAGAAACTTATGCTTATGCCTTTTCTAGAGCTTAATTCTTTCTCCAAATAAATTTTGGCTTATAATATATGGTTAACAGACAGATGGTCAAACTTAAACTTACTATAACTGAAAAAAAAACTTACTATAACTGTTAATCAGAAAAGAGATGGAAATGCATATTAATATAGAAAATCAGAAGGCCTGTGTAATCTACAAGAAGGTTCATCGATGATGCAACGGAAACAAATGTTAATACAATCTGCCTAAAGGATAATATCGTTGTTGTTTGGTAAACAAAGTCTTATCGGGTTGTTTAATCTTTGGTCAACAAACTTTGTCAGATAGCTCTCTGGACCTTTTAGAATATAAACTTACAAAAATTTAAGTCAGCCCAATAGATAGAAGAAGCCCATTTGTATATAGCGCATCTCATCAATCAAGCTAAAAAAAAAAAAAAAGATAACCACCACGCGTCACTAACGTGCGTGGGGTCAAGACAACTCAGAAAGACATCCTCTTTGTATCTGTCTCCAGCGTGTCCTCCATCCACGTCACGCTTTTGTCCGAAATATTATTAGAAAATATTAATTATTACAATCCAGTCTGTAGTGCTTGAAAAACAATAAACTATTATTACGTGGCGTTGTTAACAGTATTACCTGTCTGTCGGCAAGGTAAGTTTTGTATTCGCCTGTACCGCAGTTTACGCGATCAACAACAGACTATTCCCTTTATAACCGTACGATCTGATGACTTCTAAAGATCAACGGACAAGAAATTAAGAGAAATTTTTAAACAGAAAAACGCGGTTAATAAGCTTTTTACGGGTATCAAGTATCAACAAAGTATAAACCTTTAATCAATTCTTCATTATCGTTTTAATTCGCTGTTTTCATATTCGGCGGCTGAGAGAGACTATGGCTGAGGAACAGAAGATAACGTTAGACACAGCACCTCCAGCTCCGGCTCCGGCTCCGGCTCCGGCTCCGGCTGAGACTCTCGCTCCACCTCCGGCTGCAGCTGAGACTCCTGCTCCACCTCCGGCTCCGGAGAAAACTTCTGATGACTCCAAAGCCCTTGCCATTGTTGAGAGTAAGTTTGTCTCTTTCTCTATGCATACTTATGAATTGAGTTCTCTGATGATGATCTTCTGCTTTGATGATGAATAGTAGGAAAATTGTTCTTAAGTTAGATAACTTTGATATGTTATTCTCCTTATATGAAATGAACAACAGCCCAAAAATAGTAACTTTATTACACAATCAAGAGACCCTAATATATACAACAACCTATAAATAGTAGTTTTATTACACAATCGAGAGATCCTAATATATAAGTAGTATGTGTCTTGTTTGTGATTTTCTGTGTGTCAAGACTTGGGGACATCGCTGTTTATGTTGTTATTATAATAGAACGAGTTTCTTTTACAGAACCTGTAGAGCCTGCACCAAAGACAGTTTCATCTGGTTCGCAAGACAGAGGTGACTTTGAAACATAAACTATATGCCTAGAACTTTCTTTTTGTAATGTTTGTGGAAGTTACTGAGCTATATATAATTGGGTTGGTGTTAGATGTTAAGCTAGCTGAATTGTCAAAGGATAAGACGTTGGCTTATGTCAAAGCATGGGAAGATAGCGAAAAGACCAAAGCAGAGAACAAGTACGTCATGTTTTATCTACATAACTTGTTTTTACAAGTTTTCTTTGGTCTGATTTGCTAAACAAATTGAGACATATGGAACAGAGCTGAAAAGAAGATCTCTGACATTCATGCTTGGGAAAACAGCAAGAAAGCTGCTGTTGAAGCCCAACTCAAGAAAATAGAGGTATGATTACAAAACATTTAGAACTTGATCAAAAGATAGAGAGACATGTGAATACTATTTAAATGTGATTTGGTGTTTTATGAGTGCAGGAGCAACTTGAGAATAAGAAAGCAGAGTATGCAGAGAAGATGAAGAACAAAGTTGCAGCGATTCACAAAGAAGCAGAAGAGAAGAGAGCCATGATTGAAGCTAAGCGTGGAGAAGATGTTCTCAAAGCTGAAGAGATGGCTGCTAAGTACAGAGCCACTGGTATTGTCCCAAAGGCAACTTGTGGTTGTTTCTAATCTTTCAAATTTGCTTTCAGAATGAGTTTTTCAAACTGTAAAGTGTAAACATTTCACTCTTTCATATATTCAATGGTTTGTAATATTGTTTGTATAATGATAATCAGTGTGAAAATGTGTTTTTTTTTTTAAGTTGATGAAGCATCATAAAGTGGATTGATAATAACTAACCAATGCTGATTTACATAGATACCATATTTCTACTTGGATAAGTTTTTTTATTTTTAAATAAGACTAGAATTTAGAAACCATGGACACAACACCAACATGAGAAGACTCAGAGTAGCTACCAATGTTCTCTTCCAAGAAGCTCATATCATCATCACTTATTGGGAAATCAAGCAGAAGTTGAAGAGCAGAGTCTGATGAAACATCTTCAAGATTGTTGGAACACGGAGAATAAGAATCAGAGCCGTGATGAGTCTTCAAAACAATCTCTTTCCCAACACAAGAGTTTGTTGAGCTCTTTGGAAGTGCAGCAGATGAGGAAGATGTTGTTGTCCTAGAGCAAGGGCTCTGACTAGTTGCTTCATCAAATGGTGCAAGGTTTCTGAATGATTCACCAATC
>CM028701.1:55592564-55645025 GCA_016771965.1 Brassica carinata | reverse complement strand
AATCTACATATTTTGAGTGAAATTCAAAAATATGACAAAATTATTTTAATCCATAGTTGCATCCTCCACTTAAATATTATGATGTTAAAAGAGGTTTGGAACCTTTGTTGTCTGTTTCTCTAGATAATAAAAATTTCATATTAATTAATCCACTGATTTAAGAAGTACATGAAATTCAACTAAATTAGTTGTTAAAAATTAGAGCGATGATCATGGACAATGAAAGAATTTTTAGCATACATTAATATAAATATCTGATGGTTAGAAATGATTAAATAACACTATAGAGTACAAGGTTCAATTTATAGAGCATTTCTTGAAAAATATTTTAATCCATAGTTTCATCCTCCACTTACATATTATGATGTTAAAAGAGGTTTGGAACCTTTGTTGTCTCCATTTCTCTAGATAATAGAGATTTCATATTGATTAATTCGATTTAAGAAGTACATGAAATTTAACTAAATTAATTGTTAAAAATTAGAGCGATGGCCATGGACAATGAAAAATGTTTAGCATACATTAATATAAATATCGATGGTTAGAAATGATTAAATAACACTATAGAGTACAAGGTTCAATTTATAGAGCATTTACTGAAAACTAAATATTTTAGTAGGGGTTAACCTATATATTTTGAATAAAATTCAAAAATATGACAAAATTATTTTAATCCATAGTTTCATCCTCCACTTACATATTATGATGTTAAAAGAGGTTTGGAACCTTTGTTGTCTCATTTCTCTAGATAATAGAGATTTCATATTGATTAATTCACTGATTTAAGAAGTATATGAAATTTAACTAAATTAATTGTTAAAAATTAGAGCGATGGCCATGGACAATGAAAGAATGTTTAGCATACATTAATATAAATATTGGATGGTTAGAAATGATTAAATAACACTATAGAGTACAAGGTTCAAGTTATAGAGCATTTACTGAAAACTAAATATTTTAGTAGGGGTTAATCTACATATTTTGAGTGAAATTCAAAAAATATGAAAAAATTATTTTAATGGATTGTTGCATCCTCCACTTAAATATTATGATGTTAAAAGAGGTTTGGAACCTTTGTTGTCTCTGTTTCTCTAGATAATAGAGATTTCATATTGATTAATTCACTGATTTAAGAAGTACATGAAATTCAACTAAATTAATTGTTAAAAAATTAGAACGATGATCATGGACAATGAAAGAATGTTTAGCATACATTAATATAAATATCGGATGGTTAGAAATGATTAAATAACACTAAAAGTACTAGGTTCAATTTATAGAGCATTTCTGAAAAACTAAATATTTTCGTAGGGGTTAACCTATATATTTTGAATAAAATTCAAAAAATATGAAAAAATATTTTAATGCAAAGTTGCATCCTCCACTTAAATATTACGATGTTAAAAGAGGTTTGGAACCTTTGTTGTCTCTGTTTCTCTAGATAATAAAAAATTTCATATTAATTAATCCACTGATTTAAGAAGTACATGAAATTTAAATAAATTAATTGTTAAAAAATTAGAACGATGGCCATGGACAATGAAAAAATGTTTAGAATAAATTAATATAAATATCGATGGTTAGAAATGATTAAATAACACTAAAAGTACTAGGTTCAATTTATAGAGCATTTCTTGAAAAACTAAATATTTTAAGTAGGGGTTAACCTACATAATTTGAGGGAATTTAAAAATATGAAAAAATTATTTTAATCCATAGTTGCATCCTCCACTTACATATTATGATATTAAAAGAGGTTTGGAACCTTTGTTGTCTCCATTTCTCTAGATAATAGAGATTTCATATTGATTAATTCACTGATTTAAGAAGTACATGAAATTCAACTAAATTAATTGTTAAAAATTAGAACGATGATCATGGACAATGAAAGAATTTTTAGCATACATTAATATAAATATCGGATGGTTAGAAATGATTAAATAACACTATAGAGTACAAGGTTCAATTTATAGAGCATTTACTGAAAAACTAAATATTTTCGTAGGGTTAACCTACATAATTTGAGTGGAATTCAAAAATATGAAAAAATTATTTTAATCCATAGTTACATCCTCCACTTAAATATTATGATGTTAAAAGAGGTTTGGAACCTTTGTTGTCTCCGTTTCTCTAGATAATAGAGATTTCATATTGATTAATTCACTGATTTATGAAGTACATGAAATTCAACTAAATTAGTTGTTAAAAATTAGAACGATGGCCATGGACAATGAAAGAATGTTTAGCATACATTAATATAAATATCGGATGGTTAGAAATGATTAAATAACAATAAAGAGTATAGGTTCAATTTATAGAGAATTTCTTGAAAAACTAAATATTTTAAGTAGGGGTTAACCTACATATTTTGAGTGAAATTCAAAAAATATGACAAAATTATTTTAATCCATAGTTTCATCCTCCACTTACATATTATGATGTTAAAAGAGGTTTGGAACCTTTGTTGTCTCCATTTCTCTAGATAATAGAGATTTCATATTGATTAATTCAGCGATTTAAGAAGTACATGAAATTTAAATAAATTAATTGTTAAAAATTAGAGCGATGATCATGGACAATGAAAGAATGTTTAGCATACATTAATATAAATATCAGATGGTTAGAAATGATTAAATAACACTATAGAGTACAAGGTTCAATTTATAGAGCATTTATTAAAAACTAAATATTTTAGTAGGGGTTAACCTATATATTTTGAATGAAATTCAAAAATATGAAAAAATATTTTAATCCATAGTTCATCCTCCACTTAAATATTATGATGTTAAAAGAGGTTTGGAACCTTTGTTTTCTCTGTTTCTCTAGATAATAAAAATTTCATATTGATTAATCCACTGATTTAAGAAGTATATGAAGTTTAACTAAATTAATTGTTAAAAATTAGAATGATGGCCATGGACAATGAAAAATGTTTAGCATACATTAATATAAATATCGGATGGTTAGAAATGATTAAATAACACTAAAAGTACTAGGTTCAATTTATAGAGCATTTACTGAAAAACTAAATATTTTAAGTAGGGGTTAACCTACATAATTTGAGTGAAATTCAAAAATATGACAAAATTATTTTAATCCATAGTTGCATCCTCCACTTACATATTATGATGTTAAAAGAGGTTTGAACCTTTGTTGTCTCCGTTTCTCTAGATAATAGAGATTTCATATTGATTAATTCACTAATTTAAGAAGCATATGAAATTTAACTAAATTAATTGTTAAAAATTAGAACGATGGCCATGGACAATGAAAGAATGTTTAGCATCCATTAATATAAATATCGGATGGTTAGAAATGATTAAATAACACTATAGAGTACAAGGTTCAATTTATAGAGCATTTCTTGAAAAACTAAATATTTTAGTAGGGGTTAACCTACATAATTTGAGTGGAATTCAAAAATATGACAAAATTATTTTAATCCATAGTTGCATCCTCCACTTACATAATATGATGTTAAAAGAGGTTTGGAACCTTTGTTTTCTCTGTTTCTCTAGATAATAAAAATTTCATATTGATTAATTCATTGATTTAAGAAGTATATGAAGTTTAACTAAATTAATTGTTAAAAATTAGAGCGATGATCATGGACAATGAAAGAATGTTTAGCATACATTAATATAAATATTGGATGGTTAGAAATGATTAAATAACACTAAAGAGTACTAGGTTCAATTTATAGAGCATTTCTTGAAAAACTAAATATTTTTGTAGGGGTTAACCTACATATTTTGAGTGAAATTCAAAAATATGAAAAATTATTTTAATGGATAGTTGCATCCTCCACTTAAATATTATGATGTTAAATGTTATTTGGAACCTTTGTTGTCTCCATTTCTCTAGATAATAGAGATTTCATATTGATTAATTCATTGATTTAAGAAGTACATGAAATTTAACTAAATTAATTGTTAAAAATTAGAGCGATGGCCATGGACAATGAAAGAATGTTTAGCATACATTAATATAAATATGGATGGTTAGAAATGATTAAATAACACTAAAAGTACTAGGTTCAATTTATAGAGCATTTCTTGAAAAACTAAATATTTTAGTAGGGGTTAACCTACATAATTTGAGTGGAATTCAAAAATATGAAAAAAATTATTTTAATCCATAGTTGCATCCTCCACTTACATATAATGATGTTAAAAGAGGTTTGGAACCTTTGTTGTCTCTGTTTCTCTAGATAATAGAGATTTCATATTGATTAATTCACTGATTTAAGAAGTATATAAAATTTAACTAAATTAATTGTTAAAAATTAGAGCGATGACCATGGACAATGAAAGAATGTTTAGCATACATTAATATAAATATCAGATGGTTAGAAATGATTAAATAACACTAAAGAGTACTAGGTTCAATTTATAGAGCATTCTTGAAAAACTAAATATTTTAGTAGGGGTTAACCTATATATTTTGAATGAAATTCAAAAATATGACAAAATATTTTAATCCATAGTTGCATCCTCCACTTAAATATTATGATGTTAAAAGAGGTTTGGAACCTTTGTTTTCTCTGTTTCTCTAGATAATAAAAATTTCATATTGATTAATTCAGCGATTTAAGAAGTATATGAAGTTTAACTAAATTAATTGTTAAAAATTAGAGCGATGATCATGGACAATGAAAGAATGTTTAGCATACATTAATATAAATATTGGATGGTTAGAAATGATTAAATAACACTAAAGAGTACTAGGTTCAATTTATAGAGCATTTCTTGAAAAACTAAATATTTTAAGTAGGGGTTAACCTACATATTTTGAGTGAAATTCAAAAATATGAAAAATTATTTTAATGGATAGTTGCATCCTCCACTTAAATATTATGATGTTAAATGTTATTTGGAACCTTTGTTGTCTCCATTTCTCTAGATAATAGAGATTTCATATTGATTAATTCAGCGATTTAAGAAGTACATGAAATTCAACTAAATTAATTGTGAAAAATTAGAACGATGGCCATGGACAATGAAAGAATGTTTAGCATACATTAATATAAATATCGGATGGTTAGAAATGATTAAATAACAATAAAGAGTACTAGGTTCAATTTATAGAGAATTTACTGAAAAACTGAATATTTTCGTAGGGGTTAACCTACATATTTTGAGTGAAATTCAAAAAATATGACAAAATTATTTTAATCCATAGTTTCATCCTCCACTTACATATTATGATGTTAAAAGAGGTTTGGAACATTTGTTGTCTCTGTTTCTCTAGATAATAGAGATTTCATATTGATTAATTCACTGATTTAAGAAGTATATGAAATTTAACTAAATTAATTGTTAACATATTAGAACGATGGCCATTGACAATGAAAGAATGTTTAGCATACATTTATATAAATATCTGATGGTTAGAAATGATTAAATAACAATAAAGAGTACTAGGTTCAATTTATAGAGCATTCTTGAAAAACTAAATATTTTAGTAGGGGTTAACCTATATATTTTGAATGAAATTCAAAAATATGACAAAATATTTTAATGCATAGTTGCATCCTCCACTTAAATATTATGATGTTAAATGTTATTTGGAACCTTTGTTGTCTCCGTTTCTCTAGATAATAGAGATTTCATATTGATTAATTCATTGATTTAAGAAGTATATGAAATTTAACTAAATTAATTGTTAAAAATTAGAGCGATGACCATGGACAATGAAAGAATGTTTAGCATACATTAATATAAATATCAGATGGTTAGAAATGATTAAATAACACTAAAAGTACTAGGTTCAATTTATAGAGCATTTCTTGAAAAAATAAATATTTTAAGTAGGGGTTAACCTATATATTTTGAATGAAATTCAAAAATATGACAAAATTATTTTAATGGATAGTTGCATCCTCCACTTAAATATTATGATGTTAAAAGAGGTTTGGAACCTTTGTTTTCTCTGTTTCTCTAGATAATAAAAATTTCATATTGATTAATTCATTGATTTAAGAAGTATATGAAGTTTAACTAAATTAATTGTTAAAAATTAGAGCGATGGTCATGGACAATGAAAGAATGTTTAGCATACATTAATATAAATATTGGATGGTTAGAAATGATTAAATAACACTAAAAGTACTAGGTTCAATTTATAGAGCATTTCTTGAAAAACTAAATATTTTAGTAGGGGTTAACCTACATATTTTGAGTGAAATTCAAAAATATGAAAAATTATTTTAATCCATAGTTGCATCCTCCACTTAAATATTATGATGTTAAATGTTATTTGGAACCTTTGTTGTCTCCATTTCTCTAGATAATAGAGATTTCATATTGATTAATTCACGATTTAAGAAGTACATGAAATTCAACTAAATTAATTGTTAAAAATTAGAATGATGGCCATGGACAATGAAAGAATGTTTAGCATACATTAATATAAATATCGGATGGTTAGAAATGATTAAATAACAATAAAAGTACTAGGTTCAATTTATAGAGCATTTCTTGAAAAACTAAATATTTTCGTAGGGGTTAACCTACATATTTTGAGTGAAATTCAAAAAATATGACAAAATTATTTTAATCCATAGTCTCATCCTCCACTTACATATTATGATGTTAAAAGAGGTTTGGAACCTTTGTTGTCTCTGTTTCTCTAGATAATAGAGATTTCATATTGATTAATTCACTGATTTAAGAAGTATATGAAATTTAACTAAATTAATTGTTAAAAATTAGAACGATGGCCATGGACAATGAAAAATGTTTAGCATACATTAATATAAATATGGATGGTTAGAAATGATTAAATAACACTATAGAGTACAAGGTTCAATTTATAGAGCATTTACTGAAAAACTAAATATTTTCGTAGGGGTTAACCTATAAATTTTGAATGAAATTCAAAAAATATGACAAAAATATTTTAATGCATAGTTGCATCCTCCACTTAAATATTATGATGTTAAATGTTATTTGGAACCTTTCTTGTCTCTATTTCTCTAGATAATAGAGATTTCATATTGATTAATTCACTGATTTATGAAGTACATGAAATTCAACTAAATTAATTGTTAAAAAATTAGAACGATGATCATGGACAATGAAAGAATGTTTAGCATACATTAATATAAATATCGGATGGTTAGAAATGATTAAATAACAATAAAGAGTACTAGGTTCAATTTATAGAGCATTTACAGAAAAATTAAATATTTTCGTAGGGGTTAACCTATATATTTTGAATAAAATTCAAAAAATATGAAAAAATATTTTAATGCAAAGTTGCATCCTCCACTTAAATATTACGATGTTAAAAGAGGTTTGGAACCTTTGTTGTCTCTGTTTCTCTAGATAATAAAAAATTTCATATTAATTAATCCACTGATTTAAGAAGTACATGAAATTTAAATAAATTAATTGTTAAAAAATTAGAACGATGGCCATGGACAATGAAAAAATGTTTAGAATAAATTAATATAAATATCGGATGGTTAGAAATGATTAAATAACACTAAAGAGTACTAGGTTCAATTTATAGAGCATTTACTGAAAAACGAAATATTTTCGTAGGGGTTAAGCTACATAATTTGAGGGGAATTTAAAAAATATGAAAAAATTATTTTAATCCATAGTTGCATCCTCCACTTACATATTATGATATTAAAAGAGGTTTGAAACCTTTGTTGTCTCCATTTCTCTAGATAATAGAGATTTCATATTGATTAATTCACTGATTTAAGAAGTACATAAAATTCAACTAAATTAGTTGTTAAAAATTAGAACGATGGTCATGGACAATGAAAGAATTTTTAGCATACATTAATATAAATATCGATGGTTAGAAATGATTAAATAACACTATAGAGTACAAGGTTCAATTTATAGAGCATTTACTGAAAAACTAAATATTTTCGTAGGGGTTAACCTACATAATTTGAGTGGAATTCAAAAAATATGAAAAAATTATTTCAATCCATAGTTGCATCCTCCACTTACATATAATGATGTTAAAAGAGGTTTGGAACCTTTGTTGTCTCTGTTTCTCTAGATAATAGAGATTTCATATTGATTAATTCACTGATTTATGAAGTACATGAAATTCAACTAAATTAATTGTTAAAAAATAGAACGATGATCATGGACAATGAAAGAATGTTTAGCATACATTAATATAAATATCGGATGGTTAGAAATGATTAAATAACACTAAAGAGTACTAGGTTCAATTTATAGAGCATTTACTTGAAAAACTAAATATTTTCGTAGGGGTTAACCTACATATTTTGAGTGAAATTCAAAAAATATGAAAAAATTATTTTAGTCCATATTTATATCATTCACTTAAATATTATGATGTTAAAAGAGGTTTGGAACCTTTGTTGTCTCCGTTTCTCTAGATAATAGAGATTTCATATTGATTAATTCACTGATTTATGAAGTACATGAAATTCAACTAAATTAGTTGTTAAAAATTAGAACGATGGCCATGGACAATGAAAGAATGTTTAGCATACATTAATATAAATATCGGATGGTTAGAAATGATAAAATAACAATAAAGAGTACTATGTTCAATTTATAGAATTTCTTGAAAAACTAAATATTTTTAGTAGGGGTTAACCTACATATTTTGAGTGAAATTCAAAAATATGACAAAATATTTTAATCCATACTTTCATCCTCCACTTACATATTATGATGTTAAAAGAGGTTTGGAACATTTGTTGTCTATGTTTCTCTAGATAATAGAGATTTCATATTGATTAATTCACTGATTTAAGAAGTATATGAAATTTAAATAAATTAATTGTTAAAAAATTAGAACGATGGCCATGTACAATGAAAGACTGTTTAGCATGCATTAATAAAAATATCAGATAGTTAGAAATGTTTAAATAACACTATAGAGTACAAGGTTCAATTTATAGAGCATTTAGTAAAAAACAAAATATTTTCGTAGGGTTTAACCTATATATTTTGAATGAAATTCAAAAAATATGACAAAAATATTTTAATGCATAGTTGCATCCTCTACTTAAATATTACGATGTTAAAAGAGGTTTGGAACCTTTGTTTTCTCTGTTTCTCTAGATAATAAAAAAATTCATATTGATTAATCCACTGATTTAAGAAGTATATGAAGTTTAACTAAATTAATTGTTAAAAAATTAGAATGATGGCCATGGACAATGAAAATATGTTAAGCATACATTAATATAAATATCAGATGGTTAGAAATGATTAAATAACACTAAAGAGTACTAGGTTCAATTTATAGAGCATTTACTGAAAAACTAAATATTTTTGTAGGGGTTAACCTACATATTTGGAGTGAAATTCAAAAAATATGAAAAAAATATTTCAATCCATAGTTGCATCCTCCGCTTACATATTATGATTTTAAAAGAGGTTTTGAACCTTTGTTGTCTCCGTTTCTCTAGAGAATTGAGATTTCATATTGATTAATTCACTAATTTAAGAAGTATATTAAATTTAACTAAATCAATTGTGAAAAAATTAGAACGATGGCCATGAACAATGAAAGAATGTTTAGCATCCATTAATATAAATATCGGATGGTTAGAAATGATTAAATAACACTATAGAGTACAAGGTTCAATTTATAGAGCATTTACTGAAAAACTAAATATTTTCGTAGGGGTTAACCTACATAATTTGAGTGGAATTCAAAAAATATGACAAAATAATTTAAATCCATAGTTGCATCCTTCACTTACATAATATGATGTTAAAAGAGGTTTGGAACCTTTGTTGTCTCCGTTTCTCTAGATAATAGAGATTTCATATTGATTAATTCACTGATTTATGAAGTACATGAAATTCAACTAAATTAGTTGTTAAAAATTAGAACGATGGCCATGGACAATGAAAGAATGTTTAGCATACATTAATATAAATATCGGATGGTTAGAAATGATTAAATAACACTAAAGAGTACTAGGTTCATTTTACAGAGCATTTACTGAAAAACTAAATATTTTCGTAGGGTTTAACTTATATATTTTGAATGAAATTCAAAAAATATGACAAAAATATTTTAATGCGTAGTTGCATCCTCTACTTAAATATTACGATGTTAAAAGAGGTTTGAAACCTTTGTTTTCTCTGTTTCTCTAGAAAATAAAAAATTTCATATTGATTAATAGACTGTTTTAAGAAGTATATGAAGTTTAACTAAATTAATTGTTAAAAATTTGAACGATGGTCATTGACAATGAAAGAATGTTTAGCATACATTAATATAATTATTGAATGGTTAGAAATGATTAAATAACAATAAAGAGTACTAGGTTCAATTTATAGAGCATTTCTTGAAAAACTAAATATTTTAAGTAGGGTTAACCTATAAATTTTGAATGAAATTCAAAAATATGACAAAATTATTTTAATCCATAGTTGCATCCTCCACTTAAATATTACGATGTTAAAAGAGGTTTGAAACCTTTGTTTTCTCTGTTTCTCTAGAAAATAAAAAATTTCATATTGATTAATAGACTGTTTTAAGAAGTATATGAAGTTTAACTAAATTAATTGTTAAAAATTTGAACGATGGTCATTGACAATGAAAGAATGTTTAGCATACATTAATATAATTATTGAATGGTTAGAAATGATTAAATAACACTAAAGAGTACTAGGTTCAATTTATAGAGCATTTACTGAAAAACTAAATATTTTCGTAGGGGATAAACCTACATATTTTGAGTGAAATTCAAAAAATATGAAAAAATTATTTTAATGGATAGTTGCATCCTCCACTTAAATATTATGATGTTAAATGTTATTTGGAACCTTTCTTGTCTCCATTTCTCTAGATAATAGAGATTTCATATTGATTAATTCACTGATTTAAGAAGTACATGAAATTCAACTAAATTAATTGTCAAAAAAATTAGAACGATGGCCATGGACAATGAAAGAATGTTTAGCATACATTAATATAAATATCGGATGGTTAGAAATGATTAAATAACAATAAAGAGTACTAGGTTCAATTTATAGAGAATTTACTGAAAAACTAAATATTTTCGTAGGGGTTAACCTACATATTTTGAGTGAAATTCAAAAAATATGACAAAATTATTTTAATCCATAGTTTCATCCTCCACTTACATATTATGATGTTAAAAGAGGTTTGTAACATTTGTTGTCTCTGTTTCTCTAGATAATAGAGATTTCATATTGATTAATTCACTGATTTAAGAAGTATATGAAATTTAACTAAATTAATTGTTAAAAAATTAGAACTATGGCCATGTACAATGAAAGAATGTTTATCATGCATTAAAATAAAGCATTTACTGAAAAACTAAATATTTTCGTAGGGTTTAACCTATAAATTTTGAATGAAATTCAAAAAATATGACAAAAATATTTTAATGCATAGTTGCATCCTCCACTTAAATATTATGATGTTAAATGTTATTTGGAACCTTTCTTGTCTCTATTTCTCTAGATAATAGAGATTTCATATTGATTAATTCACTGATTTATGAAGTACATGAAATTCAACTAAATTAATTGTTAAAAAATTAGAACGATGATCATGGACAATGAAAGAATGTTTAGCATACATTAATATAAATATCAGATGGTTAGAAATGATTAAATAACAATAAAAGTACTAGGTTCAATTTATAGAGCATTCTTGAAAAACTAAATATTTTAAGTAGGGGTTAACCTATATATTTTGAATAAAATTCAAAAAATATGACAAAATATTTTAATGCAAAGTTGCATCCTCCACTTAAATATTACGATGTTAAAAGAGGTTTGGAACCTTTGTTGTCTCTGTTTCTCTAGATAATAAAAAATTTCATATTAATTAATCCACTGATTTAAGAAGTACATGAAATTTAAATAAATTAATTGTTAAAAAATTAGAACGATGGCCATGGACAATGAAAAAATATTTAGAATAAATTAATATAAATATCGGATGGTTAGAAATGATTAAATAACACTAAAGAGTACTAGGTTCAATTTATAGAGCATTTACTGAAAAACGAAATATTTTCGTAGGGGTTAAACTACATAATTTGAGGAGAATTTAAAAAATATGAAAAAATTATTTTAATCCATAGTTGCATCCTCCACTTACATATTATGATATTAAAAGAGGTTTGAAACCTTTGTTGTCTCCATTTCTCTAGATAATAGAGATTTCATATTGATTAATTCACTGATTTAAGAAGTACATAAAATTCAACTAAATTAGTTGTTAAAAAATTAGAACGATGGCCATGGACAATGAAAGAATTTTTAGCATACATTAATATAAATATCGGATGGTTAGAAATGATTAAATAACACTATAGAGTACAAGGTTCAATTTATAGAGCATTTACTGAAAAACTAAATATTTTCGTAGGGGTTAACCTACATATTTTGAGTGAAATTCAAAAATATGACAAAATTATTTTAATCCATAGTTTCATCCTCCACTTACATATTATGATGTTAAAAGAGGTTTGTAACATTTGTTGTCTCTGTTTCTCTAGATAATAGAGATTTCATATTGATTAATTCACTGATTTAAGAAGTATATGAAATTTAACTAAATTAATTGTTAAAAAATTAGAACTATGGCCATGTACAATGAAAGAATGTTTATCATGCATTAAAATAAAGCATTTACTGAAAAACTAAATATTTTCGTAGGGTTTAACCTATAAATTTTGAATGAAATTCAAAAAATATGACAAAAATATTTTAATGCATAGTTGCATCCTCCACTTAAATATTATGATGTTAAATGTTATTTGGAACCTTTCTTGTCTCTATTTCTCTAGATAATAGAGATTTCATATTGATTAATTCACTGATTTATGAAGTACATGAAATTCAACTAAATTAATTGTTAAAAAATTAGAACGATGATCATGGACAATGAAAGAATGTTTAGCATACATTAATATAAATATCGGATGGTTAGAAATGATTAAATAACAATAAAGAGTACTAGGTTCAATTTATAGAGCATTCTTGAAAAACTAAATATTTTCGTAGGGGTTAACCTATATATTTTGAATAAAATTCAAAAAATATGACAAAATATTTTAATGCAAAGTTGCTTCCTCCACTTAAATATTACGATGTTAAAAGAGGTTTGGAACCTTTGTTGTCTCTGTTTCTCTAGATAATAAAAATTTCATATTGATTAATTCACTGATTTAAGAAGTACATGAAATTTAAATAAATTAATTGTTAAAAAATTAGAACGATGGCCATGGACAATGAAAAAATGTTTAGAATAAATTAATATAAATATCGGATGGTTAGAAATGATTAAATAACACTAAAGAGTACTAGGTTCAATTTATAGAGCATTTACTGAAAAACGAAATATTTTCGTAGGGGTTAAACTACATAATTTGAGGAGAATTTAAAAAATATGAAAAAATTATTTTAATCCATAGTTGCATCCTCCACTTACATATTATGATATTAAAAGAGGTTTGAAACCTTTGTTGTCTCCATTTCTCTAGATAATAGAGATTTCATATTGATTAATTCACTGATTTAAGAAGTACATAAAATTCAACTAAATTAGTTGTTAAAAATTAGAACGATGGCCATGGACAATGAAAGAATTTTTAGCATACATTAATATAAATATCGGATGGTTAGAAATGATTAAATAACACTATAGAGTACAAGGTTCAATTTATAGAGCATTTACTGAAAAACTAAATATTTTAGTAGGGGTTAACCTACATAATTTGAGTGGAATTCAAAAAATATGAAAAAATTATTTCAATCCATAGTTGCATCCTCCACTTACATATAATGATGTTAAAAGAGGTTTGGAACCTTTGTTGTCTCTGTTTCTCTAGATAATAGAGATTTCATATTGATTAATTCACTGATTTATGAAGTACATGAAATTCAACTAAATTAATTGTTAAAAAAATAGAACGATGATCATGGACAATGAAAGAATGTTTAGCATACATTAATATAAATATCGGATGGTTAGAAATGATTAAATAACACTAAAGAGTACTAGGTTCAATTTATAGAACATTTACTGAAAACTAAATATTTTCGTAGGGGTTAACCTACATATTTTGAGTGAAATTCAAAAAATATGAAAAATTATTTTAATCCATATTTTCATTATCCACTTAAATATTATGATGTTAAAAGTGGTTTGGAACATTTGTTGTCTCTGTTTCTCTAGATAATAGAGATTTCATATTGATTAATTCACTGATTTATGAAGTACATGAAATTCAACTAAATTAGTTGTTAAAAATTAGAACGATGGCCATGGACAATGAAAGAATGTTTAGCATACATTAATATAAATATCGGATGGTTAGAAATGATTAAATAACAATAAAGAGTACTATGTTCAATTTATAGAGAATTTACTGAAAAACTAAATATTTTCGTAGGGGTTAACCTACATATTTTGAGTGAAATTCAAAAAATATGACAAAATTATTTTAATCCATACTTTCATCCTCCACTTACATATTATGATGTTAAAAGAGGTTTGGAACATTTGTTGTCTATGTTTCTCTTGATAATAGAGATTTCATATTGATTAATTCACTGATTTAAGAAGTATATGAAATTTAAATAAATTAATTGTTAAAAAATTAGAACGATGGCCATGTACAATGAAAGACTGTTTAGCATGCATTAATAAAAATATCAGATAGTTAGAAATGTTTAAATAACACTATAGAGTACAAGGTTCAATTTATAGAGCATTTACTAAAAAACTAAATATTTTCGTAGGGTTTAACCTATATATTTTGAATGAAATTCAAAAAATATGACAAAAATATTTTAATGCATAGTTGCATCCTCTACTTAAATATTACGATGTTAAAAGAGGTTTGGAACCTTTGTTTTCTCTGTTTCTCTAGATAATAAAAATATTCATATTGATTAATTCATTGATTTAAGAAGTATATGAAATTTAACTAAATTAATTGTTAAAAATTAGAATGATGGCCATGGACAATGAAAATATGTTAAGCATACATTAATATAAATATCAGATGGTTAGAAATGATTAAATAACACTAAAGAGTACTAGGTTCAATTTATAGAGCATTTACTGAAAAACTAAATATTTTTGTAGGGGTTAACCTACATATTTGGAGTGAAATTCAAAAAATATGAAAAAAATATTTCAATCCATAGTTGCATCCTCCGCTTACATATTATGATTTTAAAAGAGGTTTTGAACCTTTGTTGTCTCCGTTTCTCTAGAGAATTGAGATTTCATATTGATTAATTCACTAATATAAGAAGTATATTAAATTTAACTAAATCAATTGTGAAAAAATTAGAACGATGGCCATGAACAATGAAATAATGTTTAGCATCCATTAATATAAATATCGGATGGTTAGAAATGATTAAATAACACTATAGAGTACAAGGTTCAATTTATAGAGCATTTACTGAAAAACTAAATATTTTTGTAGGGGTTAACCTACATAATTTGAGTGGAATTCAAAAAATATGACAAAATAATTTAAATCCATAGTTGCATCCTTCACTTACATAATATGATGTTAAAAGAGGTTTGGAACCTTTGTTGTCTCCGTTTCTCTAGATAATAGAGATTTCATATGTATTAATTCATTGATTTTAGAAGTAAATGAAATTTAACTAAATTAATTATTAAAAAATTAGAACGATGACCATGGACAATGAAAGAATGTTTAGCATACATTAATATAAATATCAGATGGTTAGAAATGATTAAATAACACTAAAGAGTACTAGGTTCATTTTACAGAGCATTTACTGAAAAACTAAATATTTTCGTAGGGTTTAACTTATATATTTTGAATGAAATTCAAAAAATATGACAAAAATATTTTAATGCATAGTTGCATCCTCTACTTAAATATTACGATGTTAAAAGAGGTTTGGAACCTTTTTTCTCTGTTTCTCTAGATAATAGAGATTTCATATTGATTAATTCACGATTTAAGAAGTATATGAAGTTTAACTAAATTAATTGTTAAAAAATTAGAATGATGGCCATGGACAATGAAAAAATGTTAAGCATACATTAATATAAATATCAGATGGTTAGAAATGATTAAAAACACTAAAGAGTACTATGTTCAATTTATAGAGCATTTACTGAAAAACTAAATATTTTTGTAGGGGTTAACCTACATATTTTGAGTGAAATTCAAAAAATATGAAAAAAATATTTCAATCCATAGTTGCATCCTCCGCTTACATATTATGATTTTAAAAGAGGTTTTGAACATTTGTTGTCTCCGTTTCTCTAGAGAATTGAGATTTCATATTGATTAATTCACTAATTTAAGAAGTATATTAAATTTAACTAAATCAATTGTGAAAAAATTAGAACGATGGCCATGAACATTGAAAGAATGTTTAGCATCCATTAATATAAATATCGGATGGTTAGAAATGATTAAATAACACTATAGAGTACAAGGTTCAATTTATAGAGCATTTACTGAAAAACTAAATATTTTCGTAGGGGTTAACCTACATAATTTGAGTGGAATTCAAAAAATATGACAAAATAATTTAAATCCATAGTTGCATCCTTCACTTACATAATATGATGTTAAAAGAGGTTTGGAACCTTTGTTGTCTCCGTTTCTCTAGATAATAGAGATTTCATATGTATTAATTCATTGATTTAAGAAGTAAATGAAATTTAACTAAATTAATTATTAAAAAATTAGAACGATGACCATGGACAATGAAAGAATGTTTAGCATACATTAATATAAATATCAGATGGTTAGAAATGATTAAATAACACTAAAGAGTACTAGGTTCATTTTACAGAGCATTTACTGAAAAACTAAATATTTTCGTAGGGTTTAACTTATATATTTTGAATGAAATTCAAAAAATATGACAAAAATATTTTAATGCGTAGTTGCATCCTCTACTTAAATATTACGATGTTAAAAGAGGTTTGAAACCTTTGTTTTCTCTGTTTCTCTAGATAATAAAAAATTTCATATTGATTAATACACTGTTTTAAGAAGTATATGAAGTTTAACTAAATTAATTGTTAAAAATTAGAGCGATGGCCATGGACAATGAAAGAATGTTTAGCATACATTAATATAAATATCGAATGGTTAGAAATGATTAAATAACACTAAAAGTACTAGGTTCAATTTATAGAGCATTTACTGAAAAACTAAATATTTTCGTAGGGGTTAACCTACATATTTTGAGTGAAATTCAAAAAATATGACAAAATTATTTTAATGGATAGTTGCATCCTCCACTTAAATATTATGATGTTAAATGTTATTTGGAACCTTTCTTGTCTCCATTTCTCTAGATAATAGAGATTTCATATTGATTAATTCACTGATTTAAGAAGTACATGAAATTCAACTAAATTAATTGTAAAAAATTAGAACGATGGCCATGGACAATGAAAGAATGTTTAGCATACATTAATATAAATATCGGATGGTTAGAAATGATTAAATAACACTAAAAGTACTAGGTTCAATTTATAGAGCATTTCTTGAAAAACTAAATATTTTAAGTAGGGGTTAACCTACATATTTTGAGTGAAATTCAAAAAATATGACAAAATTATTTTAATCCATAGTTTCATCCTCCACTTACATATTATGATGTTAAAAGAGGTTTGGAACATTTGTTGTCTCTGTTTCTCTAGATAATAGAGATTTCATATTGATTAATTCACTGATTTAAGAAGTATATGAAATTTAACTAAATTAATTGTTAAAAAATTAGAACGATGGCCATGTACAATGAAAGAATGTTTATCATGCATTAATATAAATATCGGATAGTTAGAAATGTTTAAATAACACTATAGAGTACAAGGTTCAATTTATAGAGCATTTACTGAAAAACTAAATATTTTCGTAGGGTTTAACCTATAAATTTTGAATGAAATTCAAAAAATATGACAAAAATATTTTAATGCATAGTTGCATCCTCCACTTAAATATTTCGATGTTAAAAGAGGTTTGGAACCTTTGTTTTCTCTGTTTCTTTAGATAATATAAATTTCATCTTGATTAATACACTGATTTAAGAAGTATATGAAGTTTAACTAAATTAATTGTTAAAAAATTAGAATGATGGCCATGGACAATGAAAAATGTTTAGCATACATTATTATAAATATCGGATGGTTAGAAATGATTAAATAACACTAAGGAGTACTAGGTTCAATTTATAGAGCATTTACTCAAAAACTAAATATTTTCGTCGGGGTTAACCTACATAATTTGAGTGAAATTTAAAAAATATGGAAAAATTATTTTAATCCATAGTTGCATCCTCCACTTACATATTATGATGTTAAAAGAGGTTTGGAACCTTTGTTGTCTCCGTTTCTCTAGATAATAGAGATTTCATATTGATTAATTCACTGATTTAAGAAGTATATGAAATTTAACTAAATTAATTGTTAAAAAATAAAAATGATGGCCATGGACAATGAAAGAATGTTTAGCATACATTAATATATATATGGGATGGTTACAAATGATTAAATAACACTAAAGAGTACTAGGTTCAATTTATAGAACATTTACTGAAAACTAAATATTTTCGTAGGGGTTGTTAACCTACATATTTTGAGTGAAATTCAAAAAAATATGACAAAATTATTTTAATCCATATTTTCATCACCCACTTAAATATTATGATGTTAAAAGTTGTTTGGAACCTTTGTTGTCTCCGTTTCTCTAGATAATAGAGATTTCATATTGATTAATTCAATGATTTAAGAAGTATATGAAATTTAACTAAATTAATTGTTTTAGAACAATGGTCATGGACAATGAAAGAATGTTTAGCATACATTAATATAATTATCGAATGGTTAGAAATGATTAAATAACACTAAAGAGTACTAGGTTCAATTTATAGAGCATTTACTGAAAAACTAAATATTTTCGTAGGGTTAACCTACATATTTTGAGTGAAATTAAAAAATATGACAAAATTATTTTAATGGATAGTTGCATCCTACACTTAAATATTATGATGTTAAATGTTATTTGGAACCTTTCTTGTCTCAATTTCTCTAGATAATAGAGATTTCATATTGATTAATTCGATTTAAAGTATATGAAATTCAACTAAATTAGTTGTTAAAAATTAGAGCGATGGCCATGGACAATGAAAGAATGTTTAGCATACATTAATATAAATATCGGATGGTTAGAAATGATTAAATAACAATAAAGAGTACTAGGTTCAATTTATAGAGAATTTACTAAAAACCTAAATATTTTCGTAGGGGTTAACCTACATATTTTGAGTGAAATTCAAAAAATATGACAAAATTATTTTAATCCATAGTTTCATCCTCCACTTACATATTATGATGTTAAAAGAGGTTTGGAACATTTGTTGTCTCTGTTTCTCTAGATAATAGAGATTTCATATTGATTAATTCAATCGATTTAAGAAGTATATGAAATTTAACTAAATTAATTGTTAAAAATTAGAACGATGGCCATGGACAATGAAAGAATGTTTAGCATACATTAATATAAATATCGGATGGTTAGAAATGATTAAATAACACTATAGAGTACAAGGTTCAATTTATAGAGCATTTACTGAAAAACTAAATATTTTCGTAGGGTTTAACCTATAAATTTTGAATGAAATTCAAAAATATGACAAAAATTTTTTAATGCATAGTTGCACCCTCCACTTAAATATTAAGATGTTAAAAGAGGTTTGGAACCTTTGTTTTCTCTGTTTCTTTAGATAATAAAAATTTCAGATTGATTAATACACTGATTTAAGTAGTATATGAAGTTTAACTAAATTAATTGTTAAAAAATTAGAATGATGGCCATGGACAATGAAAAAATGTTTAGCATACATTAATATAAATATCGGATGGTTAGAAATGATTAAATAACACTAAAGAGTACTAGGTTCAATTTATAGAGCATTTACTGAAAAACTAAATATTTTCGTCAGGGTTAACCTACATAATTTGAGTGAAATTTAAAAAATATGGCAAAATTATTTTAATCCATAGTTGCATCATCCACTTACATATTATGATGTTAAAAGTGGTTTGGAACCTTTGTTGTCTCCGATTCTCTAGATAATAGAGATTCCATATTGATTAATTCATTGATTTAAGAAGTATATGAAATTTAACTAAATTAATTGTTAAAAAATTAGAACGATGGCCATGTACAATGAAAGAATGTTTAGCATACATTAATATAAATATCGGATGGTTAGAAATGATTAAATGACAATAAAGAGTACTAGGTTCAATTTATAGAGAATTTACTGAAAAACTAAATATTTTCGTAGGGGTTAACCTACATATTTTGAGTGAAATTCAAAAAATATGAAAAAATTATTTCAATCCATAGTTGCATCCTCCACTTACATATTATGATATTAAAATAAGTTTGGAACCTTTGTTGCATTCGTTTCTCTAGAGAATAGAGATTTCATATTGATTAATTCACTGATTTAAGAAGTATATTAAATGTAACTAAATTATTTGTGAAAAAAAAGAACGTTGGCCATGGACAATGAAAGAATGTTTAGCATACATTAATATAAATATCGGATGGTTAGAAATGATTAAATAACACTATAGAGTACAAGGTTCAATTTATAGAGCATTTACTGAAAAACTAAATATTTTCGTAGGGGTTAACCTACATGTTTTGAGTGAAATTCAAAAAATATGAAAAAAATATTTTAATGCATAGTTGCATCCCCCACTTAAATATTACGTTGTTAAAAGAGGTTTGGAACATTTGTTGTCTCTGTTTCTCTAGATAATAGAGATTTCATATTGATTAATTCACTTATTTAAGAAGTATATGAAATTTAACTAAATTAATTGTTAAAAAATTAGAACGATGGCCATGTACAATGAAAGAATGTTTATCATGCATTAATATAAATATCGGATAGTTAGAAATGTTTAAATAACACTATAGAGTACAAGGTTCAATTTATAGAGCATTTACCGAAAAACTAAATATTTTCATAGGGTTTAACCTATATATTTTGAATGAATTTCAAAAAATATGACAAAAATAATTTAATGCATAGGTGCATCCTGCACTTAAATATTACGATGTTAAAAGAGGTTCGGAACCTTTTTTTTCTCTGTTTCTCTAGATAATAAAAAATTTCATATTGATTAATCCACTGATTTAAGAAGTATATGAAGTTTAACTAAATTAATTGTTAAAAAATTAGAATGATGGCCATGGACAATGAAAAAATGTTTAGCATACATTAATATAAATATCGGATGGTTAGAAACGATTAAATAACACTAAAGAGTACTAGGTTCAATTTATAGAGCATTTACTGAAAAACTAAATATTTTCGTAGGGGTTAACCTACATAATTTGAATGAAATTTAAAAAATATGGCAAAATTATTTTAATCCATAGTTGCATCCTCCACTAACATATTATGATGTTAAAAGATGTTTGAAACCTTTGTTGTCTCCGTTTCTCTAGATAATAGAGATTCATATTGATTAATTCACTAATTTAAGAAGCATATGAAATTTTAACTAAACTAATTGTTAAAAAATAAAAATGATGGCCATGGACAATGAAAGAATGTTTAGCATCCATTAATATAAATATTGGATGGTTAGAAATGATTAAATAACACTATAGAGTAGAAGGTTCAATTTATTGAGCATTTACTAAAAAACTAAATATTTTCGTAGGGGTTAACCTACATATTTTGAGTGAAATTCAAAAAATATGACAAAATTATTTTACTCCATAGTTGCATCCTCCACTTACATAATATGATGTTAAAAGAGGTTTGGATTCTTTGCTGTCTCCGTGTCTCTAGATAATAGAGATTTCATATCGACTAATTCGCTGATTTAAGAAGTACATGAAATTCAACTAAATTAGTTGTTAAAAAATTAGAACGATGGTCATGGACAATGAAAGAATGTTTAGCATACATTAATATAAATATCGGATGGTTAGAAATGATTAAATAACAATAAAGAGTATATGTTCAATTTATAGAGAATTTACTGAAAAACTAAATATTTTCGTAGGGGTTAACCTACATATTTTGAGTAAAATTCAAAAAATATGACAAAATTATTTTGATCCATAGTTTCATCCTCCACTTACATATTATGATGTTAAAAGAGGTTTGGAACATTTGTTGTCTCTGTTTCTCTAGATAATAGAGATTTCATATTGATTAATTCACTGATTTAAGAAGTATATGAAATTCAACTTAATTAGTTGTTAAAAATTAGAACGATGGCCATGGACAATGAAAGAATGTTTAGCATACATTAATATAAATATCGGATGGTTAGAAATGATTAAATAACAATAAAGAGTATATGTTCAATTTATAGAGAATTTACTGTAAAACTAAATATTTTCGTAGGGTTTAACCTATAAATTTTGAATGAAATTCAAAAAATATGACAAAAATATTTTAATGCATAGTTGCACCCTCCACTTAAATATTACGATGTTAAAAGAGGTTTGGAACCTTTGTTTTCTCTGTTTCTTTAGATAATAGAAATTTCAGATTGATTAATACACTGATTTAAGTAGTATATGAAGATTAACTAAATTAATTGTTAAAAAATAAGAATGATGGCCATGGACAATGAAAAAATGTTTAGCATACATTAATATAAATATCCGATGTTTAGATATGATTAAATAACACTAAAGAGTACTAGGTTCAATTTATAGAGCATTCTTGAAAAACTAAATATTTTAAGTAGGGGTTAACCTACATAATTTGAGTGAAATTTAAAAAATATGGAAAAATTATTTTAATCCATAGTTGCATCCTCTACTTACATATTATGATTTTAAAAGATGTTTGAAACCTTTGTTGTCTCCGTTTCTCTAGATAATAGAGATTTCATATTGATTAATTCACTAATTTAAGAAGCATATGAAATTTTAACTAAATTAATTGTTAAAAAATAAAAACGATTGCCATGGACAATGAAAGAATGTTTAGCATACATTAATATAAATATCGGATGGTTAGAAATGATTAAATAACACTAAAAGTACTAGGTTCAATTTATAGAGCATTCTTGAAAAACTAAATATTTTCGTAGGGTAAACCTAGATATTTTGAGTGAAATTCAAAAAATATGAATAAATTATTTTAATGAATAGTTGCATCCTCCACTTAAATATTATGATGTTAAATGTTATTTTGAACCTTTCTTGTCTCCATTTCTCTAGATAATAGAGATTTCATATTGATTAATTCACTGATTTAAGAATTACATGAAATTCAACTAAATTAATTGTTAAAAAATTAGAACGATGGCCATGGACAATGAAAGAATGTTTTTCGCATACATTAATATAAATATCGGTTGGTTAGAAATGATTAAATAACAATAAAGAGTACTAGGTTCAATTTATAGAGAATTTACTAAAAACCTAAATATTTTCGTAGGGGTTAACCTACATATTTTGAGTGAAATTCAAAAAATATGACAAAATTATTTTAATCCATAGTTTCATCCTCCACTTACATATTATGATGTTAAAAGAGGTTTGGAACATTTGTTGTCTCTGTTTCTCTAAATAATAAAGATTTCATATTGATTAATTCAACGATTTAAGAAGCATATGAAATTTAACTAAATTAATTGTTAAAAAATAAAAACGATGGCCATGGACAATGAAAGAATGTTTAGCATACATTAATATAAATATTGGATGGTTAGAAATGATTAAATAACACTGTAGAGTACAAGGTTCAAGTTATAGAGCATTTACTGAAAAACTAAATATTTTCGTAGGGATTAACCTACATATGTTGTGTGAAATTCAAAAAATATGAAAAAAATATTTCAATCCATAGTTGCATCCTCCACTTACATATTATGATGTTAAAAGTGGTTTGGAACATTTGTTGTCTCTGTTTCTCTAGATAATAGAGATTTCATATTGATTAATTCACTGATTTAAGAAGTATATGAAATTTAACTAAATTAATTGTTAAAAAATTAGAACGATGGCCATGTACAATGAAAAAATGTTTAGAATAAATTAATATAAATATCCGATGTTTAGATATGATTAAATAACACTAAAGAGTACAAGGTTCAATTTATAGAACATTTACTGAAAACTAAATATTTTCGTAGGGGTTAACCTACATATTTTGAGTGAAATTCTAAAAAATATGACAAAATTATTTTAATCCTTAGTTGCATCCTGCACTTAAATATTACGATGTTAAAAGAGGTTTGGAACCTTTGTTTTCTCTGTTTCTCTAGATAATAAAAATTTCATATTGATTAATTCATTGATTTAAGAAGTATATGAAGTTTAACTAAATTAATTGTTAAAAATTAGAATGATGGCCATGGACAATGAAAAATGTTTAGCATACATTAATATAAATATCGGATGGTTAGAAATGATTAAATAACACTAAAGAGTACTAGGTTCAATTTATAGAGCATTCTTGAAAAACTAAATATTTTAGTAGGGGTTAACCTACATAATTTGAGTGAAATTCTAAAAATATGACAAAATTATTTTAGTCCATAGTTGCATCATCCACTTACATATTATGATGTTAAAAGAGGTTTGGAACATTTGTTGTCTCTGTTTCTCTAGATAATAGAGATTTCATATTGATTAATTCACTAATTTAAGAAGCATATGAAATTTAACTAAACTAATTGTTAAAAATAAAACGATGGCCATGGACAATGAAAGAATGTTTAGCATCCATTAATATAAATATTGGATGGTTAGAAATGATTAAATAACACTATAGAGTAGAAGGTTCAATTTATTGAGCATTTATTGAAAAACTAAATATTTTCGTAGGGGTTAACCTACATATTTTGAGTGAAATTCAAAAAATATGACAAAATTATTTTAGTCCATAGTTGCATCCTCCACTTACATAATATGATGTTAAAAGAGGTTTGGAACCTTTGTTGTCTCCGTTTCTCTAGATAATAGAGATTTCATATTGATTAATTCAATGATTTAAGAAGTACATGAAATTCAACTAAATTAGTTGTTAAAAATTAGAGCGATGGCCATGGACAATGAAAGAATGTTTAGCATACATTAATATAAATATCGGATGGTTAGAAATGATTAAATAACAATAAAGAGTATATGTTCAATTTATAGAGCATTTATTGAAAAACTAAATATTTTCGTAGGGTTAACCTACATATTTTGAGTAAAATTCAAAAATATGACAAAATTATTTTAATCCATATTTTCATCCTCCACTTACATATTATGATGTTAAATGTTATTTGGAACCTTTCTTGTCTCCATTTCTAGATAATAGAGATTTCATATTGATTAATTCAACGATTTAAGAAGTATATGAAATTCAACTAAATTAGTTGTTAAAAATTAGAGCGATGGCCATGGACAATGAAAGAATGTTTAGCATACATTAATATAAATATCGGATGGTTAGAAATGATTAAATAACAATAAAGAGTATATGTTCAATTTATAGAGCATTCTTGAAAAACTAAATATTTTCGTAGGGTTAACCTATAAATTTTGAATGAAATTCAAAAATATGACAAAAATATTTTAATGCATAGTTGCACCCTCCACTTAAATATTATGATGTTAAAAGAGGTTTGGAACCTTTGTTTTCTCTGTTTCTTTAGATAATAAAAATTTCAGATTGATTAATACACTGATTTAAGTAGTATATGAAGATTAACTAAATTAATTGTTAAAAATAAGAATGATGGCCATGGACAATGAAAAATGTTTAGCATACATTAATATAAATATCCGATGTTTAGATATGATTAAATAACACTAAAGAGTACTAGGTTCAATTTATAGAGCATTCTTGAAAAACTAAATATTTTAGTAGGGGTTAACCTACATAATTTGAGTGAAATTTAAAAAATATGGAAAAATTATTTTAATCCATAGTTGCATCCTCTACTTACATATTATGATTTTAAAAGATGTTTGAAACCTTTGTTGTCTCCGTTTCTCTAGATAATAGAGATTTCATATTGATTAATTCACTAATTTAAGAAGCATATGAAATTTAACTAAATTAATTGTTAAAAAATAAAAACGATGGCCATGGACAATGAAAGAATGTTTAGCATACATTAATATAAATATCGGATGGTTAGAAATGATTAAATAACACTAAAGAGTACTAGGTTCAATTTATAGAGCATTTACTGAAAAACTAAATATTTTCGTAGGGTTAACCTACATATTTTGAGTGAAATTCAAAAAATATGAAAAAATTATTTTAATGGATAGTTGCATCCTCCACTTAAATATTATGATGTTAAATGTTATTTTGAACCTTTCTTGTCTCCATTTCTCTAGATAATAGAGATTTCATATTGATTAATTCACTGATTTAAGAAGTACATGAAATTCAACTAAATTAATTGTTAAAAAATTAGAACGATGGCCATGGACAATGAAAGAATTTTTAGCATACATTAATATAAATATCGGATGGTTAGAAATGATTAAATAACAATATAGAGTACTAGGTTCAATTTATAGAGAATTTACTAAAAACTAAATATTTTCAGAGGGTTAACCTACATATTTTGAGTGAAATTCAAAAAATATGACAAAATTATTTTAATCCATAGTTTCATCCTCCACTTACATATTATGATGTTAAAAGAGGTTTGGAACATTTGTTGTCTCTGTTTCTCTAAATAATAAAGATTTCATATTGATTAATTCACTGATTTAAGAAGCATATGAAATTTAACTAAATTAATTGTTAAAAAATAAAAACGATGGCCATGGACAATGAAAGAATGTTTAGCATACATTAATATAAATATCGGATGGTTAGAAATGATTAAATAACACTGTAGAGTACAAGGTTCAAGTTATAGAGCATTCTTGAAAAACTAAATATTTTAAGTAGGGGTTAACCTACATATGTTGTGTGAAATTCAAAAATATGAAAAAATATTTCAATCCATAGTTGCATCCTCCACTTACATATTATGATGTTAAAAGTGGTTTGGAACATTTGTTGTTTCTGTTTCTCTAGATAATAGAGATTTCATATTGATTAATTCACTGATTTAAGAAGTATATGAAATTTAACTAAATTAATTGTTAAAAAATTAGAACGATGGCCATGTACAATGAAAAAATGTTTAGAATAAATTAATATAAATATCCGATGTTTAGATATGATTAAATAACACTAAAGAGTACAAGGTTCAATTTATAGAACATTTACTGAAAACTAAATATTTTCGTAGGGGTTAACCTACATATTTTGAGTGAAATTCTAAAAAATATGACAAAATTATTTTAATCCTTAGTTGCATCCTGCACTTAAATATTACGATGTTAAAAGAGGTTTGGAACCTTTGTTTTCTCTGTTTCTCTAGATAATAAAAAATTTCATATTGATTAATCCACTGATTTAAGAAGTATATGAAGTTTAACTAAATTAATTGTTAAAAAATTAGAATGATGGCCATGGACAATGAAAAAATGTTTAGCATACATTAATATAAATATCGGATGGTTAGAAATGATTAAATAACACTAAAGAGTACTAGGTTCAATTTATAGAGCATTTACTGAAAAACTAAATATTTTCGTAGGGGTTAACCTACATAATTTGAGTGAAATTTAAAAAATATGGCAAAATTATTTTAGTCCATAGTTGCATCCTCCACTTACATATTATGATTTTAAAAGATGTTTGAAACCTTTGTTGTCTCCGTTTCTCTAGATAATAGAGATTTCATATTGATTAATTCACTAATTTAAGAAGCATATGAAATTTTAACTAAACTAATTGTTAAAAAATAAAAACGATGGCCATGGACAATGAAAGAATGTTTAGCATCCATTAATATAAATATTGGATGGTTAGAAATGATTAAATAACACTATAGAGTACAAGGTTCAATTTATTGAGCATTTACTGAAAAACTAAATATTTTCGTAGGGGTTAACCTACATATTTTGAGTGAAATTCAAAAAATATGACAAAATTATTTTAGTCCATAGTTGCATCCTCCACTTACATAATATGATGTTAAAAGAGGTTTGGATTCTTTGCTGTCTCCGTGTCTCTAGATAATAGAGATTTCATATCGACTAATTCACTGATTTAAGAAGTACATGAAATTCAACTAAATTAGTTGTTAAAAAATTAGAACGATGGCCATGGACAATGAAAGAATGTTTAGCATACATTAATATAAATATCGGATGGTTAGAAATGATTAAATAACAATAAAGAGTATATGTTCAATTTATAGAGAATTTACTGAAAAACTAAATATTTTCGTAGGGGTTAACCTACATATTTTGAGTAAAATTCAAAAAATATGACAAAATTATTTTAATCCATATTTTCATCCTCCACTTACATATTATGATGTTAAAAGAGGTTTGGAACATTTGTTGTCTCTGTTTCTCTAGATAATAGAGATTTCATATTGATTAATTCACTGATTTAAGAAGTATATGAAATTCAACTTAATTAGTTGTTAAAAATTAGAACGATGGCCATGGACAATGAAAGAATGTTTAGCATACATTAATATAAATATCGGATGGTTAGAAATGATTAAATAACAATAAAGAGTATATGTTCAATTTATAGAGAATTTACTGTAAAACTAAATATTTTCGTAGGGTTTAACCTATAAATTTTGAATGAAATTCAAAAAATATGACAAAAATATTTTAATGCATAGTTGCACCCTCCACTTAAATATTACGATGTTAAAAGAGGTTTGGAACCTTTGTTTTCTGTTTCTTTAGATAATAAAAATTTCATATTGATTAATTCACTGATTTAAGTAGTATATGAAGATTAACTAAATTAATTGTTAAAAATAAGAATGATGGCCATGGACAATGAAAAAATGTTTAGCATACATTAATATAAATATCCGATGTTTAGATATGATTAAATAACACTAAAGAGTACTAGGTTCAATATATAGAGCATTTACTGAAAAACTAAATATTTTCGTAGGGGGTTAACCTACATAATTTGAGTGAAATTTAAAAAATATGGAAAAATTATTTTAATCCATAGTTGCATCCTCTACTTACATATTATGATTTTAAAAGATGTTTGAAACCTTTGTTGTCTCCGCTTTCTAGATAATAGAGATTTCATATTGATTAATTCACTAATTTAAGAAGTATATGAAATTTTAACTAAATTAATTGTTAAAAATTAAAAACGATTGCCATGGACAATGAAAGAATGTTTAGCATACATTAATATAAATATCGGATGGTTAGAAATGATTAAATAACACTAAAGAGTACTAGGTTCAATTTATAGAGCATTTACTAAAAACTAAATATTTTCGTAGGGTTAACCTACATATTTTGAGTGAAATTCAAAAAATATGAATAAATTATTTTAATGAATAGTTGCATCCTCCACTTAAATATTATGATGTTAAATGTTATTTTGAACCTTTCTTGTCTCAATTTCTCTAGATAATAGAGATTTCATATTGATTAATTCACTGATTTAAGAATTACATGAAATTCAACTAAATTAATTGTTAAAAAATTAGAACGATGGCCATGGACAATGAAAGAATGTTTTTCGCATACATTAATATAAATATCGGTTGGTTAGAAATGATTAAATAACAATAAAGAGTACTAGGTTCAATTTATAGAGAATTTACTAAAAACCTAAATATTTTCAGAGGGTTAACCTACATATTTTGAGTGAAATTCAAAAAATATGACAAAATTATTTTAATCCATAGTTTCATCCTCCACTTACATATTATGATGTTAAAAGAGGTTTGGAACATTTGTTGTCTCTGTTTCTCTAAATAATAAAGATTTCATATTGATTAATTCACTGATTTAAGAAGCATATGAAATTTAACTAAATTAATTGTTAAAAAATAAAAACGATGGCCATGGACAATGAAAGAATGTTTAGCATACATTAATATAAATATCGGATGGTTAGAAATGATTAAATAACACTGTAGAGTACAAGGTTCAAGTTATAGAGCATTTACTGAAAAACTAAATATTTTCGTAGGGATTAACCTACATATGTTGTGTGAAATTCAAAAAATATGAAAAAATATTTCAATCCATAGTTGCATCCTCCACTTACATATTATGATGTTAAAAGAGGTTTGGAACCTTTGTTTTCTGTTTCTCTAGATAATAGAGATTTCATATTGATTAATTCATCGATTTAAGAAGTATATGAAGTTTAACTAAATTAATTGTTAAAAAATTAGAACGATGGCCATGGACAATGAAAAATGTTTAGAATAAATTAATATAAATATCCGATGTTTAGATATGATTAAATAACACTAAAGAGTACAAGGTTCAATTTATAGAGCATTTCTTGAAAAACTAAATATTTTAAGTAGGGGTTAACCTACATATTTTGAGTGAAATTCTAAAAAATATGACAAAATTATTTTAATCCTTAGTTGCATCCTGCACTTAAATATTACGATGTTAAAAGAGGTTTGGAACCTTTGTTTTCTCTGTTTCTCTAGATAATAAAAAATTTCATATTGATTAATCCACTGATTTAAGAAGTATATGAAGTTTAACTAAATTAATTGTTAAAAAATTAGAATGATGGCCATGGACAATGAAAAAATGTTTAGCATACATTAATATAAATATCGGATGGTTAGAAACGATTAAATAACACTAAAGAGTACTAGGTTCAATTTATAGAGCATTTACTGAAAAACTAATTATTTTCGTAGGGGTTAACCTACATAATGTGAGTGAAATTTAAAAAATATGGCAAAATTATTTTAGTCCATAGTTGCATCCTCCACTTACATATTATGATTTTAAAAGATGTTTGAAACCTTTGTTGTCTCCGTTTCTCTAGATAATAGAGATTTCATATTGATTAATTCACTAATTTAAGAAGCATATGAAATTTTAACTAAACTAATTGTTAAAAAATAAAAACGATGGCCATGGACAATGAAAGAATGTTTAGCATCCATTAATATAAATATTGGATGGTTAGAAATGATTAAATAACACTATAGAGTACAAGGTTCAATTTATAGAGCATTTCTTGAAAAACTAAATATTTTAAGTAGGGGTTAACCTACATATTTTGAGTGAAATTCAAAAATATGACAAAATTATTTTAGTCCATAGTTGCATCCTCCACTTACATAATATGATGTTAAAAGAGGTTTGGATTCTTTGCTGTCTCCGTGTCTCTAGATAATAGAGATTTCATATTGATTAATTCATCGATTTAAGAAGTACATGAAATTCAACTAAATTAGTTGTTAAAAAATTAGAACGATGGCCATGGACAATGAAAGAATGTTTAGCATACATTAATATAAATATCGGATGGTTAGAAATGATTAAATAACAATAAAGAGTATATGTTCAATTTATAGAGAATTTCTTGAAAAACTAAATATTTTCGTAGGGGTTAACCTACATATTTTGAGTAAAATTCAAAAAATATGACAAAATTATTTTAATCCATAGTTTCATCCTCCACTTACATATTATGATGTTAAAAGAGGTTTGGAACATTTGTTGTCTCTGTTTCTAGATAATAGAGATTTCATATTGATTAATTCACTGATTTAAGAAGTATATGAAATTCAACTAAATTAATTGTTAAAAATTAGAGCGATGGCCATGGACAATGAAAGAATGTTTAGCATACATTAATATAAATATCGGATGGTTAGAAATGATTAAATAACAATAAAGAGTATATGTTCAATTTATAGAGCATTTACTGAAAACTAAATATTTTCGTAGGGTTTAACCTATAAATTTTGAATGAAATTCAAAAAATATGACAAAAATATTTTAATGCATAGTTGCACCCTCCACTTAAATATTACGATGTTAAAAGAGGTTTGGAACCTTTGTTTTCTCTGTTTCTTTAGATAATAAAAATTTCAGATTGATTAATACACTGATTTAAGTAGTATATGAAGATTAACTAAATTAATTGTTAAAAAATAAGAATGATGGCCATGGACAATGAAAAAATGTTTAGCATACATTAATATAAATATCCGATGTTTAGATATGATTAAATAACACTAAAGAGTACTAGGTTCAATATATAGAGCATTTACTGAAAAACTAAATATTTTCGTAGGGGGTTAACCTACATAATTTGAGTGAAATTTAAAAAATATGGAAAAATTATTTTAATCCATAGTTGCATCCTCTACTTACATATTATGATTTTAAAAGATGTTTGAAACCTTTGTTGTCTCCGTTTCTCTAGATAATAGAGATTTCATATTGATTAATTCACTAATTTAAGAAGCATATGAAATTTTAACTAAATTAATTGTTAAAAAATAAAAACGATTGCCATGGACAATGAAAGAATGTTTAGCATACATTAATATAAATATCGGATGGTTAGAAATGATTAAATAACACTAAAGAGTACTAGGTTCAATTTATAGAGCATTTACCGAAAAACTAAATATTTTCGTAGGGGTAAACCTAGATATTTTGAGTGAAATTCAAAAAATATGAATAAATTATTTTAATGAATAGTTGCATCCTCCACTTAAATATTATGATGTTAAATGTTATTTTGAACCTTTCTTGTCTCCATTTCTCTAGATAATAGAGATTTCATATTGATTAATTCACTGATTTAAGAATTACATGAAATTCAACTAAATTAATTGTTAAAAAATTAGAACGATGGCCATGGACAATGAAAGAATGTTTTTCGCATACATTAATATAAATATCGGTTGGTTAGAAATGATTAAATAACAATAAAGAGTACTAGGTTCAATTTATAGAGAATTTACTAAAAACCTAAATATTTTCGTAGGGGTTAACCTACATATTTTGAGTGAAATTCAAAAAATATGACAAAATTATTTTAATCCATAGTTTCATCCTCCACTTACATATTATGATGTTAAAAGAGGTTTGGAACATTTGTTGTCTCTGTTTCTCTAAATAATAAAGATTTCATATTGATTAATTCACTGATTTAAGAAGCATATGAAATTTAACTAAATTAATTGTTAAAAAATAAAAACGATGGCCATGGACAATGAAAGAATGTTTAGCATACATTAATATAAATATCGGATGGTTAGAAATGATTAAATAACACTGTAGAGTACAAGGTTCAAGTTATAGAGCATTCTTGAAAAACTAAATATTTTAAGTAGGGGTTAACCTACATATGTTGTGTGAAATTCAAAAAATATGAAAAAAATATTTCAATCCATAGTTGCATCCTCCACTTACATATTATGATGTTAAAAGTGGTTTGGAACATTTGTTGTTTCTGTTTCTCTAGATAATAGAGATTTCATATTGATTAATTCACTGATTTAAGAAGTATATGAAATTTAACTAAATTAATTGTTAAAAAATTAGAACGATGGCCATGTACAATGAAAAATGTTTAGCATACATTAATATAAATATCCGATGTTTAGATATGATTAAATAACACTAAAGAGTACAAGGTTCAATTTATAGAACATTTACTGAAAACTAAATATTTTCGTAGGGGTTAACCTACATATTTTGAGTGAAATTCTAAAAAATATGACAAAATTATTTTAATCCTTAGTTGCATCCTGCACTTAAATATTACGATGTTAAAAGAGGTTCGGAACCTTTGTTTTCTCTGTTTCTCTAGATAATAAAAAATTTCATATTGATTAATCCACTGATTTAAGAAGTATATGAAGTTTAACTAAATTAATTGTTAAAAAATTAGAATGATGGCCATGGACAATGAAAAAATGTTTAGCATACATTAATATAAATATCGGATGGTTAGAAACGATTAAATAACACTAAAGAGTACTAGGTTCAATTTATAGAGCATTTACTGAAAAACTAATTATTTTCGTAGGGGTTAACCTACATAATGTGAGTGAAATTTAAAAAATATGGCAAAATTATTTTAGTCCATAGTTGCATCCTCCACTTACATATTATGATTTTAAAAGATGTTTGAAACCTTTGTTGTCTCCGCTTCTAGATAATAGAGATTTCATATTGATTAATTCACTAATTTAAGAAGCATGTGAAATTTTAACTAAACTAATTGTTAAAAAATTAGAACGATGGCCATGGACAATGAAAGAATGTTTAGCATACATTTATATAAATATCGGATGGTTAGAAATGATTAAATAACACTAAAGAGTACTAGGTTCAATTTATAGAACATTTACTGAAAACTAAATATTTTCGTAGGGGTTAACCTACATATTTTGAGTGAAATTCAAAAAATATGACAAAATTATTTTAATCCATAGTTGCATCCTCCACTTACATATTATGATGTTAAAAGATGTTTGAAACCTTTGTTGTCTCTGTTTCTCTAGATAATAGAGATTTCATATTGATTAATTCACTGATTTAAGAAGTATATAAAATTTAACTAAATTAATTGTTAACCTATTAGAACGATGGCCATGGACAATGAAAGAATGTTTAGCATACATTAATATAAATATCGGATGGTTAGAAATGATTAAATAACACTAAAGAGTACTAGGTTCAATTTATAGAGCATTTACTGAAAAACTAAATATTTTCGTAGGGTTAACCTACATATTTTGAGTGAAATTCAAAAAATATGACAAAATTATTTTAATGGATAGTTGCATCCTACACTTAAATATTATGATGTTAAATGTTATTTGGAACCTTTCTTGTCTCAATTTCTCTAGATAATAGAGATTTCATATTGATTAATTCACTGATTTAAGAAGTACATGAAATTCAACTAAATTAATTGTTAAAAAATTAGAACGATGGCCATGGACAATGAAAGAATGTTTAGCATACATTAATATAAATATCGGATGGTTAGAAATGATTAAATAACAATAAAGAGTACTAGGTTCAATTTATAGAGAATTTACTGAAAAACTAAATATTTTCGTAGGGGTTAACCTACATATTTTGAGTGAAATTCAAAAAATATGACAAAATTATTTTAATCCATAGTTTCATCCTCCACTTACATATTATGATGTTAAAAGAGGTTTGGAACATTTGTTGTCTCTGTTTCTCTAAATAATAAAGATTTCATATTGATTAATTCACTGATTTAAGAAGCATATGAAATTTAACTAAATTAATTGTTAAAAAATAAAAACGATGGCCATGGACAATGAAAGAATGTTTAGCATACATTAATATAAATATTGGATGGTTAGAAATGATTAAATAACACTGTAGAGTACAAGGTTCAAGTTATAGAGCATTTACTGAAAAACTAAATATTTTCGTAGGGATTAACCTACATATGTTGTGTGAAATTCAAAAAATATGAAAAAAATATTTCAATCCATAGTTGCATCCTCCACTTACATATTATGATGTTAAAAGTGGTTTGGAACATTTGTTGTTTCTGTTTCTCTAGATAATAGAGATTTCATATTGATTAATTCACTGATTTAAGAAGTACATGAAATTCAACTAAATTAATTGTTAAAAAATTAGAACGATGGCCATGGACAATGAAAGAATTTTTAGCATACATTAATATAAATATCGGATGGTTAGAAATGATTAAATAACAATAAAGAGTATATGTTCAATTTATAGAGCATTTCTTGAAAAACTAAATATTTTAGTAGGGGTTAACCTACATATTTTGAGTAAAATTCAAAAAATATGACAAAATTGTTTTAATCCATATTTTCATCCTCCACTTACATATTATGATGTTAAAAGAGGTTTGCAACATTTGTTGTCTCTGTTTCTCTAGATAATAGAGATTTCATATTGATTAATTCACTCGATTTAAGAAGTATATGAAATTCAACTTAATTAGTTGTTAAAAAATTAGAACGATGGCCATGGACAATGAAAGAATGTTTAGCATACATTAATATAAATATCGGATGGTTAGAAATGATTAAATAACAATAAAGAGTATATGTTCAATTTATAGAGAATTTACTGTAAAACTAAATATTTTTGTAGGGTTTAACCTATAAATTTTGAATGAAATTCAAAAAATATGACAAAAATATTTTAATGCATAGTTGCACCCTCCACTTAAATATTACGATGTTAAAAGAGGTTTGGAACCTTTGTTGTCTCGCTTCTCTAGATAATAAAAATTTCAGATTGATTAATACACTGATTTAAGTAGTATATGAAGATTAACTAAATTAATTGTTAAAAATAAGAATGATGGCCATGGACAATGAAAAAATGTTTAGCATACATTAATATAAATATCCGATGTTTAGATATGATTAAATAACACTAAAGAGTAGTAGGTTCAATATATAGAGCATTTACTGAAAAACTAAATATTTTCGTAGGGGGTTAACCTACATAATTTGAGTGAAATTTAAAAATATGGCAAAATTATTTTAATCCATAGTTGCATCCTCTACTTACATATTATGATTTTAAAAGATGTTTGAAACCTTTGTTGTCTCGCTTCTCTAGATAATAGAGATTTCATATTGATTAATTCACTAATTTAAGAAGTATATGAAATTTAACTAAATTAATTGTTAAAAATAAAAACGATGGCCATGGACAATGAAAGAATGTTTAGCATACATTAATATAAATATCGGATGGTTAGAAATGATTAAATAACAATAATGAGTATATGTTCAATTTATAGAGAATTTACTGAAAAACTAAATATTTTCGTAGGGGTTAACCTACATATTTTGAGTAAAATTCAAAAAATATGACAAAATTATTTTAATCCATAGTTTCATCCTCCACTTACATATTATGATGTTAAAAGAGGTTTGGAACATTTGTTGTCTCTGTTTCTCTAGATAATAGAGATTTCATATTGATTAATTCACTGATTTAAGAAGTATATGAAGTTTCACTAAATTAATTGTTAAAAAATTAGAATGATGGCCATGGACAATGAAAAAATGTTTAGCATACATTAATATAAATATCCGATGTTTAGATATGATTAAATAACACTAAAGAGTAGTAGGTTCAATATATAGAGCATTTACTGAAAAACTAAATATTTTCGTAGGGGGTTAACCTACATAATTTGAGTGAAATTTAAAAAATATGGCAAAATTATTTTAATCCATAGTTGCATCCTCTACTTACATATTATGATTTTAAAAGATGTTTGAAACCTTTGTTGTCTCCGTTTCTCTAGATAATAGAGATTTCATATTGATTAATTCACTAATTTAAGATGTATATGAAATTTTAACTAAATTAATTGTTAAAAAATAAAAACGATTGCCATGGACAATGAAAGAATGTTTAGCATACATTAATATAAATATCGGATGGTTAGAAATGATTAAATAACACTAAAGAGTACTAGGTTCAATTTATAGAGCATTTACCAAAAAACTAAATATTTTTGTAGGGGTAAACCTAGATATTTTGAGTGAAATTCAATATGAATAAATTATTTTAATGAATAGTTGCATCCTCCACTTAAATATTATGATGTTAAATGTTATTTTGAACCTTTCTTGTCTCAATTTCTCTAGATAATAGAGATTTCATATTGATTAATTCACTGATTTAAGAATTACATGAAATTCAACTAAATTAATTGTTAAAAAATTAGAACGATGGCCATGGACAATGAAAGAATGTTTTTCGCATACATTAATATAAATATTGGTTGTTTAGAAATGATTAAATAACAATAAAGAGTACTAGGTTCAATTTATAGAGAATTTACTAAAAACCTAAATATTTTCGTAGGGGTTAACCTACATATTTTGAGTGAAATTCAAAAAATATGACAAAATTATTTTAATCCATAGTTTCATCCTCCACTTACATATTATGATGTTAAAAGAGGTTTGGAACATTTGTTGTCTCTGTTTCTCTAAATAATAAAGATTTCATATTGATTAATTTACTGATTTAAGAAGCATATGAAATTTAACTAAATTAATTGTTAAAAATAAAAACGATTGCCATGGACAATGAAAGAATGTTTAGCATACATTAATATAAATATCGGATGGTTAGAAATGATTAAATAACACTAAAGAGTACTAGGTTCAATTTATAGAGCATTTACCAAAAACTAAATATTTTCGTAGGGGTAAACCTAGATATTTTGAGTGAAATTCAAAAAATATGAATAAATTATTTTAATGAATAGTTGCATCCTCCACTTAAATATTATGATGTTAAATGTTATTTTGAACCTTTCTTGTCTCCATTTCTAGATAATAGAGATTTCATATTGATTAATTCACTGATTTAAGAATTACATGAAATTCAACTAAATTAATTGTTAAAAATTAACGATGGCCATGGACAATGAAAGAATTTTTAGCATACATTAATATAAATATTGGTTGTTTAGAAATGATTAAATAACAATAAAGAGTACTAGGTTCAATTTATAGAGAATTTACTGAAAAACTAAATATTTTCGTAGGGGTTAACCTACATATTGTGAGTAAAATTCAAAAAATATGACAAAATTATTTTAATCCATAGTCTCATCCTCCACTTACATATTATGATGTTAAAAGAGGTTTGGAACATTTGTTGTCTCTGTTTCTCTAGATAATATAGATTTCATATTGATTAATTCACTGATTTAAGAAGCATATGAAATTTAACTAAATTAATTGTTAAAAAATAAAAACGATGGCCATGGACAATGAAAGAATGTTTAGCATACATTAATATAAATATCGGATGGTTAGAAATGATTAAATAACACTATAGAGTACAAGGTTCAATTTATAGAGAATTTACTGAAAAACTAAATATTTTCGTAGGGGGTTAGGTTAATCTACATATTTTGAGTGAAATTCAAAAAATATGAAAAAATTATTTTAATGGATTGTTGCATCCTCCACTTAAATATTATGATGTTAAAAGAGGTTTGGAACCTTTGTTGTCTCTGTTTCTCTAGATAATAGAGATTTCATATTGATTAATTCACTGATTTATGAAGTACATGAAATTTAACTAAATTAATTGTTAAAAATTAGAATGATGGCCATGGACAATGAAAAATGTTTAGCATACATTAATATAAATATCGGATGGTTAGAAATGATTAAATAACACTAAAGAGTACTAGGTTCAATTTATAGAGCATTTACTGAAAAACTAAATATTTTCGTAGGGATTAACCTACATATGTTGTGTGAAATTCAAAAAATATGAAAAAAATATTTCAATCCATAGTTGCATCCTCCACTTACATATTATGATGTTAAAAGTGGTTTGGAACATTTGTTGTCTCTGTTTCTCTAGATAATAGAGATTTCATATTGATTAATTCATTGATTTAAGAAGTATATGAAATTTAACTAAATTAATTGTTAAAAATAAAACGATGGCCATGTACAATGAAAAATGTTTAGAATACATTAATATAAATATCCGATGTTTGGATATGATTAAATAACACTAAAGAGTACAAGGTTCAATTTATAGAATATTTACTAAAAACTAAATATTTTCGTAGGGGTTAACCTACATATTTTGAGTGAAATTCTAAAAAATATGACAAAATTATTTTAATCCTTAGTTGCATCCTCCACTTACATAATATGATATTAAAAGAGGTTTGGAACCTTTGTTGTCTCCGTTTCTCTAGATAATAGAAATTTCATTATGATTAATTCACTAATTTAAGAAGGAAATGAAATTTAACTAAATTAATTGTTAAAAAATTAGAACGATGGCCATTGACAATGAAAGAATGTTTAGCATACATTAATATAAATATCGGATGGTTAGAAATTATTAAATAACACTAAAGAGTATTAGGTTCAATTTATAGAACATTTTCTGAAAACTAAATATTTTCGTAGGGGTTGTTAACCTACATATTTTGAGTGAAATTCAAAAAAATATGACAAAATTATTTTAGTCCATAGTTGCATCCTCCACTTACATATTATGATTTTAAAAGATGTTTGAAACCTTTGTTGTCTCCGCTTCTAGATAATAGAGATTTCATATTGATTAATTCACTGATTTAAGAAGTATATGAAATTTAACTAAATTAATTGTTAAAAAATTAGAACGATGGCCATGTACAATGAAAAAATGTTTAGAATACATTAATATAAATATCCGATGTTTGGATATGATTAAATAACACTAAAGAGTACAAGGTTCAATTTATAGAATATTTACTAAAAACTAAATATTTTCGTAGGGTTAACCTACATATTTTGAGTGAAATTCTAAAAAATATGACAAAATTATTTTAATCCTTAGTTGCATCCTCCACTTACATAATATGATATTAAAAGAGGTTTGGAACCTTTGTTGTCTCCGTTTCTCTAGATAATAGAAATTTCATTATGATTAATTCACTAATTTAAGAAGGAAATGAAATTTAACTAAATTAATTGTTAAAAAATTAGAACGATGGCCATTGACAATGAAAGAATGTTTAGCATACATTAATATAAATATCGGATGGTTAGAAATTATTAAATAACACTAAAGAGTATTAGGTTCAATTTATAGAACATTTTCTGAAAACTAAATATTTTCGTAGGGGTTGTTAACCTACATATTTTGAGTGAAATTCAAAAAAATATGACAAAATTATTTTAGTCCATAGTTGCATCCTCCACTTACATATTATGATTTTAAAAGATGTTTGAAACCTTTGTTGTCTCCGTTTCTCTAGATAATAGAGATTTCATATTGATTAATTCAATGATTTAAGAAGTATATGAAATTTAACTAAATTAATTGTTAAAAATTAGAACGATGGTCATGGACAATGAAAGAATGTTTAGCATACATTAATATAATTATCGAATGGTTAGAAATGATTAAATAACACTAAAGAGTACTAGGTTCAATTTATAGAGCATTTACTGAAAAACTAAATATTTTCGTAGGGGTTAACCTACATATTTTGAGTGAAATTCAAAAAATATGAAAAATTATTTTAATGGATAGTTGCATCCTCCACTTAAATATTATGATGTTAAAAGTTATTTGGAACCTTTGTTGTCTCTGTTTCTCTAGATAATAGAGATTTCATATTGATTAATTCACTGATTTAAGAAGTACATGAAATTCAACTAAATTAATTGTTAAAAAATTAGAACGATGGCCATGGACAATGAAAGAATGTTTAGCATACATTAATATAAATATCGGATGGTTAGAAATGATTAAATAACAATAAAGAGTACTAGGTTCAATTTATAGAATTTCTTGAAAAACTAAATATTTTCGTAGGGTTAACCTACATATTTTGAGTGAAATTCAAAAATATGACAAAATTATTTTAATCCATAGTTTCATCCTCCACTTACATATTATGATGTTAAAAGAGGTTTGGAACCTTTGTTGTCTCCGTTTCTCTAGATAATAGAGATTTCATATTGATTAATTCACTGATTTAAGAAGTATATGAAATTTAACTAAATTAATTGTTAAAAATTAGAATGATGGCCGTGGACAATGAAAAAATGTTTAGCATACATAAATATAAATATCGGATGGTTAGAAATGATTAAATAACACTTAAGAGTACTAGGTTCAATTTATAGAGCATTTACTAAAAACTAAATATTTTCGTAGGGATTAACCTACATATTTTGAGTGAAATTCAAAAAATATGAAAAATTATTTCAATCCATAGTTGCATCCTCCACTTACATATTATGATTTTAAAAGAGGTTTGGAACCTTTGTTGTCTCCGCTTCTAGATAATAGAGATTTCATATTGATTAATTCACGCATTTTAGAAGTATATGAAATTTAACTAAATTAATTGTTAAAAATAAAAAAGATGGCCATAGACAATGAAAAAATGTTTAGCATACACTAATATAAATATCGGATGGTTAGAAATGATTAAATAACACTATATAGTACAAGGTTCAAGTTATAGAGCATTTACTGAAAAACTAAATATTTTCGTAAGGATTAACCTACATATTTTGAGTGAAATTCAAAAAATATGAAAAAATTATTTCAATCCATAGTTGCATCCTCCACTTACATATTATGATGTTAAAAGAGGTTTGGAACCTTTGTTGTCTCCGTTTCACTAGAGAATAGAGATTTCATATTGATTAATTCACAGATTTAAGAAGTATATGAAATTTAACAACGATGGTCATGGACGATGAAAGAATTTTTAGCATACATTAATATAATTATAGAATGGTTAAATATGATTAAATAACACTAAAGAGTACTAGGTTCAATTTATAGAGCATTTACTGAAAAACTAAATATTTTCGTAGGGGGTTAACCTACATATTTTGAGTGAAATTCAAAAAATATGAAAAAATTATTTTAATAGATAGTTGCATCCGCCACTTAAATATTATGATGTTAAATGTTATTTGGAACCTTTCTTGTCTCTGTTTCTCTAGATAATAGAGATTTCATATTGATTAAATCTCTGATTTAAGAAGTATATTAAATTTAACTAAATTAATTGTGAAAAAATTAGAACGATGGCCATGAACAATGAAAGAATGTTTAGCATACATTAATATAAATATCGGATGGTTAGAAATGATTAAATAACACTAAAGAGTACTAGGTTCAATTTATAGAGCATTTACTGAAAAACTAAATATTTTCGTAGGGGGTTAACCTACATATTTTGAGTGAAATTTAAAAAATATGACAAAATTATTTTAATCCATAGTTGCATCCTCCACTTACATATTATGATGTTTAAAAAGGTTTGGAACCTTTGTTGTCTCTGTTTCTCTAGATAATAGAGATTTCATATTGATTAATTCACTGATTTAAGAAGTATATGAAATATAAATAAATTAATTGTTAAAAAATTAGAACGATGGCCATGGACAATGAATGAAAGAATGTTTAGCATACATTAATATAAATATCGAATGGTTAGAAATGATTAAATAACACTAAAGAGTACTAGGTTCAATTTATAGAGCATTTACTGAAAAAATAAATATTTTCGTAGGGGGTTAACCTACATATTTTGAGTGAAATTCAAAAAAAGATGAAAAAAAAAATTTTAATGGATAGTTGCATCCTCCACTTAAATTTTATGACGTTAAATGTTATTTGGAACCTTTCTTGTCCCTGTTTCTCTAGATAATAGTGATTTCATATTGATTAATTCACTTATTTAAGAAGTACATGAAATTCAACTAAATTAATTGTTAAAAAATTAGAACGATGACCATGGACAATGAAAGAATGTTTAGCATACATTAATATAAATACGGATGGTTAGAAATGATTAAATAACAATAAAGAGTACTAGGTTCAATTTATAGAGAATTTACTGAAAAACTAAATATTTCGTAGGGGTTAACCTACATATTTTGAGTGAAATTCAAAAAATATGACAAAATTATTTTAATCCATTGTTTCATCCTCCACTTACATATTATGATGGTAAAAGAGGTTTGGAACCTTGGTTGTCTCTGTTTCTCTAGATAATAGAGATTTCATATTGATTAATTCACTTATTTAAGAAGTACATGAAATTCAACTAAATTAATTGTTAAAAAATTAGAACGATGGCCATGGACAATGAAAGAATGTTTAGCATACATTAATATAAATATCGGATGGTTAGAAATGATTAAATAACACTAAAGAGTACTAGGTTCAATTTATAGAGCATTTACTGAAAAACTAAATATTTTCGTAGGGGGTTAACCTACATATTTTGAGTGAAATTTAAAAAATATGACAAAATTATTTTAATCCATAGTTGCATCCTCCACTTACATATTATGATGTTTAAAAAGGTTTGGAACCTTTGTTGTCTCTGTTTCTCTAGATAATAGAGATTTCATATTGATTAATTCACTGATTTAAGAAGTATATGAAATATAAATAAATTAATTGTTAAAAAATTAGAACGATGGCCATGGACAATGAATGAAAGAATGTTTAGCATACATTAATATAAATATCGAATGGTTAGAAATGATTAAATAACACTAAAGAGTACTAGGTTCAATTTATAGAGCATTTACTGAAAAACTAAATATTTTCGTAGGGGGTTAACCTACATATTTTGAGTGAAATTCAAAAAAAGATGAAAAAAAAAATTTTAATGGATAGTTGCATCCTCCACTTAAATTTTATGACGTTAAATGTTATTTGGAACCTTTCTTGTCCCTGTTTCTCTAGATAATAGTGATTTCATATTGATTAATTCACTTATTTAAGAAGTACATGAAATTCAACTAAATTAATTGTTAAAAAATTAGAACGATGACCATGGACAATGAAAGAATGTTTAGCATACATTAATATAAATACGGATGGTTAGAAATGATTAAATAACAATAAAGAGTACTAGGTTCAATTTATAGAGAATTTACTGAAAAACTAAATATTTTCGTAGGGGTTAACCTACATATTTTGAGTGAAATTCAAAAAATATGACAAAATTATTTTAATCCATAGTCTCATCCTCCACTTACATATTATGATGTTAAAAGAGGTTTGGAACCTTTGTTGTCTCTGTTTCTCTAGATAATAGAGATTTCATATTGATTAATTCACTGATTTAAGAAGTACATGAAATTCAACTAAATTAATTGTTAAAAAATTAGAACGATGACCATGGACAATGAAAGAATGTTTAGCATACATTAATATAAATATCGGATGGTTAGAAATGATTAAATAACAATAAAGAGTACTAGGTTCAATTTATAGAGCATTTACTGAAAAACTAAATATTTTCGTAGGGGTTAACCTACATATTTTGAGTGAAATTCAAAAAATATGAAAAAATTATTTTAATCCATAGTTGCATACTCCACTTACATATTATGATCTTAAAAGAGGTTTGGAACCTTTGTTGTTTCTGTTTCTCTAGATAATAGAGATTTTATATTGATTAATCCACTGATTTAAGAAGTATATGAAATTTAACTAAATTAATTGTTAAAAAATTAGAACGATGGCCATGGACAATGAAAGAATTTTTAGCATACATTAATATAAATATCGGATGGTTAGAAATGATTAAATAACACTATAGAGTACAAGGTTCAATTTATAGAATATTTACTGAAAAACTAAATATTTTCGTAGGGATTAACCTACATAATTTGAGTGAAATTTAAAAAATATGACAAAAATATTTTAATCCATAGTTGCATCTTCCACTTAAATATTATGATGTTAAAAGAGGTTTGGAACCTTTGTTGTCTCTGTTTCTCTAGATAGTAAAAAATTTCATATTGATTAATCCACTGATTTAAGAAGTATATGAAGTTTAACTAAATTAATTGTTAAAATCAATATGAAATATCTATTATCTAGAGAAACGGAGACAACAAAGGTTCAAAACCTCTTTTAAGATCATGATATGTTGTTCGCTCTCTCTCGCTGATAAAATCATTAGATCAAACGACTACGTTGGGTGTTCAAATAATCAAATACAGACCGTGATGTTTTATTAATTGTGTCATTATTCAAGAGTGATTACAATACCGATATAACACTGCAAAGTAAAATAGTACGAAACTATGGACTATATATAGTATATACTCTCTTATTGTGCGGTCCGAAGCATTATTGTACGTAGAACATTCGTTTTGAGAACATATACAATTTGCTTTCGATTTCGTCACTTTGATAACCAGAATGACTCTCCCTGCAGTTGATGAGAAATAAAGAGTTAAGAAAAAGACGGTATATTTATACGCTAAATAGTTTTACTCTCAAACTTTACGTACCTAGAGCTTTCCAGCGAGCATAAATGCCTTGTAAGCAACATCCTTCACTTCATTCTGATCACCCCAAGCTTCCTTAAACTCATTAATCATCGAAGGTTTCAAAAGCTCTGCTCCTTGCTCTTTAGCCTTCACAAGAGGCTGCCAAGATTTAAAAAACCCTAAATACCCATCAAGCGAAAGCTTATGTGGAATCTCGAGAGCCTTAGGTCTTCCTTGACTCCCAAGTCTTATATTTTTAAAAGGAAACTCTATTGCTTTATAACCATCAAAGGCCAGATTCATAGTCGGGGTTCTGTACGGTTTTGTTGAATCCACCAGACGTTTCATGATGGCATCAACCTTTGGGGTGACCACGAGGTCGTTGTAGACCCAGACCGCGATTATACCACCTTCTTTACGAAGAACACGTCTCACTATGGCATAGAATCTTTTAAGGTCGAAATAGTGGAGAGATTGAGCGGCTACAATGAGATCTATGGAGTTTTCTCCACCCAGTTTAGCCACTAGCTCATCGTCGGACATTGATGCTGGAGTGTGAAGGTATGTGACTTTTGGGTGCGGCTTTGCAAGACTGATTTGTTTCTCGTTTATATCAGTTGCCACCACCTTTTCGTAGTAATCAGCGACCTATTTACACATATATAATTGAGATCACGATTAGTTCCTAAAAATTGCAATAAATTTGAAGGAAAATGATGTGGCAAAAGCTTCAAGATAGAAAGTATTTTTGTATGTTATGGATTTTCCAACAAACTATAGAAAGACGCAAAACCGGACATTAATATTAGGCAGCTGAAACCCTGGTTTATGGTTCTCAATATTTTAAAAGATAATTAATATATATGAATAAATGCTTCCCAAATTATTATTTTTAAAAAATAATACAATTTTTAGTAATTTTTTATAACATTTAAAATCTGGGGACGTACTGAACAGACGGAAAAAAATCCATTGAAAATTTATTAGAAATGCTTAGTAGTTGCCGACGTTTTTCGACAGATCTGAGTGTTAATTTCCCATGTTTTATTGCTTCTAGAAAAATAAAGCTTTTAAGACTAAAAGAAAAAGAGTAGTTAAAACCTAAAATACATTGAAACACAATAAGGAGAAAACTTTGTTAGTATTCTCTGCGGATATTATATCCGACGTTTTTCAATAAAGAATATAACAAAAACATACAAAAGTAGTGAATTAGATAACATACACCAAGAGCTGCCTGACCGTTGCCGGTCCCAACATCCCAAGCCACCTTCTGGTTGCTGGTTCGACCAGCCAACACTTTGTACCATATTGTCGGATATGTTGGCCTTGCGTTTAAGTATTCATTAGCTTGCTTTCTGGTCAAAGTAGCCATTTGAGCCATTTTTTAGTTTTCTTTATTTCTTTCTCGTTGCTTCTGGTTAATACATTGGATTTCTGCCTCGTGAGTTTGTATATAGTCTTGAAATTTTGGATGGAACAAATAAATCGAATCTCATACTCCACTCAACTTGTACCTCTCGACTATCGATTAGGACTTATTTTTGTTTATTCTTTAGAGATAATGATTCTACACAGCGAAACCTGATTCTCATTCACAATCAAAATATAGAAAATTATGAGGGATATATCCTATATATCAGGAATTCTAAAAAACATTAACTAATATGTAAAGGGTTATGGCCAATTCACTAATCCAATTGGTTTTAAGTTGGAAATCCATAATAAACTCGAATCTAACATGGTATCAGAGGCCAGATCCTAAATACTCTAACTAATATTAACCCTTCCCGACCAGGTTTAGAGGTCGTAATTAATCCTTTCCGACCGGATATAAATATCGTAATTAACTCGCTCGACCGAATATAACTGTAAATTTCGAGATTTCTGATCGATAAGAGTCATCATCTCGAAGAGGGGTATTAGGGATATCATATCCCACATCGGAAATTTTTAAAAATATTAACTAATATATAAAGAATTTAAAAACCCATAATAAACACGAATCTAACAAAAAAAAAACATTTTCAAATGCACCCATGACAACGCTGAGCTGTGTTTGTTGTCGAAATATGGAAACTTATTTGTTAAGATAACTTAGAATTGGATATCGCATTTATGCCGCAATCCACTATAATGAAAATGTTTTGGCAATGTTCTCTACGAATAGAATCAGCATTCGACAGTGCATGATCACAGTGACCCTAGATCATGCCTGATAAAACATTAGCTACAAACCTCATTTTTAAAGCTTTCATGAATAGAAGTTCAAATATCTTATATATATATAAAGTGTTTTTTTTATAATCATATAAAAACTCTTATTGATTTTTGTTGTTTTATTAACTTAAACTAAATTTAATGGACCAAACAACATAACAATTTAGTTCTCTAGTAAATTATAAAAAGTCCACAAAACAAAAAACTTAATTCAAAAGATGTAGACAATTGGGTTTCTTTGTGAGAAAACTTGTATTTTATCAATTATTTAATATTTTGTATTTATCACTATTTATATTGATTTGTTTTTATTATTTCCTGTGATATAATATATTGGTCCCCATTTTTTATTTTGTTTTAAGGCTCCAAGACCGACCCTACGTAGGCAACAACGTCGGATTAAAGCTCATTCTTAGATGAACTTTGAGTTAGGCAAAGCCCAAAAAATACTTAAAAGAACAACTCTTCCTAGGCCTCTTAGGTTTTTGAAAACACCAAATCCAAACCTAAAAGTTAAAACTACTTAACGGTGAGATTGTGGCCCAACAGAAATCTCGGCTTCACTGGCTATCATAGTAACCGACGAACGTGACTCTCGTATTTTGTTTTGAGCCACTCATCCTTATCTTCTAGGAATATTAACTTCTGAGCTACGTGGCTTCATTTGGCTTCCACATTTTTTTTTGTATACCAAGAAGAAAGACAAATTCAAACTGTTGAAACTGTTTGTCTGAAACTCTGAAAGACAAAAAGGTTAGAAGATGACGGAGGAAACAACAAGGTATGTCTCAATCATCAACCCCTTTAGTTCTTGATCTCACCTGTGATCTTAGTTGTTTATCAGATTTTTTCTTCTTTCTTGGAGGGTTTTGTAGATATGCTGTAGTTACTGGAGCAAACAGAGGAATTGGATTGGAGATCTGCAGACAATTAGCTAGCAATGGGGTTAGGGTTGTTTTGACCTCTAGAGATGAGACGAGAGGACTTGAAGCTGTTGAGACACTGAGGCAAGAGACTGGTGTTTCTGATCAAACCCTTGTCTTTCATCAGCTTGATGTCACTGATCCTGCCAGTGTCACATCTCTAGCCGAGTTTGTTAAAACCCAATTTGGAAAACTCGATATCTTGGTATGCTGTAGCCGGTTAAGTTTATCTACTCGGTGAAGTGTACCGTGTTTTGAGTAACATTGAGTGATCTTTGATTGCTATTACAGATAAATAATGCAGGAGTTGGTGGTGTAATCACTGATGTTGATACTCTAGTAGCTGGAGCAGGGAAAGTAAGTCTGTTTATGTAATAATATTGGTGAATCTTTGCCATAGTATAATGTTTTCTTCTTGATTCCACATGGCAGGCAGGTTTCAACTGGGAGGAAACTATCACAGAGAACTATGAGCTAGCTGAAGAATGCATCAAGATTAATTACTATGGACCAAAGAGAATGTGCGAGTCGTTTATTCCACTCTTGAAGTTATCTGATTCTCCTCGAATCGTCAATGTATCATCCTTCATGGGTCAACTAAAGGTACGTACCAAAAAAAATTCAAGAAAGCTTGAGATATGTTGGCAGACAAACCCTATTTTTCATTATTACGGTTGTTTAATGTTTACTAGAATATATTTAACGAATGGGCAAAAGGAGTTCTGAGCGACGCAGAGAATCTAACCGAGGAAAGAATCGACGAAGTAATTAATAAACTTCTCGAAGAATTCAAAGAGGGAAAGATTAAGACAAAAGACTGGGCAAGCGTTATGTCCGCTTACGTGGTTTCCAAGGCAGGGCTAAACGGTTACACGAGGATCATAGCCAAGAAACATCCTGAGATTCGCGTGAACGCTGTTTGTCCTGGCTTTGTTAAGACGGATATGAATCATAAGACTGGAGTTTTGTCTGTTGAAGAAGGAGCATCAAGTCCTGTGAGATTGGCTTTGCTTCCACATCAAGAAACTCTTTCTGGTTGTTTCTTTGATCGCAAGCAACTTTCAGAGTTCTGAATTTTATGCATGAGAAGTATTATAAACTTCCAAAAAGTAATGTCGTGGGAGAATGATATTGTAATGTGTAACAATTATATGTGTGTGTTTAATACATTGCTTTACTTATAAAAATACAGGGCCAAATGAAATATTCGCTTTTGTCTCGAAATTTTTAAAAAGTATTATAAATAATCTAAAAATGTTGATGAATCCGCCGCCATGGTAAAAAAAAGTATAGACTGTGTATGTGTATAGGACCAAGATTAGCTTAGGATTCATGTGTCTCACCTGCTTCAGGGGCTACACTAGAAGTGTCTTCTTCTTCTTCTGTAGAGTTTGCTTCATTTTCGTTTGGTTCAGTTTTGTCTTCCTCAGGCGTGTGTCGGTGGTTAGCAGCGGCTAGGAGATTATTGTAGTTACCTTTCTCTAGGAAAAGCTGATTGAAATGGACCTTACAGTAAAGGATGCCATTGAGAGCAGCATATGAAGAGTGTGTTAGTGGGCAACCACCGTGTGCACATCTAAAGCAAGTCTTGTGGTAAGATTCTCCTTCCATTGTTATCTTCTCTAGAGGGTAAACAGTTTTCTTGCAAGCTGCACATTTGTCTTGTGTTCCGCTGAAGAAGGAAGATAACTTGCTTGGAGCCCTCGTCTAGATTCACACATAAAATTAATTTTAAAAAATTCATGAAACCAACAAAAACATAGGAATGTTTGATCATTTACGTGCATACCACGTCATTCGATTTCTCGGTCTTTCCTGCTGATAAATAAGAGAAAGTAGCCAAGATTGTTAGTCTTTCCAACATATGTGAAATCAAACAGAGGACTAAGATTAACCTGTCTGAAAATTCTTGCTGAAGTTTCCAGATTCTTTAAAGAGCTGTTCAAAATGGGGCTTGCAGTAGAGAACTCCATCCATGGATGAGTAGTTGCTAATCTGATAAAGATAAGAAAAACTATAGGAACAATGGTGGAGTAATACGAAGAACATAGGAAGGAGAAGAAGATAGATAAGATACCACGAGGGTGCCATTACAATGGCTGCACCTGAAGCATGACTTGTGGTACGGCATACCTTCCAATGTCATCAAATCCATAGCGTATACCGTCTTATCACACGCCTTGCATTTGTCTAGTGTCCCTGTAAACGCCATTGTCCTCTCTTCTCTTCTTCCTTTGCTTTCAGATCACAAAAGAAATCAAAGTTCGTTTTTCACCCAATCTATGAGTTTTGATGCCTTTTATTAAAAATCTAGAATTGCTTCTTTTTTTCTTCTAATGGTTAAGATTCGAATGAGGAGAACCCTTTAAAATATTTGATCATCTATAATCTAATTTCGGCTAATTTATTTTTATTCCTAAGTACTCCTAATCTCTTTTACATTCTGAACTAAGACATGGTTTTTAACTTTTAACCATAGCTTAATTGACCTGTACCTATCAGTTATCAAAAATTAGGTTGAGAAATTGAAATGTGCAAAGAAACAAAGAAATTATAATATGGGGTCAAAACTGTATATATTGTAAAAGATGATCGTTATCTTGAGATTATCCGATTCTACAGGATCCCTTCTTAATTATCGAGAAAAGAAGAATTTTGAAATTCTTGGTTTATTACTATAAATAATACGAAATACAGGGGCCATACATGAAAATTATTGAGAAAAGAGGGATTTCCTTGAAGTAATAACCGAAAATCAAGTCATTAATGTAAACTAATAGAAAGTTGAAGGGTCACTTCTATAAATAACAGATAAAAAGAGTGAGAAAGTCTGAAAGAAGAAGAAAATCCATTGACGCCCCTACAACAAGAACGGACGGAGAGAACGTATTCGTCAATTTCTATTCCCTTTAACCAATTGTTTTCCCGAGAAAATTTTTCTGTTACACTTTCTCTTCTTCTTCAGTTTGTGAATAAACAAATCGGAACTCTCGATTCGTATTTTTCATCTCCTTTCTTTGGCTGAACACACTCCGATCTCTCTCCCTGAGGTAGTTCCACGATCAGTTTCTTTTAAAACCCTAAGGTATTTTGAACGTGCATTCTCTGATACTCTTCTCGTTCTTAGGTTTTGTGAAAGATATTGAGTAGATTTAGCGTTTGTTAGTCTCCAGTTTTCGAGATCGAGATAGAGATTGCGATGAATAGCAACAGAGGAAGATATCCGCCGGGACGTGGACCGCCGCCGAATCAGTCGTACCAGCAGAACCATCAGCAGCAGCAACAGTGGTCACGTCGCGCTGGTAACGCTAGTGAGGTCCAGAAGACGACGTCGTCTCAGCCGCCCGTAGTAGCTAGCAGCGATCCTAAGTAAGATCTCGTTTCTTCTTAGGAAACAACTGTTTAATAAGTTTTTTTGCTACAAAATGATTCTTGGAGATAAGATAAGGTTGTTATGAATCGGTTAATGATTTGTGCTGTTTGTAGAAAGATATCTATGTGCTGTGATTTGATTTTGAGGTGTTAATGGATTATGTGTTCTCCGATTACTCTCAGTGGCCAAGATTGGAAGGCAACGTTAAGGCTCCCGCCACCTGATACTCGTTACCAGACTGCGGTATGAGGTTTTTCTAATGAGGTGGAGAGTCTCTCCTTATGTACCTTCTTG
>CM028701.1:55313378-55592464 GCA_016771965.1 Brassica carinata | reverse complement strand
TTATATTAATGTATGCTAAAAATTCTTTCATTGTACATGGCCATCGCTCTAATTTTTAACAATTAATTTAGTTAAATTTCATATACTTCTTAAATCGCTGAATTAATCAATATGAAATTTTTATTATCTAGAGAAACAGAGACAACAAAGGTTCCAAATCTCTATTAACATCATAATATTTAAGTGGAGGATGCAACTATGGATTAAAATAATTTTGTCATATTTTTGAATTTTACTCTAAATATGTAGGTTAACCCCTATTAAAATATTTAGTTTTTCAAGAAATGCTCTATAAATTGAACCTAGTACTCTTTAGTGTTATTTAATCATTTCTAACCATCCGATAATTATATTAATTTGTCCTAAACATTTTTCATTGTCCATGGCCATCGCTCTAATTTTTAACAATTAATTTAGTTAAATTTCATGTACTTCTTAAATCGCTGAATTAATCAATATGAAATTTTTATTATCTAGAGAAGCAGAGACAACAAAGGTTCCAAACCTCTTTTAACATCATAATATTTAAGTGGAGGATGAACTATGGATTAAAATATTTTTTCATCTTTTGAATTTTAATCAAAATATATAGGTTAACCCCTACTAAAATATTTAGTTTTTCAAGAAATGCTCTATAAATTGAACCTTGTACTCTATAGTGTTATTTAATCATTTCTAACCATCCAATATTTATATTAATGTATGCTAAACATTCTTTCATTGTACATGGCCATCGCTCTAATTTTTAACAATTAATTTAGTTAAATTTCATATACTTTAAATCAATGAATTAATCAATATGAAATCTCTATTATCTAGAGAAGCAGAGACAACAAAGGTTCCAAACCTCTTTTAACATCATAATATGTAAGTGGAGGATGAAACTATGGATTAAAATAATTTTGTCATATTTTTGAATTTTACTCTAAATATGTAGGTTAACCCCATTTAAAATATTTATTTTTTAGTAAATTCTCTATAAATTGAACCTAGTACTCTTTATTGTTATTTAATCATTTCTAACCATCCAATATTTATATTAATGTATGCTAAACATTTTTCATTGTCCATGATCATCGCTCTAATTTTTAACAATTAATTTAGTTGAATTTCATGTACTTCTTAAATCGCTGAATTAATCAATATGAAATCTCTATTATCTAGAGAAACGGAGACAACAAAGGTTCCAAACTTCTTTAACATCATTATATGTAAGTGGAGGATGCAACTATGGATTAAAATAATTTTTTCATATTTTTTGAATTCCACTCAAATTATGTAGGTTAACCCCTACGAAAATATTTAGTTTTTCAATAAATGCTCTATAAATTGAACCTTGTACTCTATAGTGTTATTTAATCATTTCTAACCATCTGATATTTATATTAATGTATGCTAAAAATTCTTTCATTGTCCATGGCCATCGCTCTTATTTTTAACAACTAATTTAGTTGAATTTTATGTACTTCTTAAATCTGAATTAATCAATATGAAATTTCTATTATCTAGAGAAATGGAGACAACAAAGGTTCCAAATCTCTATTAACATCATAATATGTAAGTGGAGGATGCAACTATGGATTAAAATAATTTTTTCATATTTTTTAAATTCCCCTCAAATTATGTAGGTTAACCCCTACTTAAAATATTTAGTTTTTCAAGAAATGCTCTATAAATTGAACCTAGTACTCTTTATTGTTATTTAATCATTTCTAACCATCTGATATTTATATTAATTTATGCTAAACATTTTTCATTGTCCATGGCCATCGCTCTAATTTTTAACAATTAATTTAGTTAAATTTCATGTACTTCTTAAATCGGATTAATTAATATGAAATTTTTATTATCTAGAGAAACAGAGACAACAAAGGTTCCAAACCTCTTTTAACATCATAATATTTAAGTGGAGGATGCAACTTTGCATTAAAATATTTTTTCATATTTTTGAATTTTACTCAAAATATATAGGTTAACCCCTACTTAAAATATTTAATTTTTCAAGAAATTCTCTATAAATTGAACCTTGTACTCTATAGTGTTATTTAATCATTTCTAACCATCCAATATTTATATTAATGTATGCTAAACATTCTTTCATTGTACATGGCCATCGTTCTAATTTTTTACAATTAATTTAGTTAAATTTCATATACTTCTTAAATCAATGAATTAATCAATATGAAATCTCTATTATCTAGAGAAATAGAGACAACAAAGGTTCCAAACCTTTTTAAACATCATAATATGTAAGTGGAGGATGAGACTATGGATTTAAATAATTTTGTCATATTTTTGGAATTTCACTCAAAATATGTAGGTTAACCTACGAAAATATTTAGTTTTTCAGTAAATTCTCTATAAATTGAACCTAGTACTCTTTATTCTTATTTAATCATTTCTAACTATCCGATATTTATATTAATGTATGCTAAACATTCTTTCATTGTCCATGATCATCGTTCTAATTTTTTAACAATTAATTTAGTTGAATTTCATGTACTTCTTAAATCAGTGAATTAATCAATATGAAATCTCTATTATGTAGAGAAACAGAGACAACAAAGCTTCCAAACCTCTTTTAACATCATAATATGTAAGTGAAGGATGCAACTTATGATTAAAATAATTTTTTCATATTTTTTGAAATCCACTCAAATTATGTAGGTTAACCCCTATGAAAATATTTAGTTTTTCAATAAATGCTCTATAAATTGAACCTTGTACTCTATATTGTTATTTAATCATTTCTAACCATCCGATATTTATATTAATGTATGCTAAAAATTCTTTCATTGTCCATGGCCATCGTTCTAATTTTTTAACAACTAATTTAGTTGAATTTTATGTACTTCTTAAATCGTGAATTAATCAATATGAAATCTCTATTATCTAGAGAAATGGAGACAACAAAGGTTCCAAATCTCTATTAACATCATAATATGTAAGTGGAGGATGCAACTATGGATTAAAATAATTTTTTCATATTTTTAAATTCCCTCAAATTATGTAGGTTAACCCCTACTTAAAATATTTAGTTTTTCAAGAAATGCTCTATAAATTGAACCTAGTACTCTTTAGTGTTATTTAATCATTTCTAACCATCCGATATTTATATTAATTTATGCTAAACATTTTTCATTGTCCATGGCCATCGCTCTAATTTTTAACAATTAATTTAGTTGAATTTTATGTACTTCTTAAATCAGTGAATTAATCAATATGAAATTTTTATTATCTAGAGAAATGAGACAACAAAGGTTCCAAACCTCTTTTAACATCATAATATGTAAGTGGAGGATGCAACTATGGATTAAAATATTTTTTCATATTTTTGAATTTTATTCAAAATATATAGGTTAACCCCTACGAAAATATTTATTTATTTAGTAAATTCTCTATAAATTGAACCTAGTACTCTTTATTGTTATTTAATCATTTCTAACCATCTGATATTTATATTAATGTATGTTAAACATTCTTTCATTGTCCATGATCATCGCTCTAATTTTTAACAATTAATTTAGTTGAATTTCATGTACTTCTTAAATCGTGAATTAATCAATATGAAATCTCTATTATCTAGAGAAACGGAGACAACAAAGGTTCCAAACCTCTTTTAACATCATTATATGTAAGTGGAGGATGCAACTTATGATTAAAATAATTTTTCATATTTTTTGAAATCCACTCAAATTATGTAGGTTAACCCCTATTAAAATATTTAGTTTTTCAATAAATGCTCTATATATTGAACCTTGTACTCTATAGTGTTATTTAATCATTTCTAACCATCCGATATTTATATTAATGTATGCTAAAATTCTTTCATTGTCCATGGCCATCGTTCTAATTTTTAACAACTAATTTAGTTGAATTTTATGTACTTCTTAAATCAATGAATTAATCAATATGAAATCTCTATTATCTAGAGAAATGGAGACAACAAAGGTTCCAAATCTCTATTAACATCATAATATGTAAGTGGAGGATGCAACTATGGATTAAAATAATTTTTCATATTTTTAAATTCCCTCAAATTATGTAGGTTAACCCCTATTAAAATATTTAGTTTTTCAAGAATGCTCTATAAATTGAACCTAGTACTCTTTAGTGTTATTTAATCATTTCTAACCATCCGATATTTATATTAATTTATGCTAAACATTTTTCATTGTCCATGGCCATCGCTCTAATTTTTAACAATTAATTTAGTTGAATTTTATGTACTTCTTAAATCAGTGGATTAATTAATATGAAATTTTTATTATCTAGAGAAACAGAGACAACAAAGGTTCCAAACCCTTTTAACATCATAATATTTAAGTGGAGGATGCAACTTTGCATTAAAATATTTTTTCATATTTTTGAATTTTATTCAAAATATATAGGTTAACCCCTACTTAAAATATTTAATTTTTCAAGAATGCTCTATAAATTGAACCTTGTACTCTATAGTGTTATTTAATCATTTCTAACCATCCAATATTTATATTAATGTATGCTAAACATTCTTTCATTGTACATGGCCATCGCTCTAATTTTTAACAATTAATTTAGTTAAATTTCATATACTTCTTAAATCGAGTGAATTAATCAATATGAAATCTCTATTATCTAGAGAAACAGAGACAACAAAGGTTCCAAACCCTTTTAACATCATAATATGTAAGTGGAGGATGAAACTATGGATTAAAATAATTTTGTCATATTTTTGAATTTCACTCAAAATATGTAGGTTAACCCCTACTTAAAATATTTAGTTTTTCAAGAAATTCTCTATAAATTGAACCTAGTACTCTTTAGTGTTATTTAATCATTTCTAACCATCCGATATTTGTATTAATGTATGTTAAACATTCTTCCAGTGTCCATGATCATCGTTCTAATTTTTTAACAATTAATTTAGTTGAATTTCATGTACTTCTTAGATCAGTAAATTAATCAATATGAAATCTCTATTATCTAGAGAAACGGAGACAACAAAGGTTCCAAACCTCTTTTAACATCATTATATGTAAGTGGAGGATGCAACTATGGATTAAAATAATTTTTTCATATTTTTTGAATTCCACTCAAATTATGTAGGTTAACCCCTACGAAAATATTTAGTTTTTCAATAAATGCTCTATAAATTGAACCTTGTACTCTATAGTGTTATTTAATCATTTCTAACCATCCGATATTTATATTAATGTATGCTAAAAATTCTTTCATTGTCCATGGCCATCGTTCTAATTTTTTAACAATTAATTTAGTTGAATTTTATGTACTTCTTAAATCATTGAATTAATCAATATGAAATCTCTATTATCTAGAGAAACAGAGACAACAAAGGTTCCAAACCTCTTTTAACATCATAATATGTAAGTGGAGGATGAAAATATGGATTAAAATAATTTTTCATATTTTTTGAATTTCACTCAAAATATGTAGGTTAACCCCTACGAAAATATTTAGTTTTGAGTAAATGTTCTATAAATTGAACCTAGTACTCTATAGTGTTATTTAATCATTTCTAACCATCTGATATTTATATTAATGTATGCTAAAAATTCTTTCATTGTCCATGGCCATCGTTCTAATTTTTTAACAACTAATTTAGTTGAATTTTATGTACTTCTTAAATCAGTGAATTAATCAATATGAAATCTCTATTATCTAGAGAAATGGAGACAACAAAGGTTCCAAACCTCTTTTAATATCATAATATGTAAGTGGAGGATGCAACTATGGATTAAAATAATTTTTTCATATTTTTTAAATTCCCCTCAAATTATGTAGGTTAACCCCTACGAAAATATTTCGTTTTTCAGTAAATGCTCTATAAATTGAACCTAGTACTCTTTAGTGTTATTTAATCATTTCTAACCATCCGATATTTATATTAATTTATGCTAAACATTTTTTCATTGTCCATGGCCATCGTTCTAATTTTTTAACAATTAATTTAGTTAAATTTCATGTACTTCTTAAATCAGTGGATTAATTAATATGAAATTTTTTATTATCTAGAGAAACAGAGACAACAAAGGTTCCAAACCTCTTTTAACATCGTAATATTTAAGTGGAGGATGCAACTTTGCATTAAAATATTTTTTCATATTTTTTGAATTTTATTCAAAATATATAGGTTAAACCCTACGAAAATATTTAATTTTTCAGTAAATGCTCTATAAATTGAACCTTGTACTCTAAAGTGTTATTTAATCATTTCTAACCATCCAATATTTATATTAATGTATGCTAAACATTCTTTCATTGTACATGGCCATCGTTCTAATTTTTTAACAATTAATTTAGTTAAATTTCATATACTTCTTAAATCCGTGAATTAATCAATATGAAATCTCTATTATCTAGAGAAACAGAGACAACAAAGGTTCCAAACCTCTTTTAACATCATAATATGTAAGTGGAGGATGAAACTATGGATTAAAATAATTTTGTCATATTTTTTGAATTTCACTCAAAATATGTAGGTTAACCCCTACGAAAATATTTAGTTTTTCAGTAAATTCTCTATAAATTGAACCTAGTACTCTTTATTGTTATTTAATCATTTCTAACCATCCGATATTTATATTAATGTATGCTAAACATTCTTTCATTGTCCATGATCATCGTTCTAATTTTTTAACAATTAATTTAGTTGAATTTCATGTACTTCTTAAATCAGTGAATTAATCAATATGAAATCTCTATTATCTAGAGAAACGGAGACAACAAAGGTTTCAAACCTCTTTTAACATCATTATATGTAAGTGGAGGATGCAACTATGGATTAAAATATTTTTTTCATATTTTTTGAATTCCACTCAAATTATGTAGGTTAACCCTACGAAAATATTTAGTTTTTCAATAAATGCTCTATAAATTGAACCTTGTACTCTGTAGTGTTATTTAATCATTTCTAACCATCTGATATTTATATTAATGTATGCTAAACATTCTTTCATTGTCCATGGCCATCGTTCTAATTTTTAACAATTAATTTAGTTAAATTTCATATACTTCTTAAATCGATTGAATTAATCAATATGAAATCTCTATTATCTAGAGAAATGGAGACAACAAAGGTTCCAAATCTCTATTAACATCATAATATGTAAGTGGAGGATGCAACTATGGATTAAAATAATTTTTTCATATTTTTTAAATTCCCCTCAAATTATGTAGGTTAACCTCTACGAAAATATTTAGTTTTTCAGTAAATGCTCTATAAATTGAACCTAGTACTCTTTAGTGTTATTTAATCATTTCTAACCATCTGATAATTATATTAATTTGTCCTAAACATTTTTTCATTGTCCATGGCCATCGTTCTAATTTTTAAACAATTAATTTAGTTAAATTTCATGTACTTCTTAAATCAGTGGATTAATTAATATGAAATTTTTTTTATCTAGAGAAACAGAGGCAACAAAGGTTCCAAACCTCTTTTAACATCGTAATATTTAAGTCAAGACGCAACTTTTCATTAAAATATTTTTTCATCTTTTTGAATTTTAATCAAAATATATAGGTTAACCCCTACGAAAATATTAAATTTTTCAGTAACTGCTCTATAAATTGAACCTTGTACTCTATAGTGTTATTTAATCATTTCTAACCATCCAATATTTATATTAATGTATGCTAAACATTCTTTCATTGTACATGGCCATCGTTCTAATTTTTTACAATTAATTTAGTTAAATTTCATATACTTCTTAAATCAATGAATTAATCAATATGAAATCTCTATTATCTAGAGAAATAGAGACAACAAAGGTTCCAAACCTTTTTAAACATCATAATATGTAAGTGGAGGATGAGACTATGGATTTAAATAATTTTGTCATATTTTTGGAATTTCACTCAAAATATGTAGGTTAACCCCTACTTAAAATATTTAGTTTTTCAGTAAATTCTCTATAAATTGAACCTAGTACTCTTTATTCTTATTTAATCATTTCTAACTATCCGATATTTATATTAATGTATGCTAAACATTCTTTCATTGTCCATAATCATCGTTCTAATTTTTTAACAATTAATTTAGTTGAATTTCATGTACTTCTTAAATCAGTGAATTAATCAATATGAAATCTCTATTATGTAGAGAAACAGAGACAACAAAGCTTCCAAACCTCTTTTAACATCATAATATGTAAGTGAAGGATGCAACTTATGATTAAAATAATTTTTTCATATTTTTTGAAATCCACTCAAATTATGTAGGTTAACCCCTATGAAAATATTTAGTTTTTCAATAAATGCTCTATATATTGAACCTTGTACTCTATAGTTTTATTTAATCATTTCTAACCATCCGATATTTATATTAATGTATGCTAAAAATTCTTTCATTGTCCATGGCCATCGTTCTTATTTTTTATCAACTAATTTAGTTGAATTTTATGTACTTCTTAAATCAGTGAATTAATCAATATGAAATCTCTATTATCTAGATAAATGGAGACAACAAAGGTTCCAAATCTCTATTAACATCATAATATGTAAGTGGAGGATGCAACTATGGATTAAAATAATTTTTTCATATTTTTTAAATTCCCCTCAAATTATGTAGGTTAACCTCTACAAAAATATTTAGTTTTTCAGTAAATGCTCTATATATTGAACCTTGTACTCTATAGTTTTATTTAATCATTTCTAACCATCCGATATTTATATTAATGTATGCTAAAAATTCTTTCATTGTCCATGGCCATCGTTCTTATTTTTAACAACTAATTTAGTTGAATTTTATGTACTTCTTAAATCAGTGAATTAATCAATATGAAATCTCTATTATCTAGAGAAATGGAGACAACAAAGGTTCCAAATCTCTATTAACATCATAATATGTAAGTGGAGGATGCAACTATGGATTAAAATAATTTTTTCATATTTTTTAAATTCCCCTCAAATTATGTAGGTTAACCCCTACTAAAATATTTAGTTTTTCAAGAAATGCTCTATAAATTGAACCTAGTACTTTTAGTGTTATTTAATCATTTCTAACCATCCGATAATTATATTAATTTGTCCTAAACATTTTTCATTGTCCATGGCCATCGCTCTAATTTTTAACAATTAATTTAGTTAAATTTCATGTACTTCTTAAATCAAGGATTAATTAATATGAAATTTTTTTATCTAGAGAAACAGAGGCAACAAAGGTTCCAAACCTCTTTTAACATCGTAATATTTAAGTCAAGACGCAACTTTTCATTAAAATATTTTTTCATCTTTTTGAATTTTAATCAAAATATATAGGTTAACCCCTACTTAAAATATTTAATTTTTCAAGAATGCTCTATAAATTGAACCTTGTACTCTATAGTGGTATTTAATCATTTCTAACCATCCAATATTTATATTAATGTATGCTAAACATTCTTTCATTGTACATGGCCATCGTTCTAATTTTTTAACAATTAATTTAGTTAAATTTCATATACTTCTTAAATCAATGAATTAATCAATATGAAATCTCTATTATCTAGAGAAACAGAGACAACAAAGGTTCCAAACCTCTTTTAACATCATAATATGTAAGTGGAGGATGAAACTATGGATTAAAATAATTTTGTCATATTTTTTGAATTTCACTCAAAATATGTAGGTTAACCCCTACGAAAATATTTAGTTTTTCAGTAAATTCTCTATAAATTGAACCTAGTACTCTTTAGTGTTATTTAATCATTTCTAACCATCCGATATTTGTATTAATGTATGTTAAACATTCTTCCAGTGTCCATGATCATCGTTCTAATTTTTTAACAATTAATTTAGTTGAATTTCATGTACTTCTTAAATCAGTGAATTAATCAATATGAAATCTCTATTATCTAGAGAAACGGAGACAACAAAGGTTCCAAACTTCTTTTAACATCATTATATGTAAGTGGAGGATGCAACTTATGATTAAAATAATTTTTTCATATTTTTTGAAATCCACTCAAATTATGTAGGTTAACCCCTATTAAAATATTTAGTTTTTCAATAAATGCTCTATATATTGAACCTTGTACTCTATAGTGTTATTTAATCATTTCTAACCATCCGATATTTATATTAATGTATGCTAAAAATTCTTTCATTGTCCATGGCCATCGTTCTTATTTTTTAACAACTAATTTAGTTGAATTTTATGTACTTCTTAAATCAGTGAATTAATCAATATGAAATCTCTATTATCTAGAGAAATGGAGACAACAAAGGTTCCAAATCTCTATTAACATCATAATATGTAAGTGGAGGATGCAACTATGGATTAAAATAATTTTTTCATATTTTTTAAATTCCCCTCAAATTATGTAGGTTAACCCCTACGAAAATATTTAGTTTTTCAGTAAATGCTCTATAAATTGAACCTAGTACTCTTTAGTGTTATTTAATCATTTCTAACCATCCGATAATTATATTAATTTGTCCTAAACATTTTTTCATTGTCCATGGCCATCGTTCTAATTTTTAAACAATTAATTTAGTTAAATTTCATGTACTTCTTAAATCAGTGGATTAATTAATATGAAATTTTTTTTATCTAGAGAAACAGAGGCAACAAAGGTTTCAAACCTCTTTTAACATCGTAATATTTAAGTCAAGACGCAACTTTGCATTAAAATATTTTTTCATCTTTTTGAATTTTAATCAAAATATATAGGTTAACCCCTACGAAAATATTTAATTTTTCAGTAAATGCTCTATAAATTGAACCTTGTACTCTATAGTGGTATTTAATCATTTCTAACCATCCAATATTTATATTAATGTATGCTAAACATTCTTTCATTGTACATGGCCATCGTTCTAATTTTTTAACAATTAATTTAGTTAAATTTCATATACTTCTTAAATCAATGAATTAATCAATATGAAATCTCTATTATCTAGAGAAACAGAGACAACAAAGGTTCCAAACCTCTTTTAACATCATAATATGTAAGTGGAGGATGAAACTATGGATTAAAATAATTTTGTCATATTTTTTGAATTTTACTCTAAATATGTAGGTTAACCCGTACGAAAATATTTATTTATTTAGTAAATTCTCTATAAATTGAACCTAGTACTCTTTATTGTTATTTAATCATTTCTAACAATCCGTTATTTATATTAATGTATGTTAAACATTCTTTCATTGTCCATGATCATCGTTCAAATTTTTTAACAATTAATTTAGTTGAATTTCATGTACTTCTTAAATCAGTGAATTAATCAATATGAAATCTCTATTATCTAGAGAAACGGAGACAACAAAGGTTCCAAACTTCTTTTAACATCATTATATGTAAGTGGAGGATGCAACTTATGATTAAAATAATTTTTTCATATTTTTTGAAATCCACTCAAATTATGTAGGTTAACCCCTATTAAAATATTTAGTTTTTCAATAAAAGCTCTATAAATTGAACCTTGTACTCTATAGTGTTATTTAATCATTTCTAACCATCCGATATTTATATTAATGTATGCTAAACATTTTTTCATTGTCCATGGCCATCGCTCTAATTTTTAACAACTAATTTAGTTGAATTTTATGTACTTCTTAAATCAGTGAATTAATCAATATGAAATCTCTATTATCTAGAGAAATGGAGACAACAAAGTTTCCAAATCTCTATTAACATCATAATATGTAAGTGGAGGATGCAACTATTGATTAGAATAATTTTTTCATATTTTTTTAAATTCCCCTCAAATTATGTAGGTTAACCCCTTCGAAAATCTTTAGTTTTTCAGTAAATGCTCTATAAATTGAACCTAGTACTCTTTAGTGTTATTTAATCATTTCTAACCAAACGATATTTATATTAATTTATGCTAAACATTTTTTCATTGTCCATGGCCATCGTTCTAATTTTTTAACAATTAATTTAGTTAAATTTGATGTACTTCTTAAATCAGTGGATTAATCAATATGAAATTTTTTATTATCTAGAGAAACAGAGACAACAAAGGTTCCAAACCTCTTTTAACATCGTAATATGTAAGTGGAGGATGAAACTATGGATTAAAATAATTTTGTCATATTTTTTGAATTTTACTCTAAATATGTAGGTTAACCCGTACGAAAATATTTATTTATTTAGTAAATTCTCTATAAATTGAACCTAGTACTCTTTATTGTTATTTAATCATTTCTAACAATCCGTTATTTATATTAATGTATGTTAAACATTCTTTCATTGTCCATGATCATCGTTCAAATTTTTTAACAATTAATTTAGTTGAATTTCATGTACTTCTTAAATCAGTGAATTAATCAATATGAAATCTCTATTATCTAGAGAAACGGAGACAACAAAGGTTCCAAACTTCTTTTAACATCATTATATGTAAGTGGAGGATGCAACTTATGATTAAAATAATTTTTTCATATTTTTTGAAATCCACTCAAATTATGTAGGTTAACCCCTATTAAAATATTTAGTTTTTCAATAAATGCTCTATATATTGAACCTTGTACTCTATAGTGTTATTTAATCATTTCTAACCATCCGATATTTATATTAATGTATGCTAAAAATTCTTTCATTGTCCATGGCCATCGTTCTTATTTTTTAACAACTAATTTAGTTGAATTTTATGTACTTCTTAAATCAGTGAATTAATCAATATGAAATCTCTATTATCTAGAGAAATGGAGACAACAAAGTTTCCAAATCTCTATTAACATCATAATATGTAAGTGGAGGATGCAACTATTGATTAGAATAATTTTTTCATATTTTTTTAAATTCCCCTCAAATTATGTAGGTTAACCCCTTCGAAAATCTTTAGTTTTTCAGTAAATGCTCTATAAATTGAACCTAGTACTCTTTAGTGTTATTTAATCATTTCTAACCAAACGATATTTATATTAATTTATGCTAAACATTTTTTCATTGTCCATGGCCATCGTTCTAATTTTTTAACAATTAATTTTGTTAAATTTGATGTACTTCTTAAATCAGTGGATTAATTAATATGAAATTTTTTATTATCTAGAGAAATAGAGACAACAAAGGTTCCAAACCTCTTTTAACATCGTAATATTTAAGTGGAGGATGCAACTTTGCATTAAAATATTTTTTCATATTTTTTGAATTTTATTCAAAATATATAGGTTAACCCCTACTTAAAATATTTAATTTTTCAAGAATGCTCTATAAATTGAACCTTGTACTCTATAGTGTTATTTAATCATTTCTAACCATCCAATATTTATATTAATGTATGCTAAACATTTTTTCATTGTACATGGCCATCGTTCTAATTTTTTAACAATTAATTTAGTTAAATTTCATATACTTCTTAAATCAAGTAATTAATCAATATGAAATCTCTATTATCTAGAGAAACAGAGACAACAAAGGTTCAAAACCTCTTTTAACATCATAATATGTAAGTGGAGGATGAAACTATGGATTAAAATAATTTTGTCATATTTTTTGAATTTTACTCACAATATGTAGGTTAACCCCTACGAAAATATTTAGTTTTTCAAGAAATTCTCTATAAATTGAACCTAGTACTTTTAGTGTTATTTAATCATTTCTAACCATCCGATATTTATATTAATGTATGTTAAACATTCTTTCATTGTCCATGATCATCGTTCTAATTTTTTAACAATTAATTTAGTTGAATTTCATGTACTTCTTAAATCAGTGAATTAATCAATATGAAATCTCTATTATCTAGAGAAACGGAGACAACAAAGGTTCCAAACCTCTTTTAACATCATTATATGTAAGTGGAGGATGCAACTATGGATTAAAATAATTTTTTCATATTTTTTGAATTCCACTCAAATTATGTAGGTTAACCCCTACGAAAATATTTAGTTTTTCAGTAAATGCTCTATAAATTGAACCTAGTACTTTTAGTGTTATTTAATCATTTCTAACCATCCGATATTTATATTAATGTATGCTAAAAATTTTTCATTGTCCATGGCCATCGCTCTAATTTTTAACAACTAATTTAGTTGAATTTTATGTACTTCTTAAATCAGTGAATTAATCAATATGAAATCTCTATTATCTAGAGAAATGGAGACAACAAAGGTTCCAAATCTCTATTAACATCATAATATGTAAGTGGAGGATGCAACTATGGATTAAAATAATTTTTTCATATTTTTTAAATTCCCCTCAAATTATGTAGGTTAACCTCTACAAAAATATTTAGTTTTTCAGTAAATGCTCTATAAATTGAACCTAGTACTCTTTAGTGTTATTTAATCATTTCTAACCATCCGATAATTATATTAATTTGTCCTAAACATTTTTTCATTGTCCATGGCCATCGTTCTAATTTTTAAACAATTAATTTAGTTAAATTTCATGTACTTCTTAAATCAGTGGATTAATTAATATGAAATTTTTTTTATCTAGAGAAACAGAGACAACAAAGGTTCCAAACTCTTTTAACATCGTAATATTTAAGTCAAGACGCAACTTTGCATTAAAATATTTTTTCATCTTTTTGAATTTTAATCAAAATATATAGGTTAACCCCTACGAAAATATTTAATTTTTCAGTAAATGCTCTATAAATTGAACCTTGTACTCTATAGTGGTATTTAATCATTTCTAACCATCCAATATTTATATTAATGTATGCTAAACATTCTTTCATTGTACATGGCCATCGTTCTAATTTTTTAACAATTAATTTAGTTAAATTTCATATACTTCTTAAATCAATGAATTAATCAATATGAAATCTCTATTATCTAGAGAAACAGAGACAACAAAGGTTCCAAACCTCTTTTAACATCATAATATGTAAGTGGAGGATGAAACTATGGATTAAAATAATTTTGTCATATTTTTTGAATTTTACTCTAAATATGTAGGTTAACCCCTACGAAAATATTTATTTATTTAGTAAATTCTCTATAAATTGAACCTAGTACTCTTTATTGTTATTTAATCATTTCTAACAACTGCTATTTATATTAATGTATGCTAAACATTTTTTCATTGTCCATGATCATCGCTCAAATTTTTAACAATTAATTTAGTTGAATTTCATGTACTTCTTAAATCGCTGAATTAATCAATATGAAATCTCTATTATCTAGAGAAACGGAGACAACAAAGGTTCCAAACTTCTTTTAACATCATTATATGTAAGTGGAGGATGCAACTTATGATTAAAATAATTTTTTCATATTTTTTGAAATCCACTCAAATTATGTAGGTTAACCCCTATTAAAATATTTAGTTTTTCAATAAATGCTCTATATATTGAACCTTGTACTCTATAGTGTTATTTAATCATTTCTAACCATCCGATATTTATATTAATGTATGCTAAAAATTCTTTCATTGTCCATGGCCATCGTTCTTATTTTTTAACAACTAATTTAGTTGAATTTTATGTACTTCTTAAATCAGTGAATTAATCAATATGAAATCTCTATTATCTAGAGAAATGGAGACAACAAAGTTTCCAAATCTCTATTAACATCATAATATGTAAGTGGAGGATGCAACTATTGATTAGAATAATTTTTTCATATTTTTTTAAATTCCCCTCAAATTATGTAGGTTAACCCCTTCGAAAATCTTTAGTTTTTCAGTAAATGCTCTATAAATTGAACCTAGTACTCTTTAGTGTTATTTAATCATTTCTAACCAAACGATATTTATATTAATTTATGCTAAACATTTTTTCATTGTCCATGGCCATCGTTCTAATTTTTTAACAATTAATTTAGTTAAATTTGATGTACTTCTTAAATCAGTGGATTAATCAATATGAAATTTTTTATTATCTAGAGAAACAGAGACAACAAAGGTTCCAAACCTCTTTTAACATCGTAATATGTAAGTGGAGGATGAAACTATGGATTAAAATAATTTTGTCATATTTTTTGAATTTTACTCTAAATATGTAGGTTAACCCGTACGAAAATATTTATTTATTTAGTAAATTCTCTATAAATTGAACCTAGTACTCTTTATTGTTATTTAATCATTTCTAACAATCCGTTATTTATATTAATGTATGTTAAACATTCTTTCATTGTCCATGATCATCGTTCAAATTTTTTAACAATTAATTTAGTTGAATTTCATGTACTTCTTAAATCGAATTAATCAATATGAAATCTCTATTATCTAGAGAAACGGAGACAACAAAGGTTCCAAACTTCTTTTAACATCATTATATGTAAGTGGAGGATGCAACTTATGATTAAAATAATTTTTTCATATTTTTTGAAATCCACTCAAATTATGTAGGTTAACCCCTATTAAAATATTTAGTTTTTCAATAAATGCTCTATATATTGAACCTTGTACTCTATAGTGTTATTTAATCATTTCTAACCATCGATATTTATATTAATGTATGCTAAAAATTCTTTCATTGTCCATGGCCATCGTTCTTATTTTTTAACAACTAATTTAGTTGAATTTTATGTACTTCTTAAATCAGTGAATTAATCAATATGAAATCTCTATTATCTAGAGAAATGGAGACAACAAAGTTTCCAAATCTCTATTAACATCATAATATGTAAGTGGAGGATGCAACTATTGATTAGAATAATTTTTTCATATTTTTTTAAATTCCCCTCAAATTATGTAGGTTAACCCCTTCGAAAATCTTTAGTTTTTCAGTAAATGCTCTATAAATTGAACCTAGTACTCTTTAGTGTTATTTAATCATTTCTAACCAAACGATATTTATATTAATTTATGCTAAACATTTTTTCATTGTCCATGGCCATCGTTCTAATTTTTTAACAATTAATTTTGTTAAATTTGATGTACTTCTTAAATCAGTGGATTAATTAATATGAAATTTTTTATTATCTAGAGAAACAGAGACAACAAAGGTTCCAAACCTCTTTTAACATCGTAATATTTAAGTGGAGGATGCAACTTTGCATTAAAATATTTTTTCATATTTTTTGAATTTTATTCAAAATATATAGGTTAACCCCTACGAAAATATTTAATTTTTCAGTAAATGCTCTATAAATTGAACCTTGTACTCTATAGTGTTATTTAATCATTTCTAACCATCCAATATTTATATTAATGTATGCTAAACATTTTTTCATTGTACATGGCCATCGTTCTAATTTTTTAACAATTAATTTAGTTAAATTTCATATACTTCTTAAATCAAGTAATTAATCAATATGAAATCTCTATTATCTAGAGAAACAGAGACAACAAAGGTTCAAAACCTCTTTTAACATCATAATATGTAAGTGGAGGATGAAACTATGGATTAAAATAATTTTGTCATATTTTTTGAATTTCACTCAAAATATGTAGGTTAACCCCTACGAAATATTTAGTTTTTCAGTAAATTCTCTATAAATTGAACCTAGTACTCTTTAGTGTTATTTAATCATTTCTAACCATCCGATATTTGTATTAATGTATGTTAAACATTCTTCCAGTGTCCATGATCATCGTTCTAATTTTTTAACAATTAATTTAGTTGAATTTCATGTACTTCTTAGATCAGTAAATTAATCAATATGAAATCTCTATTATCTAGAGAAACGGAGACAACAAAGGTTCCAAACCTCTTTTAACATCATTATATGTAAGTGGAGGACGCAACTATGGATTAAAATAATTTTTTCATATTTTTTGAATTCCACTCAAATTATGTAGGTTAACCCCTACGAAAATATTTAGTTTTTCAGTAAATGCTCTATAAATTGAACCTTGTACTCTGTAGTGTTATTTAATCATTTCTAACCATCCGATATTTATATTAATGTATGCTAAAAATTCTTTCATTTTCCATGGCCATCGTTCTAATTTTTTAACAACTAATTTAGTTGAATTTTATGTACTTCTTAAATCAGTGAATTAATCAATATGAAATCTCTATTATCTAGAGAAATGGAGACAACAAAGGTTTCAAATCTCTATTAACATCATAATATGTAAGTGGAGGATGCAACTATGGATTAAAATAATTTTTTCATATTTTTTAAATTCCCCTCAAATTATGTAGGTTAACCTCTACAAAAATATTTAGTTTTTCAGTAAATGCTCTATAAATTGAACCTAGTACTCTTTAGTGTTATTTAATCATTTCTAACCATCCGATAATTATATTAATTTGTCCTAAACATTTTTTCATTGTCCATGGCCATCGTTCTAATTTTTAAACAATTAATTTAGTTAAATTTCATGTACTTCTTAAATCAGTGGATTAATTAATATGAAATTTTTTTTATCTAGAGAAACAGAGGCAACAAAGGTTCCAAACCTCTTTTAACATCGTAATATTTAAGTCAAGACGCAACTTTGCATTAAAATATTTTTTCATCTTTTTGAATTTTAATCAAAATATATAGGTTAACCCCTACGAAAATATTTAATTTTTCAGTAAATGCTCTATAAATTGAACCTTGTACTCTATAGTGTTATTTAATCATTTCTAACCATCCAATATTTATATTAATGTATGCTAAACATTCTTTCATTGTACATGGCCATCGTTCTAATTTTTTAACAATTAATTTAGTTAAATTTCATATACTTCTTAAATCAATGAATTAATCAATATGAAATCTCTATTATCTAGAGAAATAGAGACAACAAAGGTTCCAAACCTTTTTAAACATCATAATATGTAAGTGGAGGATGAAACTATGGATTAAAATAATTTTGTCATATTTTTTGAATTTTACTCTAAATATGTAGGTTAACCCCTACGAAATATTTAGTTTTTCAGTAAATTCTCTATAAATTGAACCTAGTACTCTTTATTGTTATTTAATCATTTCTAACTATCCGATATTTATATTAATGTATGCTAAACATTCTTTCATTGTCCATGATCATCGTTCAAATTTTTTAACAATTAATTTAGTTGAATTTCATGTACTTCTTAAATCAGTGAATTAATCAATATGAAATCTCTATTATCTAGAGAAACGGAGACAACAAAGGTTCCAAACTTCTTTTAACATCATTATATGTAAGTGGAGGATGCAACTTATGATTAAAATAATTTTTTCATATTTTTTGAAATCCACTCAAATTATGTAGGTTAACCCCTATGAAAATATTTAGTTTTTCAATAAATGCTCTATATATTGAACCTTGTACTCTATAGTTTTATTTAATCATTTCTAACCATCCGATATTTATATTAATGTATGCTAAAAATTCTTTCATTGTCCATGGCCATCGTTCTTATTTTTTAACAACTAATTTAGTTGAATTTTATGTACTTCTTAAATCAGTGAATTAATCAATATGAAATCTCTATTATCTAGAGAAATGGAGACAACAAAGGTTCCAAATCTCTATTAACATCATAATATGTAAGTGGAGGATGCAACTATGGATTAAAATAATTTTTTCATATTTTTTAAATTCCCCTCAAATTATGTAGGTTAACCTCTACAAAAATATTTAGTTTTTCAGTAAATGCTCTATAAATTGAACCTAGTACTCTTTAGTGTTATTTAATCATTTCTAACCATCCGATAATTATATTAATTTGTCCTAAACATTTTTTCATTGTCCATGGCCATCGTTCTAATTTTTAAACAATTAATTTAGTTAAATTTCATGTACTTCTTAAATCAGTGGATTAATTAATATGAAATTTTTTTTATCTAGAGAAACAGAGGCAACAAAGGTTCCAAACCTCTTTTAACATCGTAATATTTAAGTCAAGACGCAACTTTGCATTAAAATATTTTTTCATCTTTTTGAATTTTAATCAAAATATATAGGTTAACCCCTACTTAAAATATTTAATTTTTCAAGAATGCTCTATAAATTGAACCTTGTACTCTATAGTGTTATTTAATCATTTCTAACCATCCAATATTTATATTAATGTATGCTAAACATTCTTTCATTGTACATGGCCATCGTTCTAATTTTTTAACAATTAATTTAGTTAAATTTCATATACTTCTTAAATCAATGAATTAATCAATATGAAATCTCTATTATCTAGAGAAACAGAGACAACAAAGGTTCCAAACCTCTTTTAACATCATAATATGTAAGTGGAGGATGAAACTATGGATTAAAATAATTTTGTCATATTTTTGAATTTTACTCTAAATATGTAGGTTAACCCCTATTAAAATATTTATTTTTTAGTAAATTCTCTATAAATTGAACCTAGTACTTTTATTGTTATTTAATCATTTCTAACAATCCGTTATTTATATTAATGTATGTTAAACATTCTTTCATTGTCCATGATCATCGTTCAAATTTTTTAACAATTAATTTAGTTGAATTTCATGTACTTCTTAAATCAGTGAATTAATCAATATGAAATCTCTATTATCTAGAGAAACGGAGACAACAAAGGTTCCAAACCTCTTTTAACATCGTAATATTTAAGTGGAGGATGCAACTTATGATTAAAATAATTTTTCATATTTTTGAAATCCACTCAAATTATGTAGGTTAACCCCTATTAAAATATTTAGTTTTTCAATAAATGCTCTATATATTGAACCTTGTACTCTATAGTGTTATTTAATCATTTCTAACCATCCGATATTTATATTAATGTATGCTAAAAATTCTTTCATTGTCCATGGCCATCGTTCTTATTTTTAACAACTAATTTAGTTGAATTTTATGTACTTCTTAAATCAGTGAATTAATCAATATGAAATCTCTATTATCTAGAGAAATGGAGACAACAAAGGTTCCAAATCTCTATTAACATCATAATATGTAAGTGGAGGATGCAACTATTGATTAAAATAATTTTTCATATTTTTAAATTCCCTCAAATTATGTAGGTTAACCCCTACTTAAAATATTTAGTTTTTCAGTAAATGCTCTATAAATTGAACCTAGTACTCTTTAGTGTTATTTAATCATTTCTAACCATCCGATAATTATATTAATTTGTCCTAAACATTTTTTCATTGTCCATGGCCATCGTTCTAATTTTTAAACAATTAATTTAGTTAAATTTCATGTACTTCTTAAATAAGTGGATTAATTAATATGAAATTTTTTTATCTAGAGAAACAGAGGCAACAAAGGTTCCAAACCCTTTTAACATCGTAATATTTAAGTGGAGGATGCAACTTTGCATTAAAATATTTTTTCATCTTTTGAATTTTAATCAAAATATATAGGTTAACCCCTACTAAAATATTTAATTTTTCAAGAATGCTCTATAAATTGAACCTTGTACTCTATATTGTTATTTAATCATTTCTAACCATCCAATATTTATATTAATGTATGCTAAACATTCTTTCATTGTACATGGCCATCGTTCTAATTTTTTAACAATTAATTTAGTTAAATTTCATATACTTCTTAAATCAATGAATTAATCAATATGAAATCTCTATTATCTAGAGAAACAGAGACAACAAAGGTTTCAAACCTCTTTTAACATCATAATATGTAAGTGGAGGATGAGACTATGGATTAAAATAATTTTGTCATATTTTTTGAATTTCACTCAAAATATGTAGGTTAACCCCTACGAAAATATTTAGTTTTTCAGTAAATTCTCTATAAATTGAACCTAGTACTCTTTATTGTTATTTAATCATTTCTAACCATCCGATATTTATATTAATGTATGCTAAACATTCTTTCATTGTCCATGATCATCGTTCTAATTTTTTAACAATTAATTTAGTTGAATTTCATGTACTTCTTAAATCAGTGAATTAATCAATATGAAATCTCTATTATCTAGAGAAACAGAGACAACAAAGGTTCCAAACCTCTTTTAACATCATTATATGTAAGTGGAGGATGCAACTATGGATTAAAATAATTTTTTCATATTTTTTGAATTCCACTCAAATTATGTAGGTTAACCCCTACGAAAATATTTAGTTTTTCAGTAAATGCTCTATAAATTGAACCTTGTACTCTATAGTGTTATTTAATCATTTCTAACCATCCGATATTTATATTAATGTATGCTAAAAATTCTTTCATTGTCCATGGCCATCGTTCTAATTTTTTAACAACTAATTTAGTTGAATTTTATGTACTTCTTAAATCAGTGAATTAATCAATATGAAATCTCTATTATCTAGAGAAATGGAGACAACAAAGGTTCCAAATCTCTATTAACATCATAATATGTAAGTGGAGGATGCAACTATGGATTAAAATAATTTTTTCATAATTTTTAAATTCCCCTCAAATTATGTAGGTTAACCTCTACGAAAATATTTAGTTTTTCAGTAAATGCTCTATAAATTGAACCTAGTACTCTTTAGTGTTATTTAATCATTTCTAACCATCCGATAATTATATTAATTTGTCCTAAACATTTTTTCATTGTCCATGGCCATCGTTCTAATTTTTAAACAATTAATTTAGTTAAATTTCATGTACTTCTTAAATAAGTGGATTAATTAATATGAAATTTTTTTTATCTAGAGAAACAGAGGCAACAAAGGTTCCAAACCTCTTTTAACATCGTAATATTTAAGTGGAGACGCAACTTTGCATTAAAATATTTTTTCATCTTTTGAATTTTAATCAAAATATATAGGTTAACCCCTACTTAAAATATTTAATTTTTCAAGAAATGCTCTATAAATTGAACCTTGTACTCTGTAGTGTTATTTTATCATTTCTAACCATCGATATTTATATTAATTTATGCTAAACATTTTTTCATTGTCCATGGCCATCGTTCTAATTTTTTAACAATTAATTTAGTTAAATTTCATATACTTCTTAAATCAATGAATTAATCAATATGAAATCTCTATTATCTAGAGAAACAGAGAAAACAAGGGTTTCAAACCTCTTTTAACATCATAATATGTAAGTGGAGGATGAAACTATGGATTAAAATAATATTGTCATATTTTTTGAATTTCACTCAAAATATGTAGGTTAACCCGTACGAAAATATTTAGTTTTTCAGTAAATTCTATATAAATTGAACCTAGTACTCTTTATTGTTATTTAATCATTTCTAACCATCCGATATTTATATTAATGTATGCTAAACATTCTTTCATTGTCCATGATCATCGTTCTAATTTTTTAACAATTAATTTAGTTGAATTTCATGTACTTCTTAAATCAGTGAATTAATCAATATGAAATCTCTATTATCTAGAGAAACGGAGACAACAAAGGTTCCAAACCTCTTTTAACATCATTATATGTAAGTGGAGGATGCAACTATGGATTAAAATAATTTTTTCATATTTTTTGAATTCCACTCAAATTATGTAGGTTAACCCCTACGAAAATATTTAGTTTTTCAATAAATGCTCTATAAATTGAACCTTGTACTCTGTAGTGTTATTTAATCATTTCTAACCATCCGATATTTATATTAATGTATGCTAAAAATTCTTTCATTTTCCATGGCCATCGTTCTAATTTTTTAACAACTAATTTAGTTGAATTTTATGTACTTCTTAAATCAGTGAATTAATCAATATGAAATCTCTATTATCTAGAGAAATGGAGACAACAAAGGTTCCAAATCTCTATTAACATCATAATATGTAAGTGGAGGATGCAACTATTGATTAAAATAATTTTTTCATATTTTTTAAATTCCCCTCAAATTATGTAGGTTAACCTCTACGAAAATATTTAGTTTTTCAGTAAATGCTCTATAAATTGAACCTAGTACTCTTTAGTGTTATTTAATCATTTCTAACCATCCGATAATTATATTAATTTGTCCTAAACATTTTTTCATTGTCCATGGCCATCGTTCTAATTTTTAAACAATTAATTTAGTTAAATTTCATGTACTTCTTAAATAAGTGGATTAATTAATATGAAATTTTTTTTATCTAGAGAAACAGAGGCAACAAAGGTTCCAAACCTCTTTTAACATCGTAATATTTAAGTCAAGACGCAACTTTGCATTAAAATATTTTTTCATCTTTTTGAATTTTAATCAAAATATATAGGTTAACCCCTACGAAAATATTTAATTTTTCAGTAAATGCTCTATAAATTGAACCTTGTACTCTATATTGTTATTTAATCATTTCTAACCATCCAATATTTATATTAATGTATGCTAAACATTCTTTCATTGTACATGGCCATCGTTCTAATTTTTTAACAATTAATTTAGTTAAATTTCATATACTTCTTAAATCAATGAATTAATCAATATGAAATCTCTATTATCTAGAGAAACAGAGAAAACAAGGGTTTCAAACCTCTTTTAACATCATAATATGTAAGTGGAGGATGAAACTATGGATTAAAATAATATTGTCATATTTTTTGATTTTCACTCAAAATATGTAGGTTAACCCGTACGAAAATATTTAGTTTTTCAGTAAATTCTCTATAAATTGAACCTAGTACTCTTTATTGTTATTTAATCATTTCTAACAATCCGATATTTATATTAATGTATGCTAAACATTCTTTCATTGTCCATGATCATCGTTCTAATTTTTTAACAATTAATTTAGTTGAATTTCATGTACTTCTTAAATCAGTGAATTAATCAATATGAAATCTCTATTATCTAGAGAAACGGAGACAACAAAGGTTTCAAACCTCTTTTAACATCATTATATGTAAGTGGAGGATGCAACTATGGATTAAAATAATTTTTTCATATTTTTTGAAATCCACTCAAATTATGTAGGTTAACCCCTACGAAAATATTTAGTTTTTCAGTAAATGCTCTATAAATTGAACCTTGTACTCTGTAGTGTTATTTAATCATTTCTAACCATCCGATATTTATATTAATGTATGCTAAAAATTCTTTCATTGTCCATGGCCATCGTTCTAATTTTTTAACAACTAATTTAGTTGAATTTTATGTACTTCTTAAATCAGTGAATTAATCAATATGAAATCTCTATTATCTAGAGAAATGGAGACAACAAAGGTTCCAAATCTCTATTAACATCATAATATGTAAGTGGAGGATGCAACTATTGATTAGAATAATTTTTTCATAATTTTTAAATTCCCCTCAAATTATGTAGGTTAACCTCTACGAAAATATTTAGTTTTTCAGTAAATGCTCTATAAATTGAACCTAGTACTCTTTAGTGTTATTTAATCATTTCTAACCAAACGATATTTATATTAATTTATGCTAAACATTTTTTCATTGTCCATGGGCATCGTTCTAATTTTTTAACAATTAATTTTGTTAAATTTCATGTACTTCTTAAATCAGTGGATTAATTAATATGAAATTTTTTATTATCTAGAGAAACAGAGACAACAAAGGTTCCAAACCTCTTTTAACATCGTAATATTTAAGTGGAGGATGCAACTTTGCATTAAAATATTTTTTCATATTTTTTGAATTTTATTCAAAATATATAGGTTAACCCCTACGAAAATATTTAATTTTTCAGTAAATGCTCTATAAATTGAACCTTGTACTCTATAGTGTTATTTAATCATTTCTAACCATCCAATATTTATATTAATGTATGCTAAACATTTTTTCATTGTACATGGCCATCGTTCTAATTTTTTAACAATTAATTTAGTTAAATTTCATATACTTCTTAAATCAAGTAATTAATCAATATGAAATCTCTATTATCTAGAGAAACAGAGACAACAAAGGTTCCAAACCTCTTTTAACATCATAATATGTAAGTGGAGGATGAAACTATGGATTAAAATAATTTTGTCATATTTTTTGAATTTTACTCTAAATATGTAGGTTAACCCGTACGAAAATATTTATTTTTTAGTAAATTCTCTATAAATTGAACCTAGTACTCTTTATTGTTATTTAATCATTTCTAACAATCCGATATTTATATTAATGTATGTTAAACATTCTTTCATTGTCCATGATCATCGTTCAAATTTTTTAACAATTAATTTAGTTGAATTTCATGTACTTCTTAAATCAGTGAATTAATCAATATGAAATCTCTATTATCTAGAGAAACGGAGACAACAAAGGTTTCAAACTTCTTTTAACATCATTATATGTAAGTGGAGGATGCAACTTATGATTAAAATAATTTTTTCATATTTTTTGAAATCCACTCAAATTATGTAGGTTAACCCCTATTAAAATATTTAGTTTTTCAATAAATGCTCTATATATTGAACCTTGTACTCTATAGTGTTATTTAATCATTTCTAACCATCCGATATTTATATTAATGTATGCTAAAAATTCTTTCATTGTCCATGGCCATCGTTCTTATTTTTTAACAACTAATTTAGTTGAATTTTATGTACTTCTTAAATCAGTGAATTAATCAATATGAAATCTCTATTATCTAGAGAAATGGAGACAACAAAGGTTCCAAATCTCTATTAACATCATAATATGTAAGTGGAGGATGCAACTATTGATTAGAATAATTTTTTCATATTTTTGAATTTCACTCAAAATATATAGGTTAACCCCTACTAAAATATTTAGTTTTTCAAGAAATGCTCTATAAATTGAACCTAGTACTTTTAGTGTTATTTAATCATTTCTAACCAAACGATATTTATATTAATTTATGCTAAACATTTTTTCATTGTCCATGGGCATCGTTCTAATTTTTTAACAATTAATTTTGTTAAATTTGATGTACTTCTTAAATCAGTGGATTAATTAATATGAAATTTTTTATTATCTAGAGAAACAGAGACAACAAAGGTTCCAAACCTCTTTTAACATCGTAATATTTAAGTGGAGGATACAACTTTGCATTAAAATATTTTTTCATATTTTTTGAATTTTATTCAAAATATATAGGTTAACCCCTACGAAAATATTTAATTTTTCAGTAAATGCTCTATAAATTGAACCTTGTACTCTATAGTGTTATTTAATCATTTCTAACCATCCAATATTTATATTAATGTATGCTAAACATTTTTTCATTGTACATGGCCATCGTTCTAATTTTTTAACAATTAATTTAGTTAAATTTCATATACTTCTTAAATCAAGTAATTAATCAATATGAAATCTCTATTATCTAGAGAAACAGAGACAACAAAGGTTCCAAACCTCTTTTAACATCATAATATGTAAGTGGAGGATGAAACTATGGATTAAAATAATTTTGTCATATTTTTTGAATTTCACTCAAAATATATAGGTTAACCCGTACGAAAATATTTTGTTTTTCAGTAAATTCTCTGTAAATTGAACCTAGTACTCTTTAGTGTTATTTAATCATTTCTAACCATCCGATATTTGTATTAATGTATGTTAAACATTCTTCAATTGTCCATGATCATCGTTCTAATTTTTTAACAATTAATTTAGTTGAATTTCATGTACTTCTTAGATCTGTAAATTAATCAATATGAAATCTCTATTATCTAGAGAAACGGAGACAACAAAGGTTCCAAACCTCTTTTAACATCATTATATGTAAGTGGAGAATGAAACTATGGATTAAAATAATTTTTTCGCATATTTTTGAATTCCACTCAAATTATGTAGGCTAACCCTTACGAAAAATAATTAGTTTTTCAGTAAATGCTCTATAAATTGAACCTTGTACTCTATAGTGTTATTTAATCATTTCTAACCATCCGATATTTATATTAATGTATGCTAAAAATTCTTTCATTTTCCATGGCCATCGTTCTAATTTTTTAACAACTAATTTAGTTGAATTTTATGTACTTCTTAAACCAGTGAATTAATCAATATGAAATCTATATTATCTAGAAGCGGAGACAACAAAGGTTCCAAATCTCTATTAACATCATAATATGTAAGTGGAGGATGCAACTATGGATTAAAATAATTTCCCTCAAATTATGTAGGTTAACCCCCTACGAAAATATTTAGTTTTTTAGTAAATGCTCTATAAATTGAACCTTGTACTATATAGTGTTATTTAATCATTTCTAACCATCCGATATTTATATTAATGTATGCTAAAAATTCTTTCATTTTCCATGGCCATCGTTCTAATTTTTTAACAACTAATTTAGTTGAATTTTATGTACTTCTTAAACCAGTGAATTAATCAATATGAAATCTCTATTATCTAGAGAAACGGAGACAACAAAAGTTCCAAATCTCTATTAACATCATAATATGTAAGTGGAGGATGCAACTATGGATTAAAATAATTTCCCTCAAATTATGTAGGTTAACCCCCTACGAAAATATTTAGTTTTTTAGTAAATGCTCTATAAATTGAACCTTGTACTATATAGTGTTATTTAATCATTTCTAACCATCCGATATTTATATTAATGTATGCTAAATATTCTTTCATTGTCCATGGCCATCGTTCTAATTTTTTCACAATTAATTTAGTTAAATTTAATATACTTCTTAAATCAGTGAATTAATCAATATGAAATATCTATTCTCTAGAGAAACGGAGACAACAAAGGTTCCAAACCTCTTTTAACATCATAATATGTAAGTGGAGGATGCAACTATGGATTGAAATTATTTTTTCATATTTTTTTAATTTCACTCAAAATATGTAGGTTAATCCCTACGAAAATATTTAGTTTTTCAGTAAATGTTCTATAATTTGAACCTTGTACTCTATAGTGTTATTTAATCATTTATAACCATCCGATATTTATATTAATGTATGCTAAACATTCTTTCATTGTCCATGGCCATCGTTTTTATTTTTTAACAATTAATTTAGTTAAATTTCATATGCTTCTTAAATTAGGGAATTAATCAATATGAAATCTATATTATCTAGAGAAACGGAGACAACAAAGGTTTCAAACATCTTTTAACGTCATAAAATTTAAGTAGAGGATGCAACTATCCATTAAAATAATTTTGCCATATTTTTTAAATTTCACTTAAATTATGTAGGTACCCCTACGAAAATATTTAGTTTTTCAGTAAATACTCTATAAATTGAACCTAGTACTCTTTAGTGTTATTTAATCATTTCTAACCATCCGATATTTATATTAATGTAAGCTAAACATTTTTTTATTGTCCATGGCCATCGTTCTAATTTTTTAACAATTAATTTAGTTAAACTTCATATACTTCTTAAATCAGTGGATTAATCAATATGAAATCTCTATTATCTAGAGAAACAGAGACAGCAAAGGTTCCAAATCTTTTTAAACATCATAATATATAAGTGGAGGATGCAACTATGGATTAAAATCATTTTTTCATATTTTTAAAATTTCACTCAAAATATGTAAGTAACCCTTACGAAAATATTTAGTTTTCAGTAAATTCTCTATAAATTGAACCTAGTACTCTTTATTGTTATTTAATCATTTCTAACCATCCGATATTTATATTAATGTATGCTAAACATTCTTTCATTGTACATGGCCATCGTACTAATTTTTTAACGATTAATTTAGTTGAATTTCATGTACTTCTTAAATCAGTGAATTAATCAATATGAAATCTCTATTATCTAGAGAAACAGAGAAAACAAAGGTTTCAAACCTCTTTTAACATCATTATATGTAAGTGGAGGATGAAACTATGGATTAAAATAATTTTGTCATATTTTTTTAATTTCACTCAAAATATGTAGGTTAACCCCTACGAAAATATTTAGTTTTTCAGTAAATACTCTATAAATTGAACCTTGTACTCTATAGTGTTATTTAATCATTTCTAACCATCCGTATTTATATTAATGTATGCTAAACATTTTTTCATTGTACATGGTCATCGTTCTAATTTTTTAACAATTAATTTAGTTGAATTTCATGTACTTCTTAAATAAGTGAATTATTCAATATGAAATCTCTATTATCTAGAGAAACGGAGACTAGAAAGGTTCCAAATAACATTTAACGTCATAAAATTTAAGTAGAGGATGCAACTATCCATTAAAATAATTTTTTCATATTTTTTTAATTTCACTCAAAATATGTAGGTTAACCCCCTACGAAAATATTTATTTTTTCAGTATATGGTCTATAAATTGAACCTAGTACTCTTTAGTGTTATTTAATCATTTCTAACCATCGATATTTATATTAATGTATGCTAAACATTCTTTCATTGTCCATGGCCATCGCTCTAATTTTTTAACAATTAATTTAGTTAAATTTCATATACTTCTTAAATCGTGAATTAATCAATATGAAATCTCTATTATGTAGAGAAACAAAGACAACAAAGGTTCCAAACCTTTTAAACATCATAATATGTAAGTGGGGGATGCAACTATGGATTAATATAATTTTTTCATATTTTTTAAATTTCACTCAAAATATGTAGGTTAACCCCTATGAAAATATTTAGTTTTTCAAGAAATTCTCTATAAATTGAACCTAGTACTCTTTAGTGTTATTTAATCATTTCTAACCATCCGTTATTTATATTAATGTATGCTAAACATTCTTTCATTGTCCATGGCCATCGCTCTAATTTTTTCACAATTAATTTAGTTAAATTTCATTTACTTCTTAAATTAGTTAATTAATCAATATGAAATCTCTATTATCTAGAGAAATGGAGACAACAAAGGTTCCAAACTTCTTTTAACATCATTATATGTAAGTGGAGGATGCAACTATGGATTAAAATAATTTTTTCATATTTTTAAAATTCCACTCAAATTATGTAGGTTAACCCTACGAAAATATTTAGTTTTTAGTAAATGCTCTATAAATTGAACATTGTACTCTATAGTGTTATTTAATCATTTCTAACCATCCAATATTTATATTAATGTATGCTAAACATTCTTTCATTGTCCATGGCCATCGCTCTATTTTTTCACAATTAATTTAGTTAAATTTAATATATTTCTTAAATCAGTGAATTAATCAATATGAAATCTCTATTATCTAGAGAAACGGAGACTAGAAAGGTTCCAAATAACATTTAACGTCATAAAATTTAAGTAGAGGATGCAACTATCCATTAAAATAATTTTTTCATATTTTTTAATTTCACTCAAAATATGTAGGTTAACCCTCTGAAAATATTTATTTTTTCAGTATATGGTCTATAAATTGAACCTAGTACTCTTTAGTGTTATTTAATTATTTCTTACCATTCGATATTTATATTAATGTATGCTAAACATTTTTCATTGTCCATGATCATCGCTCTAATTTTTTAACAATTAATTTAGTTGAATTTCATGTACTTCTTAAATAAGTGAATTATTCAATATGAAATCTCTATTATCTAGAGAAACGGAGACTAGAAAGGTTCCAAATAACATTTAACGTCATAAAATTTAAGTAGAGGATGCAACTATCCATTAAAATAATTTTTTCATATTTTTTTAATTTCACTCAAAATATGTAGGTTAACCCCCTACGAAAATATTTATTTTTTCAGTATATGGTCTATAAATTGAACCTAGTACTCTTTAGTGTTATTTAATTATTTCTTACCATTCGATATTTATATTAATGTATGCTAAACATTCTTTCATTGTCCATTGCCATCGTTTTAATTTTTTAACAATTAATTTAGTTAAATTTCATATACTTCTTAAATCAGTGAATTAATCAATATGAAATCTCTATTATGTAGAGAAACAAAGACAACAAAGGTTCCAAACCTTTTTAAACATCATAATATGTAAGTGGGGGATGCAACTATGGATTAATATAATTTTTTCATATTTTTTAAATTTCACTCAAAATATGTAGGTTAACCCCTATGAAAATATTTAGTTTTCAGTAAATTCTCTATAAATTGAACCTAGTACTCTTTAGTGTTATTTAATCATTTCTAACCATCCGTTATTTATATTAATGTATGCTAAACATTCTTTCATTGTCCATGGCCATCGTTCTAATTTTTTCACAATTAATTTAGTTAAATTTCATTTACTTCTTAAATTAGTTAATTAATCAATATGAAATCTCTATTATCTAGAGAAATGGAGACAACAAAGGTTCCAAACTTCTTTTAACATCATTATATGTAAGTGGAGGATGCAACTATGGATTAAAATAATTTTTTCATATTTTTTAAAATTCCACTCAAATTATGTAGGTTAACCTCTACGAAAATATTTAGTTTTTTAGTAAATGCTCTATAAATTGAACATTGTACTCTATAGTGTTATTTAATCATTTCTAACCATCCAATATTTATATTAATGTATGCTAAACATTCTTTCATTGTCCATGGCCATCGTTCTATTTTTTCACAATTAATTTAGTTAAATTTAATATATTTCTTAAATCAGTGAATTAATCAATAGGAAATCTCTATTCTCTAGAGAAACGGAGACAACAAAGGTTCCAAACCAGTAGGTGTGAAGACAATCAGACAGGTGGTAAAATTAACGTTCGCAGTGCCCTCTGTTTGGATCAAATACTTTCCAAGTCGCGGCGTCTAGTACTTCTATTAAACTTAATTAATAACCTTTGTGCAAGTTGTGTATATAATCATATTTCATTTACAGAAATATAGGTAAGATGTATGGCGACGTCACGGACTAGTCGTATAAATGCAACGCACACATGGCTGCGCTTTATCTGACATAGATGCAAAGAAAAATGCAAAATAGAGTAGATCAGACATGGTAGAAGTTCATGGAAATTTAGGATTAATACATAAAGCCTTCCCGTTAGGTAATAATTAGGTCAACTTCGGATATATATGCAACGTCAGTCGCAAGTTTCTTCCGAAAATTACTAATAAATTCATTCACCTAAATTTATTTCTATAAAATGTGAGAAGATCATGAAGTGACTACTGACTAGGCTCTAACCGGTGAAATTCATGTGAGGAATATACCAGATTATAAGCTATAAAATGAAAATGATGCTGACATATCACTTCATCATGAATATATACATAATTAATTTGCATTTTTCTTGTAATGTACTCATTTCTTTCAATTTGAAAAAATGGCGTGCCAGCTGAATCATTAGAATAACTGAATAAGCTATACTGGCAAAGTAATATGGTGGAAAACTGTGTTAGCAACTTAACATAAGAAAATTAAGAATATGTGTGTGAATTATTGTATTTAAATTCAAAATTAGTTGATACTAAGGTTCACATATATACATATATTGTATTAGCGTTGAATTGTTCTTTTCTTGAAATGAGATATTCTAACATGTTTTAGGTCATATATTGATTTAGATTTACTAATATCACATACCAATGTGAAGAATTATGAACTTTCAATTTAAAATCAATCAATAATAAATATGTAAATTCATATTTTTCATATTCTTGTGTTACCTAAGTCTGAGATAGATCGGGTATCCGGAGAATTTTAAGGTATCTGGATCCGGATCTTTATCCAGCGGATCCATGATTTTACTATCTATATTCGGATCTGGGATTCTCGGATATTCGGGTGTCGGATATCCTTCTATCCGAATCCAGATTTAGATCTTTAAAATAAATAAAAAATAATATTAATATATAAAATACTAACAATAATTTAAAAATAAAAATATGTATAATGTTTTTAATTATTTCTATGTATAATATTACAAATTTATAAAAATATATATATAATATTATTAAAAGAAAAATATAAGAAATAAAATTAGTTTTTATATATAAATATTACTATTCTGAAATAACTATCACTAAAACTACGGATCCGGATATTTAGATTAAAAAAATCAAGATATCAGAATTCGATTTTAACGGATCTAACATTTTACTATCCAAATTCAACCCTTCCGAATATCCAGATTTTTGGAACAGATACAAATCAGATCTCGGATTGAATACAGATCTAAGATAATAAGTATTAGGCCTAGCGTTACCCACTGAACTTTCCTTGTTAATATTGTTATAGAAACCCAACCAGAGGGATTTGTCTTATTTCACTGTCTTTAATGAATCATTGGTCTCCCAACCACTACTGTTTAACTTTTAAATATATATTATATTTTTAAAATAGATTTGGCATCAAATTCGGATCCTCACACTCCTATAATTTCCTCTGTCGTATATGTAAACCAGTATTAAAATGCCTTGTCACAAACACTTGAAAGTGAACTCGATCGAGTGACTTTTTTTTTTTGATCGGGAGACTTTGTTTATATATGGAGTCAACTCCACATTCTAGACAAAAAGGCCACATTGATTTGATCAGGTAGCATACTAAGTAAACTACATAGCAATGAGCAGTGAAATTAAACACGTTGCAAAAATTGATAAAATTATAAACCTAACGAGGATTATAATTATTTAGACATCACGGTTTCGCTAAGAAATAAATAGACAATAAATTATAAATATGTAAGTGCGAAAATCAATTACACGCATCGCACTGTGATATATACTTTAGATTAAATTATTAGTTTTTAGGAGATAATTAATTAATTGATGGGTTTTTTTCCACAAAATCGCCTAACGTAGTAACGTTACGTAATAAGTCTAATGACGTTTCCTGCTGTGATGCATCCAACTCCTACAGTGATGCACGCATGCATGATGCATCCAACATAAGCTATAAGATTCAAGCAAAGTTTGATATACACAATATATATGACCATTCACCTTATGTTGAAAACAAACCAAAATGAACATGACCATGTACCACAATAGAGAGTGGGGAAATAACAACAAAATGTTTAAAATACCATGGCAAATCTATGTTAAATTTGATATAAATATGTCACTTAATTTCACCTACACACATATATACCGTTTAACTAGAACACACAAATTTGTTTCAGATACAAACTTCTATTCATATAATATATATTATAATGATCATAATACATGAAAATGATCGTGATAACTGTGTGGCTCCCGGGTGTTGTGGGACGTTACGTTGTTCTTCCTCCAAATCGAATGGACATAAAATTGTAGCTTTTCATGTTATGAGAAGGCTATTTATATATTTCTATTGTTACAGAATCTTTGAGATCTTGACGCAGAAAATGTAATTTTGAAACACCTTTAATATATATTTTTCTACGTCATTCATAACTGCATTTTGGAAAAAGATACACAATTTGACCAAAAACTTTAAAGAAACATAAAAAGAAAAAGGAAAAGCAAATCATAAGCAACTAAGTATTGGTAGCATAGCAGTAAAAGATTTGAAGTATGGTATGAATTCATCCGTTTTAAGTTTGATTTCTGATGGAGATAAAATGACTACGATTTGGTTGATTTAGATTTGGGTTTTTGGCTCAAGCATTTTTACATGGTACTCTAATAATAGACGATAAAGTTGTATCCTAAAATTACTCGGAAAACATTTTGAATCCAGATCAAACAGTGATATCTAATTTACATTGTAGCATTTGTTAGAGAATATATGATTAGATATGATTAGATATGTAAATATCTTTGTGATACACTTGGATACTCTCTAGAACCATCTAATGTGTTGTATATATATTCTCACGTTAATGACAATACGCTCTACGGAGTTTCCTAAACTTACATTTTCCTAAACTTACAGCATTAAGGCTCCGAATATTTACGATCTCCCCGCCCCGCACCGCAGTTAACAGTAACAAAAATCTCTACATATATCATATATCTATACATTTTTATAACTTTTAAAACTGCACCGCAGTTGAACCGCTTGTCTTGCACCGCTTAAATCGAAGTCACCATTCGGAGCCTAAGTATATTTCTCAAGAAGCCGACCGGATCAGCTGACATGACACATTAAAAGAAAAATAAGTTATAAGCTTTTTTGTCACAAAAATAAGTTATAAGCTAAACAGTTTATAAATGATTATGTGCCGAAGCCAAATTCCAGTACATGAGAGAGGAGCCTAACTCCATATACCCCTGTGACTCATGAAAAATTCTGAATTCTCCTACCAATAAAATATAATTTTTTTTTATTTTTTTTTAAATACAAAACCGAGTCAAATACATCTTTACCCTTAAAGAAGTGGCAATATTACGTTGATCCAATCTAACTACCCGACGACCCAAGTCCAACCGTGGGTCAAACCAGATTTTAACCTAACCTGTAAACGACGCCGTACTACATTTGACTCTCATTTCTCTTCCTTCTAAGTATCGACTCTCTCACTCTCGACGATAGTAAAGGCGACGGCCAGACCCGAAGTTTCTTCTTCCGCTTTCATCAAATCGAGCCTCCAATCGAGCTTCCTTCTACATTCTTTATTTTTCTCTAACTTTCTTACATCGTAAGGTTGATTTCTTTGTCCGCTGAGCTAGGCTGTCCGGATTCTTGCCGCAAGGTGTTTGACTCGGTTCCTTGTACGGAGTTTGTGTGCCGGACGCCGATGGTCACGGAAGTTGTTTGAGGAGATGCCGGAGAAAGACCCGGTTGCTTGGAACGCTACGATCTCTAGCTATGCTCAGGTCGGAGAATCAAAGGAAGCTCTGGACTTGTTCCATTTGATGCAGTTGGAAGGCGTGAAAGTCAACGCGGTTTCTATGATCTCGGTTTTGTCGGCTTGTACTCAGCTCATGAAACAGTACGGTGTTACTCCAAATGCTGTCACGTTCGTCTCTGTTCTTAGAGGTTGCAGTGTGGTTGGTTTGGTAGATGAAGGACAGAGGCATTTCGATTCCATGAGGAGTGAGTTTGGGATTGAGCCTCAGCTTGATCAGTACGGCTGCTTGGTTGATTTGTATGCTCGTGCAGGCCGCTTAGAAGACGCGGTCCGTATCATCCAGCAAATGCCCATGAATCGTCACACTGCTGTTTGGAGTTCTTTGCTCCACGCATCTATAATGTACAAGAACCTTGAACTCGGTGTGCTGAGTTATGTTATGCTATCAAACATCTACGCAGATTCAGAAAATTTGGATAATGTTAGTCATGTTAGACAGTTGATGAAAGCTAGAGGAGTTAGGAAGGAACCAGGGTGCAGTCTAATGGAGGTCAATGGAGAAGTCCATGAGTTCTTTGTTGGAGATAATTCACACCGAGGTATACAGAGCTTGAGGCGTTTTGAAAGGAGATCTCGAGGAGGCTGAGACTTGCTGGGTATAAATCAGACACGAGCCCGGTTATGTTTAACATAGACGAAGAAGAGAAAGAGGATGCTTTGGGTCTACATAGCGAAAAGGCAGCGATTGCGTTTGGTATAATGAGTTTGAAAGAAGATGTCCCTGTTAGGATCGTGAAGAACCTTCGAGTTTGTGGTGATTTTTTTGATAAAAAGTTTGTGTTTGTGGTGATTTTCATCAGGTTTCTATGATGATCTTTAAGATTTTTGACAGAGAGATCATCGTGAGAGACAAGAATAGGTTCCGCCATTTCAGAGACGGTCATTGTTCTTGCAATGGCTTTTGGCGAATCTTGTTTTGATGTTCTATGTTTAATTCATCGGAATGTTTTCCTACTTTTGATAAATTTAAGATTACAAGAGATACATTTAAAGTGTACCAAGAAGAACCGAAGTTCTTATAGAATATATTAGTTTGAACCGGAGTCCCCTGAGTGTAACTGATTCCACTTGCCAAAGTGTCAACCGGAATTCCCTAATCACAAAGCGTAATAATGTCAAACTATAGGTATGATTACATTGCATCATGTGTTTGAATTGTGTATTTTATTTGATACATTTAACCTGAATTGAGATAGTTAAAAGTATTTAACAAAATTCTTATAGAATATATTAGTTTTATAGAATATATTAGTTTTAATAAAATATCAAATAATTAGGATGATTTAGATAAAAAGATATTTTGAATTACTTTGGATATTTCGGATAAAAGAATCGGATAGTTGGGGTAGTTCAGAATTTATATAATTTAGTTATCTTCAAATATTTTTGGATTCTTTTAATAAATTATTAAGCTATAAATATATATTTAGTTATGTTATATGTATATATAACTAATATTTTTATATATTCGGATATCCATTCGGTTCGGTTCTGGTTGAATTCGATTATTTCAGCTATAAAATTCGTTTAAACCATTTAGTAATTCTTGGTAATCTTCAAGGTAGTAGTAATACTACCTTACACATAGTAATATTTTGGCAAATTTTAAGTTTTATTAGTAAAACCATGTCTAAATAACATATTTGATAGTAAAACCAATGATTTTATACAATGAATGTCATTTAGGGAGAGTATTACATAAATATTTTACCAGAAATACGTATATTTATAGATTCTTCTTACTATAGTCTTATGATTCACACAACAACCATGAAAGTTAAGGATCATTTTGGGAAAATGATAAATATTTCTAAAACTACAAAAAATAGTCATCTAAATAGTTTTAATAGTCTTATTTATTATATACATAGTCTACTAATAGATAATATATGGGTTATATATGTTAAATATAATGCACTACTTGCAATATATAAGGGTTTCAAATTATACATAAAACCAAGTAATTCTAGCATTCCGAGTTACACACAATAAACCCAGTAATCCTAGTAATTCAAAATACACATAATAAACCCAGTAATTCTCATAGTCTGAATAACACACAATAAACTCAGTAATCCTAGTAGTCCGATTATACACAATAACTATAATAATCCTAGTAATCTGATTACACAATGAAAACATAATAAAGAAAAGCTCTCTTCTGAACATCCTCACACTCATTAGTAGCTTGTCTTATTCCTTTCCATGTCGTTGCGTATGATACATCCAAACGGATGGAAATCTTGTTTGTTGCAGATTTTTTTTTCATCGGTTAAAATTGTGGAGGAAATAATTTTAGTCTTCTAACTTCTTCTTTGTTTGTTAATCGTTCTGCAAATACGGTCAACCAACCGAGAGTATATGATCACTTCCACTGATTTTTTCAACACAATAGTGTGAATTTCATCTTCTCCTCCACCGTCTTCCAAGATCCATTTTATTTCAGCCTCATCCTTCATATAGTATCCTCCATAATCAAAACAAATGACTGTGTAAGACGAATTTTTCATTTTTCCTGAAATATAATTGGTATAATAAAAATTATCATTTTAAATGTAATAAAAAATTTCACATTTACGACCGAAACATCTTTTTAGGACGATGTTGTTTGGATTAACCACTACTATCGTATTCTATGACCATATTAAACTCCTATTATACTTCAAAGTGAAGTAAAATAATTAAATCCCATAAACAAAATTTTAAAAAACATTTTCAATTTCTCAGAATTTTCAGTAAATCTTACATTATTTACAATAACCAAGATATACACTTTATTTTAATTATATTCCAAATAAAATTTCTGCAAATACGAACATAATAAACCCAGAAAAAACAATCTTAAAAATCATTTTCAATCTTTCAAATTTCTCAAGAATCTTACATTATTTGATGACTCTAACTCAGATGCCTATGCCAAAGCAATTTAAAAAAATTCTTAGCCCTCAAAATTTTTATGAATAGGAAGTATTGATTGTGATAGTAATATCCAATTTTTCTTAATAGTAGTTACTAATTTAATAGCACTATGGATATCAATAATACTAGCCAATTTTAGAAGGATATATGATATATTGTGTATCAAACCACTAAATTTATATTTTGTTTCCAATTTAAAATATTATCATATTTAGTAATAGTAGTCGCTTTGGTAATATCCAAAAATAATAATTTACATATGAGTCTACGATTAAACAGTATATGTTAAGTATTTAATTGCTTAAATATTCTTATAATAAAAATTAAGTTTTAATTGATATAATGAACATATTCAATAATATAATGAAAATATAATTTTTAATATATTATGAAAATTTAAACTAGCATAAAATAATACATAAATTGTTTTACATATTAGATTATACAAAATGTTAATTTATTTATCAACATAAACATAATAAAAGAAGGGAAATATGACATTTTAAATCTGAAGATTTTGAAATTCATCAATAATGAAAAAATGATATGGGGAAAAGAAAATTAATCCATAAAACAGTTTATAAAATAAAATAATTAATAACTAAAATATCAGTTTATAGTTAATTTCATTTATTTCTGGGAATATTTTTTGTTAATGCAAAATGAAATTAATTTATAGATGTGTTTCACAAAAGGATAAAATTAAATAATAAAGAACAAACAAAAAGAGATTGGAATCACAAAATGGATCTGTAACTTTCCAAACAAAAAAATGTAAATATAGTAGAAATAAAAAAAATAGGAAGGGGATCCACACGAAAAATCTGACGCAAGAAAAGAAGAAAAAGAGATGAAAATGGTGAAAGAAAAAGATAAAAGAAAAGATAAAAGAAAAGATAAAAGAAAGGGTATATTTGGAAGAGACAAAGGAAAGGGGTATTGAGAATAAGTGAAGGGTACTTAGAATGATTTTTTTCTGATAGGGGCAAATGGAGTTAGTCTCCGAGAGACTCCACATGAGAGAAGTCGAAAGTCCCGCAACACTCGATATAATAGTTGTATTAAATGACTATATGCCTTTTTGGCGTTTTCGTAAAATGCTCATATAGAAACACTCGCATGCATATTTCAAAAACAGAAACTATATGATATATCTATTTCTAGTGGGTCTTCTGTGTGTTTGCGCTTGAAAGTTATTGATTCTTCTTGGTAGGGGACATAATAAAATATCTATATGTGTTTGTAGTCTTTTTTTAAAATTGTGAGAGTTTTGAGTTTTTGTCCCATGATCAAAGGATTAAAGGAATGGCACACAAGTATACTGTAACGACCGTGACCCGATGGGGAGGCCCATTTGTTCTTTTTTTTTAATTAAAAACCCAAAACCCTTATTTTATCTTTGTCCCACATTGGAAGTTTAAGCTTCTTTCTTCTCTTCCCTTCTCCTATATAAGAAACTCCACTCCCTTGTCTTTATTCTCATCAAGTCAAAGTATTTTCTTTGCGTGTGACGAGTTGTTGTTGAAATATCCGGACGACCACCATTAGTTAATTTTTCGTGGGATTCTAAGTTTCCTGCTGGATTTCCGGCGAAGCTTCGTGAGTTTTCTTGTAAGTTGTCGCCTTCATATTTCTAGTCGAGAAATCTATTTAGGGAAGTATCCATTTAGAAACCGCCATTTTAGAAAAGTTTCTATTTTAGGAAAGTTTCTATTTTAGGAAAGTTCTATTTTGGAAAGTTTCCATTTTGAAAACTTTATTTCCGAGATCCGAAGTCTAAGCCGCTGATTCTCGTATTGCAGTTGATCTCTTTGCCCATCTTCCGTTGTTCATTCCAGCCATTGCTAAGGTGAGGGCTATTCCGCTTAAATCCCGAGCTAGTTTAAGACTACTATTATGGAAAGTTTAATAAACATGATCAATCTCGTGAATCGAAGTCCGATTGAAAGTTTTGTTTGTTTAATTTTTATTATTGATTGTTAAACCGAAATAGGAAAATAGAGGATTCAACCGATGATTAAAATGAGTGATGTTAAAAATGCTAATATATATGTATATAAATATAAGTCCGTTTGTGTGGATTGCGGTGCACAAAGACGCTTGTGTAAGCCGCCGACGAAAGCAGGATTGCAGTGCACAAAGACGCTTGTGTAAGCCGACGAAAGCGCGAGATCGCGGAGGTACAAAGACGCTTGTATCAGCCCGACGCTGCAGACAAGGGAGTGCAGAGATGGACCATCAGACCGAGATATACATATATCCTTATGAGGAAATGCGGTGCATAGAGTAGCATGTACTATCAGCGCATTGATTGTTTTATGTGGTGTATTAGACAACGTGTTTGTTTCGTTGTGAGCCAGCCTACATGGAAGTAGGCTATGTATCGAATCGTGGTTTGCGGTTTAGCATCCCATACCTCACCGAGTGACTCCCATGTTGCTCACCCTCCTTCTTCCCTTTCGTGAGACTGTCGAGCAGAGTGATTGCTATTGGACCGGTGCTTTTGGGAGTTATTTTATTATTTTCGACTTTCGGTTTTATGTTTTATCGATTTTATCGACTTATTTATTTTTATCCGATTCATCGATTTATGACGATGAGATGACTTTTGAGAAGTAATAAATGGAGATTTTATGAGATATTTATTTATTATATTATTTGGAAAAATCGGGGTATTACAATTTGGTATCAGAGCGGATTCCGCCCGGCTCGACCGGACGGCGATTTATGGGACTCGGATTTTAGCGATTTCAATGTTTTGGGATTGGGAGTTTTGAAAGAAAAAAAATGGCACCCTTCTCGAAAGTATCATTTGGTTAGTCGATAGAGATTCTGATTTTCTTTTCTTCCGAGGAGAAGACCAAGTTTCTTTCGCTTCCATCGCCTATTATCTTGTGTTTTTTTTCTTCGAAACTGTGGACGTTCTTTCTTCGTCTCTTTGGAATTCGGGACGAATTTCGATTAAGTGGGGGAGAATTGTAACGACCGTGACCCGATGGGGAGGCCCATTTGTTCTTTTTTTTTAATTAAAAACCCAAAACCCTTATTTTATCTTTGTCCCACATGGAAGTTTAAGCTTCATTCCTCTCTTCCTTCTCCTATATAAGAAACTCCACTCCCTTTTCTTTATTCTCATCAATTCAAAGTATTTTCTTTGCGTGTGACGAGTTGTTGTTGAAATATCCGACGCACTACCATTAGTTAATTTTTCGGTGGGATTTCCGCAAGTTTCCTACGGATTTCCGCGAAGCTTCGTGAGTTTTCTGGTAAGTTGTCGCCTTCATATTTCTAGTCGTAGAAATCTATTTAGGGAAGTATCCAGTTAAGGAAACCGCCATTTTAGGAAAGTTTCTATTTTAGGAAAGTTTCTATTTTAGGAAAGTCTCTATTTTAGGAAAGTTTTCATTTTGAAAACTTTATTTTCTCGAGATCTGAGTCTAAGCCGTTGATTCTCGATTGCAGTTGATCTCTTTGCCCATCTTCCGTTGTTCATTCCAGCCAGTTGCTAAGGTGAGGGCTATTCCGCTTAAATCCCGAAGCTAGTTTAAGACTACTATTATGGAAAGTTTAGTTTCAAACATGCAATCTCGTGAATCGAAGTCCGATTGAAAGTTTTGTTTGTTTAATTTTTATTATTGATTGTTAAACCGAAATAGGAAAATAGAGGATTCAACTGATGATTGAAATGAGTGATGTTAAAAATGCTAATATATATGTATATAAATATAAGTCCGCTTGTGTGGATTATGGGTGCACAAAGACGCTTGTGTAAGCCGCCGACGAAGCAAGCAGGATTGCAGTGCACAAAGACGCTTGTGTAAGCCGCCGACGAAAGCGCGAGATCGCGGAGGTACAAAGACGCTTGTATCAGCCCGACGCTGCAGACAAGGGAGTGCAGAGACACTACGCATCACCGAGATATACATATATCCTTATGAGGAAATGCGGTGCATAGAGTAGCATGTACTATCAGCGCATTGATTGTTTTATGTGGTGTATTAGACAACGTGTTTGTTTCGTTGTGAGCCAGCCTACATGGAAGTAAGCTATGTACCGAAGTCGGTGGTTCGCGGTTTAAGATCCCATACCTCACCGAGTGACTCCCATGTTGCTCACCCTCCTTCTTCCCTTTCGTGAGACTGTCGAGCAGAGTGATTGCTATTGGACCGGTGCTTTTGGGAGTTATTTTATTATTTTCAGACTTTCGGTTTTATGTTTTATCGATTTTATCGGACTTATTTATTTTTATCCGATTCATCGATTTATGACGATGAGATGACTTTTGAGAAGTAATAAATGGAGATTTTATGAGATATTTATTTATTATATTATTTGGAAAAATCGGGTATTACAATTTGGTATCGAGGGATTCCGTCCGGCTCGACCGGACGGCGATTTATGGGACTCGGATTTTAGCGATTTCAATGTTTTGGGATTGGGAGTTTTGAAAGAAAAAAATGGCACCCTTCTCGAAAGTATCATTTGGTTACCGATAGAGATTCTGATTTTCTTTTCTTCCGAGGAGAAGACCAAGTTTCTTTCGCTTCCATCGCCTATTATCTTGTGTTTTTCTTCAAACTGTGGACGTTCTTTCTTCGCTCTTTGGAATTCGGACTAATTTCGATTAAGTGGGGAGAATTGTAACGACCGCGGACCGATGGGGAGGCCCATTTGTTCTTTTTTAATTAAAACCCAAAACCCTTATTTTATCTTTGTCCCACATTGGAAGTTTAAGCTTCATTCCTCTCTTCCCTTCTCCTATATAAGAAACTCCACTCCCTTTTCTTTATTCTCATCAATTCAAAGTATTTTCTTTGCGTGTGACGAGTTGTTGTTGAAATATCCGACGACCAGTCATTAGTTAATTTTTCGGGTGGGATTTCCGGCAAGTTTCCTACGGATTTCCAAGCGCTTTCGTGAGTTTTCTGGTAAGTTGTCGCCTTCATATTTCTAGTCGTAGAAATCTATTTTAGGAAGTATCCAGTTAAGGAAACCGCCATTTTAGGAAAGTTTCTATTTTAGGAAAGTTTCTATTTTAGGAAAGTCTCTATTTTAGGAAAGTTTTCATTTTTGGAAACTTTATTTTCTGAGATCTGAGTCTAAGCCGTTGATTCTCGTATTGCAGTTGATCTCTTTGCCCATCTTCCGTTGTTCATTCCAGCCAGTTGCTAAGGTGAGGGCTATTCCGCTTAAATCCGAGCTAGTTTAAGACTACTATTATGGAAAGTTTAGTTTCAAACATGCAATCTCGTGAATCGAAGTCTGATTGAAAGTTTTGTTTGTTTAATTTTTATTATTGATTGTTAAACCGAAATAGGAAAATAGAGGATTCAACTGATGATTGAAATGAGTGATGTTAAAATGCTAATATATATGTATATAAATATAAGTCCGCTTGTGTGGATTATGGGTGCACAAAGACGCTTGTGTAAGCCGACGAAAGCAGTGTGATTGCGGGTGCACAAAGACGCTTGTGTAAGCCGACGAAAGCAGTGAGATTGCGGAGGTACAAAGACGCTTGTATCACGCCACGACGCCAGACAAGGGAGTGCAGAGATGGACCATCAGACCGAGATATACATATATCCTTATGAGGAAATGCGGGTGCATAGAGTAGCATGTACTATCAGCGATTGATTGTTTTATGTGGTGTATTGTATTAATCGTGGTTTGTTTCTGCTGTGAGCTAGCCTACATGGTAGTAGTCTATGTCTTGAGTCCGTGGTTTCGCGGTTTAGCATCCCATACCTCACCGAGTGACTCCCTGTTGCTCACCCTCCTTCTTCCTTTCGTGAGACTGCCGAGCGTAAGTGATTGCTATTGGACCGGTGCTTTGGGAGTTATTTTATTATTTTCGACTTTCGGTTTTATGTTTTTATCGATTTTATCGGACTTATTTATTTTTATCCGATTCTTGGATTTATGACGATGAGATGACTTTTGAGAAGTAATAAATGGAGATTTTATGAGATATTTATTTATGGGCTTATTTGCTCAGTAACCAAAATCACAACCAAAATTAAGTGTATGACATTGATGTTGACATAATTAAGAAACTAACAATTGTGTCTCTTTTCATCCGGTTATAACCTTCTTTCATGCAGTAGCAGTGAAAGGAAAAAGTAAGGCCACATCACCAAAACTAAACATGGCTAATAATAAGACCACATCACACACATACAAACCACATCGTTCAAAATAGTATACTACATAATGGATATAGTATAGTACGTTCTGATGCTTGTGAAGTAAATTCTAGTTCTCATTCAATAATTTAGGGGATTTTAGTAGGAAGATTAAATATATGCTATATTACTATATTATTAAATAGAATATACTGACACTACAACATGGATGAATTCATATAACTAATACAAGTAATCGAAAGCAACGAGGTGAATTAATGAAACCCCAACCAGATTATAACACTAAACCCTAACCCCTAAATGTCAACCCACATCCGAGATATAAACAGCTCTCTCGATTTCAAATAATGACATTCACCACGCTTATAATACTATACTAAATGGTGTATATAGTATACTACTTTTAGAGTGTTCTCGTAAGGAAACTCAACCCGTGATGATAAAACTATATCCTAACCCGAAATGTCAACCCACATCCAAGATATAAACAGCCCCTGCTCGTAAATATCGACAAATACCGATAATTACATTTTAGTAAGAAGGTTAAATATATGTTATATTACTATATTATCAATGTAATATACCGACACTACGACATGGATGGGTTAATATCACTAATACAAGTAATCGAGCAACGAGGTGAATTAATGAAACCCCAACCAGATTATAACACTAAACCCTAACCCCTAAATGTCAACCCACATCCGAGATATAAACAGCTTCCTCTGATTTCAAATAATGACATTCACCACGTTTATAATACTATACTAAATGGTGTATATAGTATACTACTTTTAGAGTGTTCTCGTTAGTGAAACTCAACCCAGATGATAAAACTATATCCTAACCCGGAAATGTCAACCCACATCCAAGATATAAACAGTTTCTCCCTCGCTCGTAAATATCGACAAATACCGATAATTACATTTTAGTAAGAAGGTTAAATATATGTTATATTACTATATTATTGAATAGAATATACTGACACTACGACATGGATGGGTTAATATCACTAATACAAGTAACGGAGCAACGAAAGTGAGTTAGGAAACCTCCACCCGTGATGATAACACTAAACCCTAACCCGAAATGTCAACCCACATCCGATATATAAACAGCTTCCCATTTTCAAATAATAACATTCACCACATTCATAATACTATACTATATGGTGGATATAGTATACTACTTTTAGAGTGTTCTCGTAGTGAATTTCAACCCAAATGATAAAACTATACCCTAATCCGAAATATCAACCCACATCCAATATATAAACAAGCCTCACGAGAAATATTGACAAATACCGTGAGTATTACATTTTAAAGAAATAGTATTGAATATTTTCCAAATAAGATGGTAAGTTTACATAAATAGCTACACTAAAAATATATAGTATACTATTTTGTTCATCAATATAAGATACCAGCGAAGTTCATCTTCTTCAATTTCTTTTTTCAAACGTGTTGGTATACCTTCATTTCGTTCACCGTCGTTATTCTTCACCACCATGTAAAGATCATCTTTGTCTCCTTTCTTTTTTCCGACACAACGACGCTTCTAATAAAGGCCATCGCTATTATTCACCATTGGATCACTAAAAGAAAAACAAAACATAGTAAAAAGTCAATTATAAACGTAAACGAGTATAAAACAAGAAATAAAAACAATATAAAAATAAAACAGAAACAGAGTATAGAAACAAAACAAAACATGGTAAAAGCGTGATGTCACCTCATTCTCTATGGTGTCATATTCTCCTTCAAATTCAATTTCGAAAACTCAGAATCTTTGTTTCTTCCTTGTTTTGAGATGAAGTAGTGTGTGTTTGTACGTATGAAAAGAAGCAAAGACTTGGTGAAAGGAGGAAGAAGAAGAGAAGACATGTGTATCATTGGTGGCCACAATTTATGATATTGTTTGTTTAATATTTATTTTAATAAATATTTCTCAATGCTACACGGTCACAAATGAGGGCAATATGGCTATATTTTATATTGTGGAGCTTGTATATTGGTGATCTAGGGATTTTAGTTATGTAGTGAATTAACATTTGTTTGATGGCTGTACAATGCAATTTCCCTTTATTTATTATATTATTTGGAAAAATCGGGGTATTACATATACATCCGGTCGGGAAGGGCACATAGAGTACGCCACACGCCCGGTCTACGACCCATACAAACACAATTTTACACGAGTCTTCGTCTCCATCTCCATCTCCATCACCAATTAGAATACGAAAGTAGTTATCTTAACTTATTTTAGTTTCTAAGTATATTTAAATTTTAGAACATAACTTCTATAGTTTCCATTTAGTCACGAACTTTTTCCAGATGAGTAGAACGATTTTGGTGAAATAGGTTAAAACTAAGATAAGATTCCACGGTTTTCGCAGAAAAAAAATTCTAGCAAGTTGATTATTCGAACACTGAGAAAAGAAATTTGATGTTTATTATCTTGAATCTGTAAGTCCTAACTAATAGTAAAATATATATCAAGACTATCGAGCATCAGAACTTTTCAAGATCTTATACTATTTAATATGATATCATTATGAAAATTCATGATATTAAAAAAGTCTATGTTAATATTCTAAAAATGATATTGTATGTGGAAAATATAAAAGCGATACAAAAGAACATTTTCATTGTTTTAGAGCACAAGGACAATCGGATTGGTACACCTACATCCACTAGGACCTCTACAAACTTTGACTAATTCGGGACAATATTTCAAATTTAGAAACTTTTTTTTGGAGAAATTAGCAAATTTAGAATTTTTTTTTGTACAAACCATTTGACGGTGTCTCGATTAATCAAAACACAATACCATAACAAAAGTGAAATATATACTAGAATGCGACATTTCAAACAATTGGTACCATAGTTTTAGCTTATTCTATACGATAGGAAGTACATACTGTACATCCTAGGAAATCTCAAGCTAGGTGCGCGAAAAAGAGGCATTTACATTGAAAATGCGATCCCATTACTTATTAAATAATTATTATTAGTTTTATTTGAAACGAGTTGGACTGAGAAATAGGGCTGGGACGGATCCGGATATCCGGAATATTTGGGGTATCCAGATTCGTCGGATCCATGATTTTAATATCCGGATCCATGCCTTCCGGATATCCGGGTTCTGGATATCCGTTTAAATATCATGATATCCGCGAGTATCCGGATTCGGATCCGGATCCGTCAAAATAATTAAAAAATAATAAAAATATTTTTTAATATACAAAAAATCTATAAATATTATATAAATTAAATATTTTTACAAAATTTATAAATGTATTTATGCATATAATATTATTAAAATGTAATATTATAAAACTAATTTTATGTATAAATATTAATAAATCAACTATAATTATTAATAAAAATTTAAATTTATATAGATTAAAAAAACGGATCCGGATCCGGATATCCGGACCTAAAATTCTAGATATCCGGATCTGGATCCTGATTCGACGGATCCGACATTTTATTATCTGGATCCGGATCCGGACACCCCGGATATCCTATTTTCGGAGCGGATCCGGATCGGATTTTGGATCGGATCCGGATCTCGGATAATAATTCCAGCCCTAAGAAATATATGAGTACTTTCCTTTCTTACACTTGTTTCATAGCTGTTTGAACGCACTTTGTTTAACAGCCGCATTTCTCACGCAGCTGGAATCGGCTGGATATTTCGTGCCGTTGTTGTTATATATTCAGAAAATACTTTTTCCTTATAATAAAAGAAAAATGTTGACAAAAAAAATATCGGGGTGAGACGATGCTACAAATAAATACTCGTAAAGTTATTTAGAGATTTGGAAAATAAATTAAATATATGTACGTATAAATTTTTATATCACATGTTGGTTTCTGAGTGGTCACTACTAACCGACGTGATAAGGGCCGCGTAAGGCTGTATCGCTCTTATTTTAAGGGATCTTCTGTCTTACCATTTCTGTCACGGCAATACCGCAGTTATGATGTTTTCCTTTACATCTCACATTAACAAGCCTTTAGAATTTCTTTTCCCCTTTAGAAAAATATTAATTTACACAGATAAGTTTTTGAAGTTTAATATTTTAATACTTAATAATATTTTTATGAAATAATAAATAATAATTGAGTTTATTAAATTATTATTAATAATATTTTTATGAAATAATAAGAATAATTGAGTTTATTATATTATTATTAGTTTATAGTTACAGAAAATTGTAACTACAAATAGTTAGATTTAAACCAAATTTTATCATCTTTTTGATATGTGTAAGAAACTTCTACAAAAAAACCTTGAGCTGTTTGACATAATCTAATAAATCATGTTATCCATTTTGCTATCGATCCCTATTTTGAAGTTTTAGTTAGTGACATTCAAGTAAATATTAACAATTATTATGTTTATAGGCTAAAAATAAATAAAAAAATTGCAACTGAACCAGCAGCAAAACAAAAGTTGATTTACAAAACCAACCAATTCTTAAGTGACTACTAACTCACTAAATATACAAAAAGTTTAGTTTTATAGTACATTAAAAACGAATATAAATATTCATAAATTAAATAGAATAAATACTTTCATTATACGTATTGAAGAATATATTTTATTTATAATTTGAATATGCTTTAGAAAATAAAAGAAACATAACAAAATTTAAAAGTCTTCTCTGTTTTCCAATTATTTTGTTCTATGTCGATATCCTTTTTTTTTTGTAAAAAATGTCGATACCTTCTTTAATCCATTATAAAATACGGGAAATAGAGAAGAAGAATCGTGGCTTCTTCTCCCCGAACTTCCCAATCACTTTCGTCGACCACGTTGCATTTAAAGATCATCAATGATACTGTCTCCTCTATATATAACAACAGCACGTTACTTCTGTTAAATGATTAGATCAATACATATGTACATAGTTACACAAAACCAACATATGATATATATACGTAGAATCAATCCTCGTTTGTATACAACGATGACAAAGACGCTTGAGATTGACATAAGATCAGCAGAAGGGCTCAAGTTAAACCGGAAACTCTTAAATAAAAAGACATTCGCCGTCGCAAGAATCGGCGAGAAGTCTCGACCGTCGCATCTTGACGTATCGGGAGGAAGCAGTCCAACGTGGAACCACAAGTTGGAGATGCCCATGGACGGGAGCGTACAGTTCATATACATCGAGGTGTGGTATCGAACAAGCTCTGGACGTGAGAAGAAGATAGGAGAAGCCAAGATCCCAACGTCAGACTTCATGGGAAGGTATTCACCTGAAGGTCATTTGAATTTCTTGAGCTATAGGTTAAGAGATGAGTTTGGGGATAAGTGTGGAATCGTGAATGTTTCAATCATGGTTAAACCTTATTCCACAGATGAGTTCAAATCTTCTTCCACGGCGATGAGAGAGTATGGAGCATGTTCGTCGCAAGCGGCTGAGACGGGTCTGTGGAGACTGAGGTCGGATCCTCCGTCTATCGATGGATATGGTGGTCGGATTGTTACAGGAGTTCCTGTTTGGTGTGTGCTTCAACGGCCAACGTAAATTTGGTGGTGTTTTGGCTGCTGTGCTGCACAAAGACGTGTGATTAATACTTTACTTTTTGTTACTACACAAAGAAACTTATTTGATGTTTGGAAACAAAAAATGATTAAAGTCAAACTTGTTATATACTCTATACGTGCTCTTCGTGGGGTGTTAGACGAAAAGTTTAAAACACTTGCAACAGAGTTTTAAATAAAAAACGTTTCCTGATGCGCGGTGATTCGTGGCGTGTGTAATTTAAAAATACAAATAAATAGTGTATTTTTAATTTAATATATGGCTTCCTGAGTGTTTTATTAAATTTATTCGAGTATTTTACTACTAGTGACCATTGTTAAAAGATGTTACAATTTTTTAAGCATTTGAGAATGTTTTCTCCAATGCCAGGCAGAGTGTATGATATTATTTATAAAATTGATTGGATGTATTGATGAATGACATTTTTAATGGATGCTTCACAAAATTATAATTAGCTTATTTTCTAGTTTCTTTTTGCTAACCACGCAAAATCCACTTGGACTGGGGACATATGCATATTAGTCTTTATATAAAGTATTACAGCTGACCAAACAAAGTTGACATAAAAGTATTATTCTGACATGATAGAGTAGACAACAACAAAAAGACTTGTCCACTGGTGTAATAGATAAGACTTCCACGGATGGTATGTGTAATGTGGTGGCCGGTTAAGTTATCTCCGCATGAAGTCAGTCGCTGCTGTGAACCTGTGATGATAAACGCATCTCTCATGATTGAGTTCTCCTAGGACCATCTACGAAAAGAACGATCTGTGTTTTATTTTATTTTTGATTGTTTTGGTGTTTTTTTATTTTATTTTTGCTAGTTTTGGTGTTTTTATTTTATTTTTGCTAGTTTTGGTGTTTTCTCTATTTTATTTTTGCTTGTTTTGGTAAAAGGTTGTGGGCGCCGCAGGGCCGACTCTTTGTTTTGGTCCACTAGCTGAAATTGCATTTTGATTATAAAAGCCTTAGCCTAATCCACACGCTTCTCTCGTTAATTATGATTACTATATTCAAACCGAGTTAAATAATAATCTCTAGAACGTTATGATCACGTCCTTGTAACCAGCTCACCAACAATAACCTCACACAACCGTAAATTTTATTTGGTTGGTCAAACAGTTTTTACCACCGTAAATAAATCAAACTCAAGACAGATTTGTCTAACTCGCTCAAGTAAAACATCTTTAGACCCGAACTAATATACTTATTGCATTTACAAAATTGTATAAAAGATAGAAAATAAACAATGACAAAAACTGCAGCTTTGTTCTCAAAAAAAACAAATCTTACGGTCTTCTCTTGTTCTTCCCTCTATAGTAGTCAAATAATAAACGAGGTTATAAAGTAGTGATCGATAAGCAGCTCATCACATTAACTCAGAGAAATGAATCTTCTTCTTTCTCCTCACACTTGTTCAACGCCACTATGTTCATTTTTGAGGATATTGAACTTGCAGAGAGGGCATGTTGCGTTGATCCTTAGCCATTTGTCTACACATAAACTGTGGAAGTGGTGTCTACAAGGAAGCTCTCTAAGCTCTGCTCCATCTTCATAAGCACACAGACATATGCTACATTCCTGCAAAATTTTGATTTTTTGCTAAAATCATTTTCATGTCTCTCTATATCCAAAACGAGATTTTGAGTTTTGTTTACTTACAGCATCATCGCTAGAAATCACACGTTCGGTTTGAGAATCAGCACCTAACTCAGTCATTATCCCTCCTTGAGTTTCTTGGACTTCACCATTCACTTTCTCAGAATCCTTTACCGTGAGAAACTTGAATTTTGAAAGCCTCTCTATCTCTTCATCAGGCGCACCTTCCTGCATTTATCAATAACAATAAAAAACACATTCAAGACCAAAAAGGAGTTTACAAGTAGCAAACTTATCACAATACATCAAGATTTAACTTTTAAAATTTAATCTTACCTGATCTGCCAATGCGTATAAGATGGCGATGATGCAAGGTAAGCAGCAGCAAACAGCAATACCGATTAAACTAGCAACCGCAACGCAAATGACAACAAAGATTACATCAAAAGCAAGGAATGCAACACACAGCCTGCAAAATTACCCAAAAAGGATCAAAGAAACAATCTTTTAAGAAGATAAAAAAGCAAAGATTTGTAATTCTCCAGCTACAAACCAGTAGAGACGAGGCGAAGACTGAGCAAGTGCCTCCGTATCACCAGTGACCCAATAAAACCCAATGATCCACCAGACAAAAGAGAACATCGTATTCGCAGACTCAAGGTGCTTGGCGAAACTGAAACAGAGTACACACATCAATGAAACAGAGTACACATCAATGAAACAGAGCACACATCAATGAAACAGAGCACATATCAATGAAACAGAGCACACATCAATGAAACAGAGCACACATCAATGAAACAGAGTACTAAACAGAGTAAAGAGTTACAAAACAGAGTAAAGATTGAAACTTTACCTAGCTCGATGGTCATCATCACCATCATCAACGCCATAACCATCAGATTCATCTTCGCTTCCGCTTAAAGACCCGTGATTCGATGACTCCTCTTCCTCACTCTGAGGTCGTCTTCTTCGTCGTCTATACTCAGCAATCACACATCCAACGTGGAACAAACACTGGAGACTATACCCAACGATCCACACCCTCAGAGGCACCTCAGGATGCTCTTCAGGACTAAACCCTAGAACCGCAACCGACACAATCACAAACATCAAGTTCCAGAGAATATCGAGAGCTATGATGGGCTTCGAGTAAGCCCACTGACTCTGCCTCTCCTCGAGCTGCTCAGCCGCCACCTCGCGGACTCTGACGGAAGGCTCCCGGAGCATCATCCGGCGGTTGCTCGCGCGGCGGAGAAGCCTCGACGCTGCGCCTCGGAGGGGCTGAGAGGGGCGAGGGATGTTACTGCGCCGGTTTCGGGTTAGAAGCGGCGAAGCGTCCATCGCCGGAGAGGAGGAAGAAGAAGCTGGGATTGGGATCGGTGGATTCATCAAACAAGGTTGGATTTTGGGTAAACGGGTCGATCCGGAATGGTTCGAATTGAGATGGGTCGGGTTTGGAATCGCTGGAGATCTGCCGAGGATTGGGGGAGGATGATTCTAGGTTTTGGGGACTAATGAATGTTTGAAAACGATAAGAGAATGTCTTTATTCACGTTCGTTCAATGAATGTTCCATTTTTATTTTTTGAAATATATAACTTGATTATTATTAATTTATTATAGATCTCCATCAAAATCATGTGATTAGTGTTGATAAAATTGTTGGTTTTAGAAAATTAAATGTTTCCAATGATTTTTTTTTTTTTGTGAATTTTTAAATTAGATTGATTTGCCGACAAAGTATAAACTGATTTACATTTTAAGCACATTTTGCAGTTTTATTTTTTAATTTAAATTATTTGGATTGAATGATCTGATTGATCCGAGATAAAGCTATTTTTTCAGAAAATCTCATTGTTCAACAATTTTTAGATTGGATAATGTAGTTTAGAATTTTGATCTATAAATTCAAAGGACAATTTTTAGATTGGATAATGTAGTTTAGAATTTCGATCTATAAATTCAAAGGATTAAAGTTTTTAAAAATGATCAAATACATGATGAAAGACTAATACAAAACAACCGTAAAAATCAGGCATTTTATATATGAATTGTTAAAAAAACGAATTCAAAACACCAATATTTTCAGATTTGATCCACTTGCTAAACATTCATACAAATATTTTATTTTTGGTTTATTTGTATATTGAATAAAATAATCTATGTATAAAATGCATTTTCTATAAGAAGTTAGTCTAAACGTCTTAATAGATACTATATTTTAGGATTATAAAAAAGCAACAGTTTCATCACATTTTAAAAGAACTTTAATACAAATTAATTGATATCAGATAGTTGTGTTTCTAAATTATTCTGAATTTTATTAGTATAATTAGTAAAAAATATAAAAAACAAAGAATTATGAAATAAAATATATCTGAAATATAACACCTTGATTTTTGTCTCATTTTACTATTTTGATATATACTACATAGAATATTTTGTGTAATAATTTTTGTTTTACAGATGTGCATGATTATAATATTATAACTTTTCTATAATTAGAAATTGTCTGAAAGTAACTATATTATATTTTATTCTTATTTGATTTATTTTTTCTTTCTACTCAATTTTATTCTTATTTGATTTATTTTTTCTTTCCACTCAATATAAAAAATAGGACAAATAAATCACATTTAAAAATCTGAATCAAATCCGAACGAATAAAAATGAACTCAAACTAAACTGACTTCGATATAATTATCAAATGAATTGTTATATGGTCTTTCGGGTTATGTGTTTTACCTAATTTTATATGGTCTTTTAGGTTATGTGTTTTACCTAATTTGAATCCCAACTTGAATAGATATCTGAAAAACTCGAAAAAATTAAAATCCCAAAATAAACACATATCAATATGAAGTCAAATCCCAAATAAGCATCTAAGATATCTTGGGTACTATAGGATACTATTGAATATCTAAAATAAGTATCTATTATGTGAATAATTAACTCATATATTTAGTATAATATATATTTTTGGTATTTGTTCAATACTAATATTTTTATGTTTGGACAATTGCATTTAAAATTCAATTATGAATAAGTTTGTTTCTTAAGTTTTTAAAATGTTGTTTTATTTTAAAATGAAATAATGTTTGTTACATTTATAGAACTGTTAATTGTTAGTTTTAATTTGTTTATGTTTTTCTTCTCTTGATAATCAATTCTAAATCATATCATCAAGTTTTTTGTTCATGTAAACTGTTTAAACTTACCAAGTTTGTGAACTAAAATGTGTACTTTTGAAACACAAACAGATTTCCGGTAACCAAAACCCAATGTAGTACTGAATCCAAAGTTAAAACGAGTTCAACTAGGTTTGCGATGTGTTACTATATCAAACTGAACTCGATAAAATCCAAACTAAATCTAAACCGAGCTTAAAATATCTGAACGCGGTCAAATTTCATTTACTAAAAAACATATACAAAATTGAATCCGAATCAAATATGATTAGATATCCAAACGCCCAAACCTAACCGAAATTATCTTAAGTTGTCAATACACATATTTAATAATCATAAATTCATCATTTTGACTGTTTTTATACTATTTGATCCTCTGACATAGCTGTTTTATTCCATTTGATTCTATGGTTGACTAAGAAGTAGTTAATGATGCTGAATTCAATCATAATTTGATACTGTTATGTTTGAATAACACCATACTGATTTTCATATCACAGGTTTCCATTTTCATTATCCCTAGCACAATAATCTATGTAGATATTTATTGTTTGTTTGACTTATTATTTGACTATGTACAATGGTTTGTATATTCAACATTCTATTTTTTACCTTTTAACATTTCACATTATTTTTTTCTTTCTTCAACCTAATAATTCATTATACATTTTACTTTTATATTATACAATAGTTTTTTAAAATAAAACTCAACATTTTATCACATTATTTCATTTTTTTGTTTCTTTGTAAAAAATTTGATAAAAAGTTGAATAAAACTCAAATGAATATTTTATCTCATTATTATAAAAACTAAAGTTAAATTTATTAAAAACTAATAAAAATATAATAAATATATTTTTTGTTTTTTATCGTAGTCAGATGAACGAGATCTCTATTTATAAAATATGAAAACTGATAAATTTTTGTATAAATAAAATAAAAATAAATTTTTTATTGTATAAAAGCTAAATACAAAAAATTAAGATGAAAAGAAAATATCAAATATACCAATAGCCAATTATGAACTACCATTTCCCATTGTCTCTCTCCTTTTTTCTAGTTTCAACAGTTGGATTTATTCAACTCAAATTGAATTCACCTCACTTTAAACCATTTATTCAACATCTCATTGGAGCAATTCAACTGTTGAAAATTGTTTTCCAGTCTCATTGTATACGGCCTTATATCCTTCCTAATTAGTAAGATTGCTTTCCAAATCAACTGCTTCTAAGCATATTCTAAATTTTACTATATGGACACGTACAATTTCATATATAAATAAAGATGATATTTACATGTACTCTACAAGTCTACAAATACACTCATTGTTTTACAAACTTTTGAAAGAACTTCAAATCCAATTGTATCATCATAAAAATGACAAGATACACCACTATTGCGATCTTCATCGTCTTATTTCTAGGTTTGTTTTACATTTACCACCATTGAAATACTATTATATGCACGTTTTTTTGGAGATCTCATGTTCTTAAAATATCTTATTAGGGATGGTGGCGAAAGAGACAGAAGGACAGCATATCTGTCGTCAGACTCTCTTAAACGACAACTGCGATGGACCCACGTGCACAGCTCTGTGTGACCAGAAATTGGGTGGAACGGGCCAGTGTTACCGAACAGTTGACAAACGCTTTATTTGCCTCTGCAATTTTATATGCTAGACTGGATCATTTTGTCATGTTTTATTCTTATCTATAAGCTATATGAATGTTATAATAAAAGATTAATAGTTTCTTGCAATTGTCTTCTAATCTTACATGATTGTGATATCGCATTCGAACTGACCTGGATACTGAACTATAGTTTTTTGGTACGCTACTGAAATATACTTCAAAACAAAAGAAATATCCACCTATATGTCCGCTTTTAATTGTTTAAACACAAATCAAACATAGAATGGCCTTTTAGTTCGTGTATGTTTTAGAAGCTCTATAAAAAATTGCATAAATATTTTTGACAATCTACAGTTTGATAAGAAAAGGTGTATGTGTTTTACGTTGAAATTTTAAAGGAGGGCTAACATCATTTGAACGAATAGATAGAACCATTTAACACACAATTTACCACTCGATGATATATCTATAATCACTGGAAACACGCTGCATGTGATCAAATGTCTTGGAGACCCACTCTCAATATATAAATATCAATAACATTATCATTCCACCTTGAGATATGTATAGTCTTTTATCCTCCTTGTAGTGTATGATTTATGTTTGTAGCCTTTAAAAAGAAGATCGAGGTCAAGTAGGGTGGGATTTTGGGTTTCGCTGCTGATGAAAGGGCCAATAGCCAGCCTACACTCATTTGGGAAGAAGCATTGTGGTTATCGTTAATCTTTCCTCTTAATTAATGTTTATCATGTGAATATATTGGTTTCTAAATTATGTATTGCTTCTGTTTTAGACCAAAACTATAAAGCATAATTGTTCTATGGGCTGAAGAGTGGTTATCTATATTATGATTAAAGGTATTGGTTCTATTAAAATTACATGAGTTAAAGTATGCATCGAATTAATTTATATTAAATGATTCCGTTGAATATATTATTGGTTCGCAGATACATTGCTTTGTTTTAATTATTATTCCATGTTTGATTCAAATTCTGTTAAACCCAGTGGTTGAATTGGTGGTTTTCAAATGCTTTTATTCCATTTAAACTGTAGCATGAATAACAATACGAACAACTGGCAAAAGAAAAACAATATCAACAATATATTTTCAGTCAAAACCTATGTTAAATTCTATAGTTGAATACATTGGTTTCCAAATGTATTTTTCTATTGTAATTATGTCATGAATAATAAGCAACACACTTTTGAGATGGTGACTTTTACATGTTCTCAACTCAAACTAGATCAACTATCTAAATTTTCAGACCACATCTATCAAAAATTTATGATTTTCTTATAATTTAAAATCAATTGGCAATAGATAGTGCGAATACATAACATATTTACCTTAGCGACATTACATGTTCCACTAACAACAGGATATAGACCATCAGGTTTCTTTGAAACCACAAACTTGATTGAGGCAAACCTGTGACAATTTTATTATGTACTTCTCAGAATCTCCACGGTTTGCAGTTAAACCTGCAAACGTAATTAGGAGTCATAAATCTCACAAATATTAATATATATAGATTTATAAATCTCACATATCTAAATATTTGTTTCCATCAAAATGGTAAGCAATCACCTCCGTTAGAAGAATAAATATTATAAGATCTATTGTGATTCAATCTTCCAAAATGACCTGAGCAACAAAAGCTCCCAAATCCAAGAGAAATCTCTATGTGTCCCTTCAGAGCCGCCACATGAAGAGGAGTTATTCCTTTATCTGATGCTCCGTCTATCACTTCGTGAAGAACACTGCACACATATGAAAGACATGTTCAGCTAATCATGTCAACTGAAGCCATAGGCTTTAACTATTTCAAAACACTATTAAACCTTTGATCGAATCCAGAAACCGAGGATTTGTTACTCTTCAACAGGCTCTAGCAATTGAGGAACCATCGCAAAACCACCTCTCCCCTCGTATCTTCACCCCACGCTTCCTTGCTCGCCACGGTAAGATTCTCCTTAGCCGCCACCTCCTCCAGCTCGTTGGTTAGATTGTTTAACTCTGAAGTTAAGCTCGTCTACATCGTCTTGAAGATGATCAAGTCCATTGTTTTGCCTGTGGTTTTTCATTTACATAAACCAGTTTTACCGAGGAATACTCATAGAGAAATGTATGTACAATAGTTGAGAGATATGAAAGAGAACCTTTCGATTTCAGTTCCCATATCAATAGCCATGTTCTTGAGTTCGCCGAGTAGATCACTTAGATCTGCAAGCCCATCGTCCTGCTTTGCTTTCTCCATCTGTTAATACAGCAGACACAGCAAGATTCTTAGATATACTGGCAAACAAAAGCAGAACATTTGAGATCACAGATCCACACCTCTATTTTCTGATAAGCATCAGCGGATTCAGGGAGAGGTTCATTGGTTCTTGAATCTGGTTTAGGTAGCTGGTTCAGCCCCAGCTTTTCTCTAGTCTCTAAGTTGTTAACTCTTCTCTTAGGGGATTCACCTTCTCAGAAGAACAAAAAAAATGGAGGAGTTAGGTGAAGTAACAAAGCAAAAGAGATTCATTTCTTAAGAAGAGGCATACCTCTAGTTATGACAGGACCGGTTATAGACCGAGTCTTTTTAGGCTTCCAGGTCCTTGAGAAAATGCCTCCGAGGCTTCCATGAAGTTTCTCACCCTGAAACCAAAACACAAAACATAACAATAAGTTTCTCATAATTTATAAAAATCTCAATCTCATCTCTTTTTACCCGAGTGAGATCATGATCGAGGTAAACAGCCTTGTGGTGAGTCCTCGTGATTTTCTCTCCTTGCTCATTCAACATAACCAAAGTCCTGGTAGCATCTGATCTTATCCCTTGCTACTTTCAAACACCCTTGCACGGTCTTGGTGGTCTCATCGGACTTGTACACAGCATAACTCTCAAGTTCTTGAACCGTCTGGTTCTCCACGCCTCCTGATTCACATAAATGATTCTTGAAAGAAGGTTTCAATCTCTTCTCAACCTCCTCCTCATCGTCAGCATCGTCAAAATGGTTGAAGCTGTGATTCTTCTTAGTAGTAGGTAGGGAAGGTTGAGGGGAGATCTTGTTTGATGGTTCAAGGTGTGCTTTTTATTGCCATCTGATTCATCATCGAATCAAAAGGATTGACTTGGAGGCAGAAGCAGAAGAAGAAGGCTTATGATGCTTGGAAAGTCTTTCCGAGGCTTCTTCAATCCAAACATTGTGATCCAAACCTGAAAAACTCGTTGCAAGAATCCAAAAGTCTATCTGAACGATGTTGTAGAACCCTCAATCGCCCAGTCCAACAACCGCCAACTTCGGTCGGAAAACATCTCGAAGAGGTTGAAACCGGAGACCCGAGATGATGTGGAACTTGAGATCCGGTGGAAGACGTTGCGTGGTGGCAGTAACCGGCGGCGGGGAGATGAGCTGGTGGAAGTAGCGTGCTGAGAGCCTTGGAGGTGATAGGGATTTCCATCTGGTTTCATCGCCATAGATTGAGGTTAGAGAAGTTCTAGGGTTTGATTTGTACACAGGAAGAAAATGAGTATATAAAGAAGGAAAAGAGAAAACCGAAACGAAATCATAAAGAAGAAATTGATTGATCGTGGAGTATTGATTATGCGAAGTGGATCAATCAAACTGAATCACTGTGGTATCAAGCTTAAGAAGCGAAGAGGTAGAGAGCCGTAAATCTCGAGACTTCCGCCTCAAACGTAACTCAATAATCGGCGTGTTTTAATGAAATGTTGTGATTGGATGATTTAATTGTCCTCGTGGACACACTCTCTAATGCTCATATAACCCTTTTAATATAGTATAGATGTTGTTGTACATTAAATTTTTGCTATAAAACAAATATTGTTTTAGGACTTCAATACAATTTATATTATTAATAGTTTCTTGCAATTGTCTTCTAATCTTACATGATTGTGATATCGCATTCGAACTGACCTGGATACTGAACTATAGTTTTTTTTTGGTACGCTACTGAAATATACTTCAAAAACAAAAGAAATATCCACCTATATGTCCGCTTTTAATTGTTTAAACACAAATCAAACATAGAATGGCCTTTTAGTTCGTGTATGTTTTAGAAGCTCTATAAAAAATTGCATAAATATTTTTGACAATCTACAGTTTGATAAGAAAAGGTGTATGTGTTTTACGTTGAAATTTTAAAGGAGGGCTAACATCATTTGAACGAATAGATAGAACCATTTAACACACAATTTACCACTCGATGATATATCTATAATCACTGGAAACACGCTGCATGTGATCAAATGTCTTGGAGACCCACTCTCAATATATAAATATCAATAACATTATCATTCCACCTTGAGATATGTATAGTCTTTTATCCTCCTTGTAGTGTATGATTTATGTTTGTAGCCTTTAAAAAGAAGATCGAGGTCAAGTAGGGTGGGATTTTGGTTTCGCTGCTGATGAAAGGGCCAATAGCCAGCCTACACTCATTTGGGAAGAAGCATTGTGGTTATCGTTAATCTTTCCTCTTAATTAATGTTTATCATGTGAATATATTGGTTTCTAAATTATGTATTGCTTCTGTTTTAGACCAAAACTATAAAGCATAATTGTTCTATGGGCTGAAGAGTGGTTATCTATATTATGATTAAAGGTATTGGTTCTATTAAAATTACATGAGTTAAAGTATGCATCGAATTAATTTATATTAAATGATTCCGTTGAATATATTATTGGTTCGCAGATACATTGCTTTGTTTTAATTATTATTCCATGTTTGATTCAAATTCTGTTAAACCCAGTGGTTGAATTGGTGGTTTTCAAATGCTTTTATTCCATTTAAACTGTAGCATGAATAACAATACGAACAACTGGCAAAAGAAAAAACAATATCAACAATATATTTTCAGTCAAAACCTATGTTAAATTCTATAGTTGAATACATTGGTTTCCAAATGTATTTTTCTATTGTAATTATGTCATGAATAATAAGCAACACACTTTTTGAGATGGTGACTTTTACATGTTCTCAACTCAAACTAGATCAACTATCTAAATTTTCAGACCACATCTATCAAAAATTTATGATTTTCTTATAATTTAAAATCAATTGGCAATAGATATCGACTTATACTAGTTTACTCAAAATTCCATCACATTTACCAAGTATGATTCTAACAATATTAGTAATCATTTTTAATTTTTTTCTCAATGAAATTTCTAGGCATTTTCATGTTTTATATATTTATGAACTTTCAGTGTCTATTTAACATATGCTGACTTTTTCAAAAATTTATTCATACTCAAGTCATATTTATAATTATGATTTTTTATGTTCATATACGATTTTATTTTTTAACTAATTCGTAGATATCATTTCTATTTGTTTTTCTTTGACTTTTCTATTCAAACATCTAATTAATTACTAGATGAATTTTTATTTATTTCCATTTTATGTGAAATTCTGTATACCTATATATATTTGCATACAACTTCTTCTGTACATACAACATTCACGAGTGCAATATACATTACATCTATTGTTTTATTTGAAGGTTTTCATTTTTGTTATATCATCAAATGGCTAAACCCACGATTCTTGCTATCTTCATGATTGTTCTCGTTCTAGGTTTGTTTTACAATTACCACCAATGAAAAACTATTATGCGTACGCACGTTTTTTGATCTCATGTTCTTGAAATATCTTTTTGGGATGGTGGCGAAAGAGACACAAGGACAGCATATCTGTCGTCAGATTCTCTTAAACGACAACTGCGATGGACCCACGTGCACAGCTCTGTGTGACCAGAAATTGGGTGGAACTGGCCAGTGTTACCGAACCGTTGACAAACGCTTTATTTGCCTCTGCAGTTATAATTGCAAATTTTGATTTTGATTTGTCATCTACAAAGTACTATCATCAAATACTTCATTTTAATAAATTAATGGATTGAAAAAATAATATTTCCATCTTTTCGAACTTTATGCGAAATTGAATTCTGCTTTCAGTTATTTAACACCATAAACTATTAACTACTAACTTCAGGATATGTATCCTAAGATGCATCGATCACTATCAATATTAGAACAAAATCCAATGTAGAGATGAATTAAAAAATTAAATAAAAATTTATAAACTAGTTTGAATAAACTGTAAAAGAAACTCGAGTTTCATAGGTTTAACTTTGGCAAGGCTTTTACTAAAAAAAAACTTTGGCAAGGCAAGGCATTCTCGACAATTTTATTGTTTTTCCATTCTACATATATAATCCGTTCATTGATTTTGTATTAAATATAAAAGTTTGTAAAATTAAATACAACAATGATATACAAGATCAACCATAATCAGAGCTGTGCCTAAGGTATAAGTTTTGAGGCTGGCCTCAAGCTCCTCTTGTATCTGTAAATTTTAGGACCCCAAATTTACTGATATTCATAAGCAAAATGCTAGTATAATTACTGAAAACAATGTGTTCTTCTAATAATTCAATTTCAAACATCTATCTCTATTTTTATTTATTACTGTGGACACTAACTATTTTTTAATGATGAAAATTTCTTCTCCGTATAGAATTTATATACATACATGTAAAGTTTCTCACTAAACAGATATAACTTTTGGCTTTGCTATTATAAGTCTGTATAGTTTTTCTTTCATATAGTAACCTTAAAATCCAAAATAACTAAATAGCAATAATTTTTATTCACCTATTTATATTAAAAAGTTATCATGGCACTAATGTTACTATTTGTGTTATTATTTAAAATAAAAATGAATTATTTTGTGCCTTAGGCTCCAAATACTCTAGGCATGACACTGACCATAATCATCCATAAAATACATAGATAGCAAACGATGAAAATATAAATTTATAAAATGTTTATAAAATAAATTTATATGATTTACTGTCTCATTTTCTGGATGAAACCGTTATTTCATTCTTCATAATTAATCCATGTTGATTGTAGTGAAACTATATTCTTGTCTACCCCTTATAAAAAAATAAACAATAAAAACAATATATTTTCAGTCAAAACCTATGTTAAATTCTATAGTTGAATACATTGGTTTCCAAATGTATTTTTCTATTGTAATTATGTCATGAATAATAAGCAACACACTTTTGAGATGGTGACTTTTACATGTTCTCAACTCAAACTAGATCAACTATCTAAATTTTCAGACCACATCTATCAAAAATTTATGATTTTCTTATAATTTAAAATCAATTGGCAATAGATATCGACTTATACTAGTTTACTCAAAATTCCATCACATTTACCAAGTATGATTCTAACAATATTAGTAATCATTTTAATTTTTTCTCAATGAAATTTCTAGGCATTTTCATGTTTTATATATTTATGAACTTTCAGTGTCTATTTAACATATGCTGACTTTTTCAAAAATTTATTCATACTCAAGTCATATTTATAATTATGATTTTTTATGTTCATATACGATTTTATTTTTTAACTAATTCGTAGATATCATTTCTATTTGTTTTTCTTTGACTTTTCTATTCAAACATCTAATTAATTACTAGATGAATTTTTATTTATTACTGTGGACACTAACTATTTTTAATGATGAAAATTTTTCTCCGTATAGAATTTATATACATACATGTAAAGTTTCTCACTAAACAGATATAACTTTTGGCTTTGCTATTATAAGTCTGTATAGTTTTTCTTTCATATAGTAACCTTAAAATCCAAAATAACTAAATAGCAATAATTTTTATTCACCTATTTATATTAAAAGTTATCATGGCACTAATGTTACTATTTGTGTTATTATTTAAAATAAAATGAATTATTTTGTGCCTTAGGCTCCAAATACTCTAGGCATGACACTGACCATAATCATCCATAAAATACATAGATAGCAAACGATGAAAATATAAATTTATAAAATGTTTATAAAATAAATTTATATGATTTACTGTCTCATTTTCTGGATGAAACCGTTATTTCATTCTTCATAATTAATCCATGTTGATTGTAGTGAAACTATATTCTTGTCTACCCCTTATAAAATAAATTTATATGATTTACTGTCTCATTTTCTGGATGAAACCGTTATTTCATTCTTCATAATTAATCCATGTTGATTGTAGTGAAACTATATTCTTGTCTACCCCTTATAAAAATAAAAATGTTTATAAAATAAATTTATATGATTTACTGTCTCATTTTCTGGATGAAACCGTTATTTCATTCTTCATAATTAATCCATGTTGATTGTAGTGAAACTATATTCTTGTCTACCCCTTATAAAATAAATTTATATGATTTACTGTCTCATTTTCTGGATGAAACCGTTATTTCATTCTTCATAATTAATCCATGTTGATTGTAGTGAAACTATATTCTTGTCTACCCCTTATAAAAAAATAAACAATAAAAACAATATATTTTCAGTCAAAACCTATGTTAAATTCTATAGTTGAATACATTGGTTTCCAAATGTATTTTTCTATTGTTACTATATCAAACTGAACTCGATAAAATCCAAACTAAATCTAAACCGAGCTTAAAATATCTGAACGCTGTCAAATTTCATTTACTAAAAACATATACAAAATTGAATCAATCAAATATGATTAGATATCCAAACGCCAAACCTAACCGAAATTATCTTAAGTTGTCAATACACATATTTAATAATCATAAATTCATCATTTTGACTGTTTTTATACTATTTGATCCTCTGACATAGCTGTTTTATTCCATTTGATTCTATGGTTGACTAAGAAGTAGTTAATGATGCTGAATTCAATCATAATTTGATACTGTTATGTTTGAATAACACCATACTGATTTTCATATCACAGGTTTCCATTTTCATTATCCCTAGCACAATAATCTATGTAGATATTTATTGTTTGTTTGACTTATTATTTGACTATGTACAATGGTTTGTATATTCAACATTCTATTTTTTACCTTTTAACATTTCACATTATTTTTTCTTTCTTCAACCTAATAATTCATTATACATTTTACTTTTATATTATACAATAGTTTTTTAAAATAAAACTCAACATTTTATCACATTATTTCATTTTTTTGTTTCTTTGTAAAAAATTTGATAAAAAGTTGAATAAAACTCAAATGAATATTTTATCTCATTATTATAAAACTAAAGTTAAATTTATTAAAACTAATAAAAATATAATAAATATATTTTTGTTTTTATCGTAGTCAGATGAACGAGATCTCTATTTATAAAATATGAAAACTGATAAATTTTTGTATAAATAAAATAAAAATAAATTTTTTATTGTATAAAAGCTAAATACAAAAAATTAAGATGAAAAGAAAATATCAAATATACCAATAGCCAATTATGAACTACCATTTCCCATTGTCTCTCTCCTTTTTTCTAGTTTCAACAGTTGGATTTATTCAACTCAAATTGAATTCACCTCACTTTAAACCATTTATTCAACATCTCATTGGAGCAATTCAACTGTTGAAAATTGTTTTCAAGTCTCATTGTATACGGCCTTATATCCTTCCTAATTAGTAAGATTGCTTTCCAAATCAACTGCTTCTAAGCATATTCTAAATTTTACTATATGGACACGTACAATTTCATATATAAATAAAGATGATATTTACATGTACTCTACAAGTCTACAAATACACTCATTGTTTTACAAACTTTTGAAAGAACTTCAAATCCAATTGTATCATCATAAAAATGACAAGATACACCACTATTGCGATCTTCATCGTCTTATTTCTAGGTTTGTTTTACATTTACCACCATTGAAATACTATTATATGCACGTTTTTTTGGAGATCTCATGTTCTTAAAATATCTTATTAGGGATGGTGGCGAAAGAGACAGAAGGACAGCATATCTGTCGTCAGACTCTCTTAAACGACAACTGCGATGGACCCACGTGCACAGCTCTGTGTGACCAGAAATTGGGTGGAACGGGCCAGTGTTACCGAACAGTTGACAAACGCTTTATTTGCCTCTGCAATTTTATATGCTAGACTGGATCATTTTTGTCATGTTTTATTCTTATCTATAAGCTATATGAATGTTATAATAAAAAGATTAATAGTTTCTTGCAATTGTCTTCTAATCTTACATGATTGTGATATCGCATTCGAACTGACCTGGATACTGAACTATAGTTTTTTTTTTTTGGTACGCTACTGAAATATACTTCAAAAACAAAAGAAATATCCACCTATATGTCCGCTTTTAATTGTTTAAACACAAATCAAACATAGAATGGCCTTTTTTAGTTCGTGTATGTTTTAGAAGCTCTATAAAAAAATTGCATAAATATTTTTGACAATCTACAGTTTGATAAGAAAAGGTGTATGTGTTTTTACGTTGAAATTTTAAAGGAGGGCTAACATCATTTGAACGAATAGATAGAACCATTTAACACACAATTTACCACTCGATGATATATCTATAATCACTGGAAACACGCTGCATGTGATCAAATGTCTTGGAGACCCACTCTCAATATATAAATATCAATAACATTATCATTCCACCTTGAGATATGTATAGTCTTTTATCCTCCTTGTAGTGTATGATTTATGTTTGTAGCCTTTAAAAAGAAGATCGAGGTCAAGTAGGGGTGGGATTTTGGGTTTCGCTGCTGATGAAAGGGCCAATAGCCAGCCTACACTCATTTGGGAAGAAGCATTGTGGTTATCGTTAATCTTTCCTCTTAATTAATGTTTATCATGTGAATATATTGGTTTCTAAATTATGTATTGCTTCTGTTTTAGACCAAAACTATAAAGCATAATTGTTCTATGGGCTGAAGAGTGGTTATCTATATTATGATTAAAGGTATTGGTTCTATTAAAATTACATGAGTTAAAGTATGCATCGAATTAATTTATATTAAATGATTCCGTTGAATATATTATTGGTTCGCAGATACATTGCTTTGTTTTAATTATTATTCCATGTTTGATTCAAATTCTGTTAAACCCAGTGGTTGAATTGGTGGTTTTCAAATGCTTTTATTCCATTTGATTCTATGGTTGACTAAAAGTAGTTAATGATGCTGAATTCAATCATAATTTGATACTGTTATGTTTGAATAACACCATACTGATTTTCATATCACAGGTTTCCATTTTCATTATCCCTAGCACAATAATCTATGTAGATATTTATTGTTTGTTTGACTTATTATTTGACTATGTACAATGGTTTGTATATTCAACATTCTATTTTTACCTTTTAACATTTCACATTATTTTTTCTTTCTTCAACCTAATAATTCATTATACATTTTACTTTTATATTATACAATAGTTTTTAAAATAAAACTCAACATTTTATCACATTATTTCATTTTTGTTTCTTTGTAAAAATTTGATAAAAAGTTGAATAAAACTCAAATGAATATTTTATCTCATTATTATAAAACTAAAGTTAAATTTATTAAAACTAATAAAAATATAATAAATATATTTTTGTTTTTATCGTAGTCAGATGAACGAGATCTCTATTTATAAAATATGAAAACTGATAAATTTTTGTATAAATAAAATATCGATAGTTATAAATATTGGATTTTTATATGATACAATGTGATGTAATAGACAATTATAATCACAAAATATAATTATTCAAAGTAATAAATAAAATTTTATGTTTTAAAATGTTATATTAACAATTATGTAATACATTTTAATTTACAAAAATATATATATATATATATATATATATACCATTAGTACAAAGAAAAATTTAAAGTAAAAGCAAATATTTATACGGTCCGCGGTCAAGCTCTAGAAATAAACAACAACAATAAGATTATTTTTTCTTTAACAAATGTATTTTAATAGAAATTATAGTTCTAAATATGTTTATATATTTTTAGGTATTTATAATTTTTTTTAAGGGATGCTAAGATTTTGAAATTGGAAAACTTATGACCCACCACTATATTATTTTAATTATGATAAAATTTATATCAATTTTTTTTTGTCATCGACTTTACAGACTCATAGAGACCACAGAAACAAACTGGGTGATCTGCATCCATGTGAACAACGAAGACGGTTGCATCGTAGCTCTATGGGCTAGACTATCCGAATATTTTATTAAACTTTTTAATTTTTATTATAACCCAAGAATTAATTTTCAATATAAATTTATGTTTAAATACTACAAATGAAATATTCAATATAAAGTAAAAATACTAAAGATACAAAAGAAATATCCACCTATATGTCCGCTTTTAATTGTTTAAACACAAATCAAACATAGAATGGCCTTTTAGTTCGTGTATGTTTTAGAAGCTCTATAAAAAATTGCATAAATATTTTTGACAATCTACAGTTTGATAAGAAAAGGTGTATGTGTTTTTACGTTGAAATTTTAAAGGAGGGCTAACATCATTTGAACGAATAGATAGAACCATTTAACACACAATTTACCACTCGATGATATATCTATAATCACTGGAAACACGCTGCATGTGATCAAATGTCTTGGAGACCCACTCTCAATATATAAATATCAATAACATTATCATTCCACCTTGAGATATGTATAGTCTTTTATCCTCCTTGTAGTGTATGATTTATGTTTGTAGCCTTTAAAAAGAAGATCGAGGTCAAGTAGGGGTGGGATTTTGGGTTTCGCTGCTGATGAAAGGGCCAATAGCCAGCCTACACTCATTTGGGAAGAAGCATTGTGGTTATCGTTAATCTTTCCTCTTAATTAATGTTTATCATGTGAATATATTGGTTTCTAAATTATGTATTGCTTCTGTTTTAGACCAAAACTATAAAGCATAATTGTTCTATGGGCTGAAGAGTGGTTATCTATATTATGATTAAAGGTATTGGTTCTATTAAAATTACATGAGTTAAAGTATGCATCGAATTAATTTATATTAAATGATTCCGTTGAATATATTATTGGTTCGCAGATACATTGCTTTGTTTTAATTATTATTCCATGTTTGATTCAAATTCTGTTAAACCCAGTGGTTGAATTGGTGGTTTTCAAATGCTTTTATTCCATTTAAACTGTAGCATGAATAACAATACGAACAACTGGCAAAAGAAAAAACAATATCAACAATATATTTTCAGTCAAAACCTATGTTAAATTCTATAGTTGAATACATTGGTTTCCAAATGTATTTTTCTATTGTAATTATGTCATGAATAATAAGCAACACACTTTTGAGATGGTGACTTTTACATGTTCTCAACTCAAACTAGATCAACTATCTAAATTTTCAGACCACATCTATCAAAAATTTATGATTTTCTTATAATTTAAAATCAATTGGCAATAGATATCGACTTATACTAGTTTACTCAAAATTCCATCACATTTACCAAGTATGATTCTAACAATATTAGTAATCATTTTTAATTTTTTTCTCAATGAAATTTCTAGGCATTTTCATGTTTTATATATTTATGAACTTTCAGTGTCTATTTAACATATGCTGACTTTTTCAAAAATTTATTCATACTCAAGTCATATTTATAATTATGATTTTTATGTTCATATACGATTTTATTTTTAACTAATTCGTAGATATCATTTCTATTTGTTTTTCTTTGACTTTTCTATTCAAACATCTAATTAATTACTAGATGAATTTTTATTTATTTCCATTTTATGTGAAATTCTGTATACCTATATATATTTGCATACAACTTCTTCTGTACATACAACATTCACGAGTGCAATATACATTACATCTATTGTTTTATTTGAAGGTTTTCATTTTTGTTATATCATCAAATGGCTAAACCCACGATTCTTGCTATCTTCATGATTGTTCTCGTTCTAGGTTTGTTTACATTAAGTTATATTAAACATTTCACATTTTTGCTTTTTATTTGGTGAGTTTTTGTTTTTAGTTGGTCATTTTATAACAGAAAAATTGATATAGTATTAAATTTAATATGTATTATTAGGGATGGTGGCGAAAGAGACAGAAGGACAGCATATCTGTCGTCAGACTCTCTTAAACGACAACTGCGATGGACCCACGTGCACAGCTCTGTGTGACCAGAAATTGGGTGGAACGGGCCAGTGTTACCGAACAGTTGACAAACGCTTTATTTGCCTCTGCAATTTTATATGCTAGACTGGATCATTTTTGTCATGTTTTATTCTTATCTATAAGCTATATGAATGTTATAATAAAAAGATTAATAGTTTCTTGCAATTGTCTTCTAATCTTACATGATTGTGATATCGCATTCGAACTGACCTGGATACTGAACTATAGTTTTTTTTTTTTGGTACGCTACTGAAATATACTTCAAAAACAAAAGAAATATCCACCTATATGTCCGCTTTTAATTGTTTAAACACAAATCAAACATAGAATGGCCTTTTAGTTCGTGTATGTTTTAGAAGCTCTATAAAAAATTGCATAAATATTTTTGACAATCTACAGTTTGATAAGAAAAGGTGTATGTGTTTTACGTTGAAATTTTAAAGGAGGGCTAACATCATTTGAACGAATAGATAGAACCATTTAACACACAATTTACCACTCGATGATATATCTATAATCACTGGAAACACGCTGCATGTGATCAAATGTCTTGGAGACCCACTCTCAATATATAAATATCAATAACATTATCATTCCACCTTGAGATATGTATAGTCTTTTATCCTCCTTGTAGTGTATGATTTATGTTTGTAGCCTTGGCAAAGAAGATCGAGGTCAAATAGGAGTGGGATTGCTCAGCCACTCCTACTCCCCGGCCGCCGGTTGTACTGTTTTGATTGCCCTATTGGGTAAAATTAATGAGTTTATATTATTTTTTTAAATAAGAGTGGGATTTAATTTGGGTTTTGATAGAGGAGCCAATAGCAAGCCTACACTCATATTGGATAATATATTGGCTTCTAAATCAATTGCTTCTGTTTTAGACCAAAACTATAAAGCATAATTGTCCTGTGGGCTGCGTATAGTGGTATATAAATGTATTTTTATTACATGAGTTGAACTATGTCTTGAATTAAATTCTATTAAATTTTTCCGTTGAAAATATTAGTGGTTGGCATTTTATCAAAAAAAAAATATTAGTGGTTGGCAGATAGATTGCTTTTTGTTTTAATTATTATTCCATGTTTGATTCAAATTCTGTTAAACCCAGTGGTTGAATTGGTGGTTTTCAAATGCTTTTATTCCATTTAAACTGTAGCATGAATAACAATACGAACAACTGGCAAAAGAAAAAACAATATCAACAATATATTTTCAGTCAAAACCTATGTTAAATTCTATAGTTGAATACATTGGTTTCCAAATGTATTTTTCTATTGTAATTATGTCATGAATAATAAGCAACACACTTTTGAGATGGTGACTTTTACATGTTCTCAACTCAAACTAGATCAACTATCTAAATTTTCAGACCACATCTATCAAAAATTTATGATTTTCTTATAATTTAAAATCAATTGGCAATAGATATCGACTTATACTAGTTTACTCAAAATTCCATCACATTTACCAAGTATGATTCTAACAATATTAGTAATCATTTTTAATTTTTTTCTCAATGAAATTTCTAGGCATTTTCATGTTTTATATATTTATGAACTTTCAGTGTCTATTTAACATATGCTGACTTTTTCAAAAATTTATTCATACTCAAGTCATATTTATAATTATGATTTTTTATGTTCATATACGATTTTATTTTTTAACTAATTCGTAGATATCATTTCTATTTGTTTTTCTTTGACTTTTCTATTCAAACATCTAATTAATTACTAGATGAATTTTTATTTATTTCCATTTTATGTGAAATTCTGTATACCTATATATATTTGCATACAACTTCTTCTGTACATACAACATTCACGAGTGCAATATACATTACATCTATTGTTTTTATTTGAAGGTTTTCATTTTTGTTATATCATCAAATGGCTAAACCCACGATTCTTGCTATCTTCATGATTGTTCTCGTTCTAGGTTTGTTTACATTAAGTTATATTAAACATTTCACATTTTTGCTTTTTTATTTGGTGAGTTTTTGTTTTTAGTTGGTCATTTTATAACAGAAAAATTGATATAGTATTAAATTTAATATGTATTATTAGGGATGGCGATGAAGGAAACTCAAGGACAAGAAGAATGCCATGAATATTATACAGAAACAGGAATTTGCGAACATAATCAGTGTGCCGCTCAGTGTACTTCAAAGAGGAATGGAACAGGGAGGTGTGTATTAGGGACCAAAAACTGCCTCTGCAGTTATAATTGCAAATTTTGATTTTGATTTGTCATCTACAAAGTACTATCATCAAATACTTCATTTTAATAAATTAATGGATTGAAAAAAATAATATTTCCATCTTTTCGAACTTTATGCGAAATTGAATTCTGCTTTCAGTTATTTAACACCATAAACTATTAACTACTAACTTCAGGATATGTATCCTAAGATGCATCGATCACTATCAATATTAGAACAAAATCCAATGTAGAGATGAATTAAAAAATTAAATAAAAATTTATAAACTAGTTTGAATAAACTGTAAAAGAAACTCGAGTTTCATAGGTTTAACTTTGGCAAGGCTTTTACTAAAAAAAAACTTTGGCAAGGCAAGGCGATTCTCGACAATTTTTATTGTTTTACCATTCTACATAATCCGTTCATTGATTTTGTATTAAATATAAAAGTTTGTAAAATTAAATACAACAATGATATACAAGATCAACCATAATCAGAGCTGTGCCTAAGGTATAAGTTTTGAGGCTGGCCTCAAGCTCCTCTTGTATCTGTAAATTTTAGGACCCCAAATTTACTGATATTCATAAGCAAAATGCTAGTATAATTACCGAAAACAATGTGTTCTTCTAATAATTCAATTTCAAACATCTATCTCTATTTTTATTTATTACTGTGGACACTAACCATCTTTGAATGTTGAAAATTTCTTCTCCGTATAGAATTTATATACATACATGTAAAATTTATCACTAAACAGATATAACTTTTGCAATTAGAAGTTTGTATAGTTTTTCTTTCATATAGTAACCTTAAAATCCAAAATAACTAAATATCAATAATTTTATTCACCTATTTATATTAAAAGTTATCATGGCACTAATGTTACTATTTGTGTTATTATTTAAAATAAAATGAATTATTTTGTGCCTTAGGCTCCAAATACTCTAGGCATGACACTGACCATAATCATCCATAAAATACATAGATAGCAAACGATGAAAATATAAATTTATAAAATGTTTATTTAACATTCTTTACCAAAAAGTAAATAAATTTTACTAAAAAACTTTGGCAAGGCAAGGCGATTCTCGACAATTTTATTGTTTTACCATTCTACATAATCCGTTCATTGATTTTGTATTAAATCTAAAAGTTTGTAAAATTAAATACAACAATGATATACAAGATCAACCATAATCAGAGCTGTGCCTATATAAGTTTTGAGGCTGGCCTCAAGCTCCTCTTATATTATATCTGTAAATTTTAGAAGCCCAAATTTACAGATATTCATAAGCAAAATGCTAGTATAATTACCGAAAACAATGTGTTCTTCTAATAATTCAATTTCAAACATCTATCTCTATTTTTATTTATTACTGTGGACACTAACTATTTTTAATGATGAAAATTTCTTCTCTGTATAGAATTTATATACATACATGTAAAATTTATCACTAAACAGATATAACTTTTGCAATTAGAAGTTTGTATAGTTTTTCTTTCATATAGTAATCTTAAAATCCAAAATAACTAAATAGCAATAATTTTATTCACCATTTTATATTAAAAGTTATCATTGCACTAATATTACTATTTGTGTTATTATTTAAAATAAAAATGTTTATAAAATAAATTTATATGATTTACTGTCTCATTTTCTGGATGAAACCGTTATTTCATTCTTCATAATTAATCCATGTTGATTGTAGTGAAACTATATTCTTGTCTACCCCTTATAAAAATAAAAATGTTTATTTAACATTCTTTACCAAAAAAGTAAATAAATTTTACTAAAAAAAAATTTGGCAAGGCAAGGCGATTCTTGACAATTTTTATTGTTTTTCCATTCTACATATATAATCCGTTCATTGATTTTGTATTAAATCTAAAAGTTTGTAAAATAAAATACAACAATGATATACAAGATCAACCATAATCAGAGCTGTGCCTAAGGTATAAGTTTGGAGGCTGGCCTCAAGCTCCTCTTATATTATATCTGTAAATTTTAGAAGCCCAAATTTACAGATATTCATAAGCAAAATGCTAGTATAATTACCGAAAACAATGTGTTCTTTTAATAATTCAATTTCACACATTTATCTTTATTTTTATTTAGTACTGTGGACACTAACCATCTTTGAATGTTGAAAATTTCTTCTCTGTATAGAATTTATATACATACATGTAAAATTTATCACTAAACAGATATAACTTTTGCAATTAGAAGTTTGTATAGTTTTTCTTTCATATAGTAATCTTAAAATCCAAAATAACTAAATATCAATAATTTTTATTCACCATTTTATATTAAAAAGTTATCATTGCACTAATATTACTATTTGTGTTATTATTTAAAATAAAATGTATTATTTTTTTTGCCTTAGACTCCAAATACTCTAAGGCAAGGCACTGACTATAATCATCCATAAAATACATAGATAGCAATCAATGAAAATATAAGTTTATAAAATATTTTCAAAATGAAATATATAAAATAAACTTATATGATTTACTGTATCATTTTCTTGATGAAACTGTTATTTCATTCTTCATAATTATTATTTATTTTTTTGAAAGAATGTTAAATTAATTCAAATAAAAAAAACTGTTTACAACAAGAGTTGCTTGTTTTAAACTCAAAAGAAATGGAAAATTTTATTTTACATTAGAGAATAGAATCATCTGAAGGAGAATCAGGTTCCCATAGCTCTTTGATAAGCTGAGTTGTGGCTATAGCTAATGCTTGAGATACGACTCTGTTTTTTTTTTTTGAGCAATTTTTTTTTTTTTTAAACACAAACGTCATACTGTTTTCTAGGAATTGTATGGACAAAATATTAGATTTAACTTGGTCCAAAAATTATTATATTGGACTTCCGGCATTCAACCAAGACCCGAGTCCGGGCCTAGCCGGCCGGAAGGCAGCGGCAGCACGCGTCCTGTCTCTTCACTTGCATCCTTTAAACAAGTGATAGAGTGAACACATATATATATTGCTCACTTCTTCCTTTCATAATCGATGTGGGATGTTCCACATTTGCCTCATTAAAGTCAACAGGCTTTTGTTTCTCTGAGGCAAATTTCTTTTTACTTCACACAATTTTATTAAAACCATTTGGGCTCAATTAAATTGGTCCAACACTATTTCCCGGGTAAATACAGCTCACCAGTAATCTCCGCACGAACAGGCACCGTTTTTGAAATGGTGAAACCGTTGCATGTCCCGTACAATAATTTCTCGTCTGGTCACAAGGGAAATGTACTTGGTAGCATTGTGACAGTCAGCACAAACCCGAAGGTTCTTTCTAACGTGAATAGTTGTACCAGCTGTTGTATTCAGGAGTCCAAAAGATATAGCCAGCTTCTCGCTGTGGCTACTCAGCAACTGCTCCTTGATATCATCTTCAACGCCGAGGATTAAATTCGTGTCAGGAACATAACCAGCTTCTTTGATTTTGCACATGAGCTTCTCAAGGAAAGCATAAATCTTCTTGGAATTGGGATGGTCAGTGCTTCCGGAAAAGAAGCTATGCACCTCGTTCTTTATCTCTACCATACTGCAGCCAGGAGTTTTGCGCAGACCCTGTCTCAACATTGAAACTCTCACTTGTCCCACTTTCTCCCACATTGAAGCTGCGCGGTATATGTTTGCAAGCAGCACATGATACCCACCATCATCCGGTTCAACTCAAACAATCTCTGCTGCTTTCAGCGAAATTCACGTTTTATGAATTTGACAAGCACCTAACATGGCACCATACACATTAACAGCTGGCTTAACAGGCATCTGCATAATAAAGTCCCATGCTTCATTCAATCGTCCAGCTCTACCTAGAAGATCAACCATGGCTCCGTAGTGGTCCATCGACGGTTCTATGCGGTAGCTTTCCTTCATCATCTGGAAGCACTGAAGTCCTGCCTCCACCAAACCCGAGTGGCTGCAAGCGGAGATAACGGATAGAAATGTCACACCATTTGGTTTAATGGTGCCTTTTTGCATTTCTTCAAACAATTCTAGAGCAGCTTTCCCGATACCATGCGTCCCGTATCCATCTATCATTGCGTTCCATGTTGTCACATGACGCTCGCTCATCATGTCAAAAATCTTTCTTGCAGTCGTAATAGCTCCACATTTCGCATACATGTCGACAAGAGCCGTTGCGACAAACACGTTCTTGTCCAGACAATTTCGCATTACCACCCCATGTATCCACTTGGCCTGATGTGTAACTGACAACTCTGCAAGAGCAGTTATCACACTCACATAAGTAAACGTATCTGGTTTCACTGTCCAATCCCGCATCTGGCTGAAGTAATTCAATGCTTCGATAGGACGACCGTTCTGTGCAAATCCTAATATTATTGCATTCCAAGAAACAAGTGTTCTTGTCTGCAGTTTCCGAAACAAAGAAGCTGCTCTTTCAACGTCCTTGCACTTGCAATACATGGAGATCAAAGAGTTCACAACTGAAACATTTCTATCAAGATCCAAATCAACCGATAACTTATGGATGAGTCTTCCTTTCTCAAGGTCGCCTAGGTCAGCACAAGCATGCAAAGCACCCATGATGGATACATCAGTAGGTTTCACCCCTTCATCTAACATATTCTGAAAAATCACCATTGCCTCTTTAGGATTCTCATTCTGCACATACGCATCAATCATGGAATTCCATGACACAACATTCCTTTCTAACATACCATCAAAAAGCCGCCGAGCAGTTCCCAGAGATCCACATTTAGCGTACATGTCAACCAAAGCAGTGGATATATTGACAAGAGAATCAAACCCAGCACGCATGGCGTACCCATGAATCTCCTTGCCAATACTAATCAACCCCAAAGCAGAGACAGCAGGCAAAACAGAAACAATGGTGATAAAACTAGGCATCAGATTCTCCTCGCACATTAGAGTAACCATCTCTAACGCCATCCTTGCGAACCCGTTCTGTGAATACCCAGAAACCATAGTGTTCCATGAAACCAAGTCTCTCTCAGGCATTCTATCGAACACCTTGCGAGCTTCATGTACCTGTCTGCATTTGGCATACATATTCTCAAGCCCAGTCATGGCGAATAAATCCAACGAGAACCCATTCTTCACCAACAACCCATGAATCTCCTTCCCCATCCTGAGCTCTGCTTCGTCTCCACAGGCTTTCAAGAGATAAGTGAAGTTATACACAACAGGCTCAACATCATCATACCTCATTCGAACAAAAAAGTTGACAGCTTTATCCAAATCCGGAACTTTAGCGTACCCTTTAAGCATAGTGTGATACAGAACATCGAGCTTATCATCAATGGGGTCGAAAACACGAGCAGCCTCCACGACACTGCCGTAGCGACAAAACAAGCTGACAAGTTTCGTCTGGAAGAGATGCTCCTGATAAAGGCCGTTCTTGAAGACGACAGGCAGAACGTGTCGGAGGCGTTCCAGAGAAGAGCATCTCTCGAGGAGAAGAGCCGCCGGGTGCTCGTAAACTTTAGCCGGAATGTAAGTTCTCTGGGAAAGATACTGATGTTGATGGTGATGGTGAGAGGACGAAATTGGCGGATTTTGGATTCCAGTAATGGTGGAGATATACACCAATTGAGAGCTCATGCTTCAAAATTATGCACAACTCAATTCTCAATTTCCGACTCTGTTTTTGTCTTCTTCATAATTAATCCATGTAGTGAAACTATATTCTTGTCTACCCTTTTTAAAAATAAAAATGTTTTATTTAACATTCTTTAGTATATAAATAATCCTTTTGTTGTTTAACTTGATATTCCATCAGTAGAGTGATGCTCAGATTGAATTTCAGAAACTTTCGTCTTACTCCGACACCGTTCTGTAATTACATCCACAGCAATGCTGTTCGAACAAAGCTTCACTCAACGAATCAGGCGTTGGGAGATTTATCAAAATCTGGTCGGATCGATGAAGCCCGCCACCTGTTCGATGAAATGCCTGAGAGAGACGAATTTACTTGGAACACTATGATCGTTGCCTACTCCATCTCAGGTAGACTCTCTGATGCGAAACAGCTGTTCCGCCTAAACCCAGTGAAGAGTACAATCTCCTGGAATGCTCTAATCTCCGGGCATTGCAAGTACGGAAGTAGTGAAGACGAAGCTTTAAGCTTGTTTTGGGGAATGCAGCTTGAAGGAAGACACTTTAACGAGTACACTTTAGGTAGTGTCCTCAGGATGTGTGCTTCGCTTGGTTTGCTTCAGAGAGGTGAACAGATTCATGGGTGTACAGTGAAAACCGGGTTTGATCTTGATGTTAGTGTGGTTAACGGTTTGCTCGCTATGTATGCACTATGCAGACGCATCTCTTCAGCTGAGTATCTCTTTGGGACGATGCCAGGTGAGAGGAGGAACAACGTTACTTGGACTTCAATGCTCACCGGCTACTCGAAAAACGGGTTTGCTTACAAGGCGATTGAGTGTTTTAGGGAGATGAGAAGAGAAGGAAACGGGGCGAATCAGTTTACATTTCCTAGCGTTTTAACTGCTTGTGGTGCTGTCTCTGCTCGCAGGGTTGGAGTTCAGGTCCACGGCTGCGTAGTTAAGAGTGGTTTCAAGACCAACATCTTTGTTCAGAGCGCGGTGATCGCCATGTACGCTAAATGCAGAGACTTGGAGACAGCGAGAGTCTTGTTACAAGACATGGAAGTCGACGATGTGGTTTCTTGGAACTCGATGGTTGTTGAGTGTGTCAGAGAAGGTCTTAGAGAAGAAGCTCTCTCTTTGTTTAAAAGAATGCACGAGCGAGACATGAAGATAGACGAGTTCACAATCCCTTCTGTTTTAAACTGTTTCGCTTTGTGTAGAACAGAGATGAAGGTAGCTTCTTCTGTGCATTGTCTGATTGTGAAAACTGGATACGGAACTCACAAGCTGGTGAACAACGCTCTTGTGGACATGTATGCTAAAAGAGGAACCATGGATTCGGCGTTGAAAGTGTTTGAAAGGATGGTTGAGAAAGATGTGATATCTTGGACGGCTCTTGTCACAGGCAACACGCATAACGGATCTTACGAAGAAGCGTTGAAGCTCTTCTGTAACATGAGAGCCGAAGGAGGCATTTCTCCTGATCAGATCGTTACAGCGAGTGTACTAAGCGCCTCTGCGGAGTTAACTCTACTCGAGTTTGGGCAACAAGTACACGGGAACTACATTAAATCTGGCTTCCCTGCCTCTTTGTCGGTAGATAACTCTCTTGTGACAATGTACACAAAGTGCGGAAGCTTAGAGGACGCCAACGCAGTTTTCAACTCTATGGAAGCCAAGGATTTGATCACATGGACTGCTCTGATTGTTGGTTACGCCAAGAACGGCAAAGCTAAAGACTCTCTACAGTCATACAAGTTGATGATAGACAATCACATAACACCAGACTATGTTACCTTTATAGGGTTACTATTTGCTTGCAGTCATGCAGGTCTCACTGAAGAAGCTCAACATTACTTTGATTCAATGAGAACAGTTTACAGGATCAAACCAGGACCTGAACACTACGCATGTATGATTGATCTCTACGGTAGATCCGGCGATTTCGCCAAGGCAGAGGAGTTGCTGAATCAAATGGAGGTTGAACCAGATGCAACTGTATGGAAAGCGATCTTGGCTGCAAGTAGGAAGCATGGGAACATAGAAAACGGGGAAAGAGCGGCCAGAACTCTCATGGAGCTGGAACCAAACAATGCTGTTCCTTATGTTCTGTTATCAAACATGTACTCTGCAGCGGGGAGACAAGAGGAAGCTGCAAACGTTCGTAGGTTGATGAAATCTCGTAACATAAGCAAAGAGCCTGGCTGCAGCTGGGTTGAAGGGAGAGGGATAGTTCACAGCTTCATGTCTGAAGATAGAAGACATCCGAGAATGGTTGAGATCTACTCAAAGGTTGATGAAATGATGCTTTTGATCAGAGAAGCTGGTTATTCACCGGATATGAGTTTTGCACTCCATGACTTGGATAAGGAAGGGAAAGAGCTCGGTTTGGCTTACCATAGTGAGAAACTAGCTGTGGCGTTTGGTCTGCTTGCTGTACCGTCTGGAGCTCCGATCCGGATCATCAAGAACCTCCGTGTTTGTGGGGATTGCCACAGTGCCATGAAGTATATATCGAGAGTTTATCTAAGACACATCATCTTAAGAGATTCGAACTGTTTTCATCACTTTAGAGATGGAAACTGTTCTTGCGGAGACTATTGGTAACGTTTTCGGAAAATTCTGCATTTATGTCTCTACAACAATGGAAGCTACAAAGTTGCAAACTTATAAATTTATTACACTTTTAACTACTAGTCCAAGTGGTTGCAAGAGGTCAGTGAACAAGAACATGTGTAGAGAAGAAGTAGTCATTTCCTTGCATGCTCAGGGATTAAGCGATGACGCAATTCAACAGATGCACCAGCCAATTCTACAAGGAAAGTAAATTGTATTTCTCAGAGGTAAGTTAAAGAAGAGAAAGATAAGCACAAGAAAGCAGTTGTCAAAACCTTGAGCTGTGAAATCAAACAATGGAGGAAGTGCTCTTCCATTAGGCAAGGATGCGCTGGGGTCTCTCAGAGCATCAAAGAACGGGTGTGCACATGCTTCAAGCTGAAACCAGAGTTAAGAGCAGCCATTTTAATGATGCTATGCTTAAAAATAGGTCAGAAATCAAGTGGGATTGTTCTGTCTTACCGCTGAGCATCTCAGGTTTGGTGAATACTGGAGGAGTCTAGAGCCAAGATCCAGTGCTTCAGGAGGTACCTGTCTCCTGAAAATCTTGTGCCATGGCTGAGCTTTTATCTGAGGGAACTTGAAATCATTGTAACGAGGGTTCATGTTCTTTATCTCTTCTCTTGATGGTGTCCCCAAAATCTTATTTACACAGAAAAATGCAGAACACAACTGTCAGAATCTCTAACAGGAAAAAAAAAACATAAAAATACAAACTGTTTCTTTACCTTAATAATCTCCACCAATTGATCAACACTAGTCTCTCCAGGGAACAGAGGCTGTAAACATTAAAAAGCAAGAAACAGGTTCATAGAAAATGTCTCACATTAAAAGTTAGAACCAAGAACTAAAAGGTTTCTTACATGTCCAAGAAAAAGTTCAGCCATAACACAGCCTACAGACCACATATCGATGGCGGTTGTGTACTCGGTTGCTCCAAAGATGAGCTCTGGAGCTCTGTAATACCTTGAGCATATGTATGATATATTGGGCTCACCAGGAATCTGAAACCAAGAACACATCACTCACTCACTACTTAAGTTTTCTATAATCTAAAGAACCTCAAAACTCATTTAGATCTTATGAAACTTACCAGAATTTTCGCGCTTCCAAAGTCACATATCTTCACCTCATGTGTAACATTATTCACCTGCCAAATGCATCTTCATTAGAAAAAGTATCTATTATTGTATTCAAGAACTAGTTTTGAAATGCTTACCAATAGATTTTGCGGTTTAATGTCACGGTGACACACTCCAACAGCTCGATGTAGATAGTTCACTGCGCGACAAATCTGTTTTTTTCAAACAAACGTTTGTAAGAACCTCAAAAAGTGAGTATATGGATAGTGACTAATGACAAGTTTTTCTGTTTTACCTGATATGTATAGAGCTGAATATAGATCAAGGGCATGTGATTGTTCATCTTGGTGTAAGATCTTGATGCACGGTATATAGTCTCTGGTACATACTCAAGAACAAGGTTAAGATATAGCTCGTCTTTCTCAGTGGTTGAGAAGAAAGAATGCTTGAGCTCAACGACATTAGGATGGTCGAGCATTCGCATGATCTGAAGCTCTCTGTTTTTGTATCTCTTGTCTTGCAACACTTTCTTGATTGCTACTTTTTCTTCTGTCTCTAAGCACTTAGCCTATAATAATCACAATGAATATCAATCACATATTCTTAAACAACAAGTAATCTCTTGAGAGACTTTATTTTTTCTTTACCTGAAAGACAACACCGAATGAGCCAGTGCCAATTACATGTTCAGCTTTATACGAGATTGTCTGAATAAGAAGAAACAAATAAAACAATATCAGATTGCATGAACACTAATTTTTTTTTTTTGTGATAAATAAGAATAAAACAAATCAAATATCATTAAACAAGTTTATTTTTGTGATAAATAGCGTTTTCTTTTCAGGTGCAACAAGAAATACTCTCGAGAAGTCACCCATCCTAATACTATCCTCGCCAAACACATCTAGTTATAGTGCATTAGTGCCGGTATGATTGCACTTGAAACAATTTTAGAGAGGTCTCATGCAAAAGTTTTAAATCACCTTGTCTCTCTCATCATTCAGACCCTTCTTTGTCGTTGTAATAATCCGACCAGACTCTGTCCCATTTCCCTTGATGATTCCATCGTCCGAATCCTATCAAATACCAGAACAAGTTGTCATCATTATTATATTCATTAGCACCAAATCATAATGCAGAGATCACTAAATGTAAAACCTTGTCATCACCACGGCTTCCCATATCTTTAGGTAATGAATGAGGATTCTCTGTCGTAGAGACAGATTCTTCTCGTGTCTTATCATCTTCTCCTAAACCGTTAGAACCTCTCTCGTACGTAGCCGCTTCCGTAGACTCTATATCTTCACGAGTTTTGTTAGGCTTCTTCGATCTTGGCGTCTCGTCTTCTCCTACCTAATAAGAAAACAAGAAAAAAAAAGCTTTAAACAAACCCCCAAGATCACGAAACTACTTAAAAAAGAAACATCCTTACGTTATCAGACGTGACGAAACTTCGTCCAGAAGCCATACTCGTCAATCTACGCATCACATTCATCGTTTTTGAGCAGAGAAGAGAAGAGAAAGAGAGACGACGATGATGCCAATTCTCTCTCTCTTTCTTTCCTTCCTTCTCTAATCTGCCAAGAAAACGTAACAAAGAAACAAAAAAAAAAGTATTTAGACATTATTTATAAACATTTATTTATGGAAATGTTTAGGTGTATCTACGAAGGAGCGGATATAGCTAATAAAGAAAATAGGTGGCCACTTTCTCGTTTAGATCCGCCATGGTCAAACTAATGGAAGACCAATCATTCTAGCATCCTTAATTTCTGCTACGTAAATATGAAAAAGATACATGCTTAGAGATTGTAGGATGATCGTGGCCGTTTGTTATAAGCTCTTCGAGTAAATCTAACGGGTGGTGATCGAAGCGCGCGGAATGACTCCTTCCTTTTCTTTCGGCCGTTTGTAAATTTTATTTTAGGCCGGAAAAAGAGATGATAGTATCTTATTACATCTACGGCTAGTCCTAAAATAAGTTATTTCTTATACGACTAATATAAATTTTGTTTTAATTTCACCTCCTCCTGTGACAGCTTTTTTTTTATTTGCCAGTTGTTTTTAAAGTTACCATGCCCTCGATTTTTTCCCGGTATTTCCTGAAAAAAATATTATGGAAAATTTTGAATAAATGCTTACAAGAAAGCCCAATATTAGACATTTAGCCCATACGATGTTTGTCTATGGTAGCTTGCACTAAAAAGTAGTCGGGATTAAATCAGTTGACGTACTTAATAACGATCACCAGTCCAGTTGTATATTCATGCACTCAAAAACTTCAGCTTTAGACACAAAAAATCATTTAAAAGAGTATCGGAAAATTGTATAAAGATTGATAAAAAAACAACAACAAGAGAGCCGAGATGATTGGACCAATAATTAGACCAAATCAATCTTTCATAAACATCTTTATCATCTTGGAATAGGCCAGTACCTCTCACTCAGATTAAGCCAAACAGATGCCGCCCATCTTCTAAGGCTTTCTACCTCTGGCATGATACTCATGTTTAAGTAGGTTGGCTCTCAACATCATCGACCTCACATCTCTATCGAATTCGTTACCCATCTGAAGTACCTTCTGGAATGTCGCGTTCCTCTGATCCGCGTGCCTTGCGTATAGGATTTTGTTGTGTGAATCAATCCGTGCCTGTGCCCGGGAAATGGGGAAAAAGTTTTTAAAAAATGACAGTAATAAAACAAAGTTCTTTTTTTTTTCTTTTCTTTCTGGTTAAAAAAGAATCGGACCTGTATCTGGTCATCTGTTATCAAGGCTTCCAGTTCCTTCTCTAAACCAGACACGCTGGTCTTGAACGCATCAGCCATCCTGCTCAAATCAACAGACACGAACGGCAACGTGTACTGGATCAATGCCTTCTTCCTTATCTGGTCATACAGCGTGTCAACGTGATCATGCAGATGTATGTCCAGCAGCAAATTCGCTCTGAGACTTCCTAGATATTCCAGACAGGATGCATAGCGGCTGCCAACAAGAAAAATGTTAAAACACAAGACCAAATGAGGATATAGAAGAAAAGAAATTGAAAGATAGCATCGTAGGTCCTCAAAAGCAAACTACATAACAGAATTCAACATAATCGACAGGTTAATTAGTTGGTCAGAGAAAATGATTAGAATAAACACTGGATTCAACAGACTTGTTGAACATCAAGGAATCAGTTGTGTAAATGGTGTCTAAGTGAGTATTATCTCTAAGTATCCTTGGTTTAAGCTCAGCAGCTCGGTTACATATAGGAGAATAGACAGGAGTTTTGCAAGAAACAAGTTACCTTGAATAAAAATCGTTGATAAGCTCCCTCACTTCAGGTACTAACTCCAAAAAATTCCGGAAGTTGATGTTGTCAATCACTTTTGCCTGTCGCAATAGACTATTGAGTTATGGACCAAAGGAACACGAAAAAACTAGCAAAGAAAGTATAAAAGGATTTAAGGAATAAATGAATGCCTTTAGTTCTGATCGGTCAAAGCTAGCCAGAGCACAAAGTCCTCCATAGGTCGCAACATCTTGAGGAGCAATGACCTCGTTATAAGAACTCCCAAGTTCTGGATTAACATCCAAAAACTGCATAAGACAATACCCAAACTAAACGATTAGATTTCAGATACATTACTTTGATAATACATGATGAATCCATAAACAAAAAAAACAATTGAGCATTAGAATACGACAAGACCTTACGAGCAGCGAGCTTATACTTCTTCAGCTCCAAGTGAGCCAACCCAGAAGCACATCGGAGCTTCGCAGCTACAATAGGGTCAAGGGTTTCTGGATTCTGATCTACCTTGTTAACATAGCTTGAAACATGACTGAACTGTCCCATCTCGATGCTTACAAGAATAGCATTCATACACATGTGAATAATGTGCTTAGCCGTAGTGCAGTAATCTCGTGTTCGAATATAGTTCTTGAACGCATCATTAAGCAAACCACAAGCATAGTAGAAGTCACCAAAGTCATTATAACCCATCCTGATACTTTCCTTGATCAGATTCGTCTACATAATCAAAACACAAGATGAAAATCACCATCTAAACAATCACAGAACCAAGCGAAATAAGCAGCACATAAACAACGAAACAATCATACAAAAATAAAACATTATCTGAATCAAGCAACTTAAGCAGCACATAAACAACACACTAAATAACATCATATGAAGATGAAATCACTATCTATCGCAATTACAGAATCAAGCAAACTAAGCAGCACATAAACAACACACTACATAACATCATACGAAGATGAGATCACTATCTATTCAAGTTACAGAATCAAGAAACCTAAGCAGCACATAAGCAACACACTATACATTACACTATACGAAGATGAAATCACTACCTATGCAAATTGCAGAATCGAGCAACCTAAGCAGCACATAAACAATACACAACATAACAATCATACAAAAATGAAATCACTATCTGAATCAAGCAACTTAAGCAGCACACTAACAATACACTATGTAACATCATACGAAGATGTGCAATTAATATAATCAAACAACCTAGGCAGCACACTACATAACAACATACAAGATGAAATCACTATCTATGCAATTTACAGAATCAAGCAAGTAAACAACACACTACATTACATACATTACATCATACGAAGATAAAATCACAATCTATGCAATTTATAGAATCAAGAAACCTAAGCAACAAACTACATTACATCATACCAAGATGAAATCACTATCTATGCAATTTACATAATCAAGCAACCTAAGCGGCACACTACAAAACTTCATTCTCTACACAAATTAGGCCACAAGAGGAACCCTAATTACCCGATACGAACTGAGCTCGTTCTCCAGCTTCCCTTTCTTCTGCTCAGCGCGACGATCGACCGTCTCGCACCACGCCGAATCCATCCCGTACTTATCCCCAAGCCTCCCGTTGATCCTATTGACCACATCTCTGAACAGCTGCGTGTTCTCTCCCTTTTTGATCTCGTCGTAGGCCATCCTCAACGCCTCGAGCTGCATCGTCTGGTTTCCTCCGCAGTGGTTAGCGATGAAGAGGAGGCGCATGATCTTCGTCCTGCCTCTGTACATCGACGCGTAAGCTTCGATGTCGAGTGGTTCGCCGGTTATAATAGGTCTCCGATTAGACGAATCTTCGCCTCCTCCGTTAGTAGTGCACATCTCCATCATCGGCCCGCTCGTTTCTTCTTCGTCGCGCTCCATCGATTCGTCTGAGATTTAGGGTTTTTTTTACTCTGCTCGAAAGTTCTTTTGAGCTTCCTTCTATCTTCTGATCTTAGAGGGCTGATTTGTAATTATGAATTAGTTGGGAAGAATACGTCGGGCCGGTTTAGGCCCACCTCAACATTGTTGTTGGGCTTTTTCTTATTCAATACAAAAAGGACTATTCTGATCCCCAATGATTACAAGTTCTTACAAATATTAAATTGAGCAACATAAATAACATTTTTTTTTTGTTAACAGATAACATTTTTATTGGTTCTCACAAAATAACATTTAAAAGTAAAAATTCCTCTTGTCAAAAAAAAAAAATCTCTAAGATATTATCGATTAAACTTCGGAATAACAAAAGTTCTTTTAACCAGAAAGTAAGAAAAGAATATGACTAAACAAAGATTATGAATAAACAATTAACAATGTGTAGAAATAAAAGATTAACGCCATTGGGGAAACAAACATAAGATTACGAGTAATTACCTCAAATCATCTAATTATAATTTGATAACTTATTTTATTCATGAAGGTTGCATCTACGAAGATAAGGGTGATCAAACTTGATGTACTTGGTCCAATACGGTCGATACTTGGACATAGCCAACTCCAACCATGGTTTCATGTTCCCGTTATAGTGAACCACTGCAGCATTCTCAATGTCTTTCTTAGCGATACTCGGGTTATATCCAAGTCCCAGCACGTGCCACGCCTTGTTTAATGGATGTGTTAGTCCGTAAAACGTTATTAGTCCTGGTGGTAGTGTCCCTAGCTTCCACAGTGTCCTGTTCTCGTTCTAAACAACAATAACCAAACCATTAATAAAAGAATAAAACCATCATGAATAGTGGAAAGGGTTAAGAGTTTAATACCATGTTTTGCCACTTATGGTAGATACCAGTGATGTCTCTCTTCTTCCACTCCTTGAGGTCGAACATGTTCATCCCATAGGCCCATCCACAAGCGTTTGGGTTGAAGTTCCTGGCGATGTGAGGGTTCGAGAAGTTGAGATACTTGTCGAACCTGTGGAAACTCTCCCCGCAGGTTTCGACTGCACCGTTGACTTTGCCGTTCAGGTTGACTTCCCAGAGTGGAGTCAGGTCTTTCTGGACGATGATGTCGTCGTCCAGGAAGAGGATCTTGTTCAGCTTGGGATAAACCTCAGGGAGGTAGAATCTCAAGTGATTCAGCATGGACAGGTACTTCGGGTTTCTGTACTTGAGATTCGAAGAGCCTGAGCTTGGATGATCTGCTTTGAAATAGTACTCTTTCATCGCTGCAGATTCGAGCTGACGAAGAACAGGGCAGTAAGATGAATTGAGCCACTTAAACTCATCCACGTTTTCCACATGTATGGTTGCTTTCCCAGGTGGGTTTAGGAGGAACCACATGTTCATTGCCGCGAAGTTGAGTTTATCCGTCACAAGGTGAAAAACATGCTTCGAAGGATCCTGAGGAAACAAAAAGAAGATCAGTAAGCAAATCTATTTTCAATTTCATGTGATAAGAAAAAGTTTGTTTTACCTTTGCATTCATGATGGTTGAGTTAACAACCACCGATGCAGCTAATACATTGTCAGAAAAGAGGGCATAGTGATAAAGATTTGGGTTTTCTCGGTTCTCACTGCGAGGGAACTTTCTTTTCTCCGGTGAAAGAAGATAATAATCAATGGTCAAGCGCATTGATAGGCAGTGGATAGGATTTGGAATCGTCTTTGCTGCTAACTGAGCCAGAAAAGTACTCTGCTTCTTTAAGCTCCTGACTTGTTCATCGGCTGTTTGAAGCATTGCTCTCAGCTTTCCAGTAACCAACTTGCAGTCATACAACTGCATCTTAGCCTTAGACAAGACTTGACCCATGTCTCTGAGTTTGTCATGTGCGCTACATCAAAAGTCATTAACAGAGAACGTTACTTTATGAAAAACACTAACACTGTGAAAAGAAGGCACATAGTGGAAAGCATTTTACCTCCGAGGAAGATCAGCATCGGTTGTTGCTTCACTCAAAACACGTTGGCTGTCCTTGATTCGGGCTTGGAGTTCTTGTAACAACTCAGTCTTGTTTTTCAGTTTGGCAATACCAGTATAGACTCTAGCCATGATCACTTGGTCCCTCATCAAGCGTATGTTTGAATCAGAGTTGTCATTCTCATTTTCTCTTCTCCAAATACTATATTTACCAAGGACTGCGGAATCAACAGACTTTGAGCGCTCGATGGCTGCATTTTCCAGCTTTAAAATTGTGTCATCGTTGCGCTGGACCAGCTCGTTTGCTCGCATCTCACGCCTTTTCTCTCTTAGTTGCTGAAAATTTCAAGATAGATACAGGACCATTCTCCATAAATGTAAATATTGCATCCAGATTTTGAAGTTAGAAGTACATAAAATAACAATTACCCTTCTGTAAAACTTTGCAGGTGTCTCAGCTTTCTGATGGCTACTACCACCTGCATCAGCAATAACATAGAAGAGTCAGAGGTGGAAAAAAGTCTATATAGATCAGAATGCAACTTAAGTAAAAGCCACTACCTTTTAAAGTAATGTCACGTTTTGCATTCATGGTACTAGATGTTGTTTGATTCTGCTTCAAGTAGATAAAAGTTAAAAACTTCTGAGCCGGAATAATCGAATAACCAAGTAAAAACTAAACCACACCTGAGAGTTTCTAACGGATGTGTCTACTACAGCTTCCCGCCATGATGCAGACAAGTTGTTTTTCTTGAAAGAATCAAGGCTAAAAGGACCCAAATCAGCTGTACTAGCTGTGATAACATCCAACACCTGATGAGGAGTTAAAAAAACTAGTAAGAAACGAGAGCCAGTCTAAGAAGAATAAACCACACTAAGTATTTAAAACACTTGCCTCTTTAGAGAAAAGAGATCGAAGAGATTTCATAGCTAAACGTTCTCTCCAGTCAAGATCCTTCAAACAACCAAACACAATACTCCAATCAAACATCATTACTTGTGTTAAAACACAGACGCAGATATTATATATAAAAAAAAGATTCACACACCTGCTTCACTGAATCATTTGAATAATCTGGAGCAATGAAAAAGTAAGCTCGTCAGATAAACACAACGATTTTTCTATACCGATTTTTGAAGAAATCAGTCTATGCGCTCAAAAAATTGGTCTATACACCCGACTAATCAAAATTCTCATATAAAAGAGCCTAGCGATTACTTAAACATTGAATAAATTAATTACATATTCACAAAAAATCGAGAAAATAGAAGCCATCATCGAAGCCAGATCTTATAAAACGAGTATAGTAGAGACCAAACATTCCTCTAATTGTACATCAATTGTCGGAAGATCATCAGTGTCACTCCAAGCAAATAATGTCACTCGATCTCTACATGAATCGTAATAAGTCTAAACAAGACAAGGTCGCAATAATGCAATACCGTTAGAGGAATCGATGTACACTCCACGACCAACGAAGAAGACGAGAGGTGCGAAAACACAGAAAAAGACGAGGAGGATAAAGGCAGATCGAGATCCACCACATCCACCTCCTCCTCTAATCCGATTAACTCCCGATAACCCTCGCTTCAGCGCCATTCCTATCAAAAATTAAGATAATAAAACCTAAATCAAACAACGAACCGAATAATTGTGAAGAGAGTGAGACCAAAAAATTCATACCCGGAATCTAGAAGAGATGAAGGTGTGCGAGATTTGCAGAAGAATCCGGCGTCGAGAAAGGTCTCACGGGTGATAAACTAAAACGTCATTAACAATTTAACCAATCATAGGCGGAGATCTGATAACTCGAGCACAATCCGCGACGAAGATAGAGTGATAGACAATGGATGCGAAGAAGAAGAAGAAGATGATGATTGGTATCACCGACAATTAACCAATCGCTATCAACGCCAGGATCTGTGGCTTTTTCTCTTTTTTTTTTTCCTTTTGCAGAGAACCGACCCTCACACGCATGCGTAGCGTACTCCTCGATCTCTTTTATCAATTTCATAATTTGGAATCTCTTATCCGGTTTGATCGGTTAAACCTTAACCGATATTACCATACCGAGAGCGAGAATGGGCTTTGTACATCTTATAAGGCCGAACCAAAAGCGGTCAAAAAAAAAAAGGCCGAACCAAAATAAAAACGTAAAATGAAACCCTCTAGCTGGTCCCGAAGGTCCTATTAGGCAGTAAGGTCAGATTGTTGTGTGGTATATATAAAGAGACGATGTGGTAACCCTAAGAAACTCTCTCGCTTATTGTTGTCGTTGCCTGCTATCTCCGCCGTCTCTTGAGAATCTTGCGAAGATGGTTAGTTCTCCTTTCCATAGCTTAAAAACATGATTCTTAGGTTGTAAATCACGTTGACGTAAACAGAATATAGCTGATTAGGAGTGTTGTTCTCGTGTTTTGATTGATCTAAGCTTAAGTTTGTTTTGTAATGGAATGTTAATTGTCTTGAATATGAAACAGGTTCTTCAAAACGATATCGATCTTCTCAACCCACCAGCTGAGCTTGAGAAGAGGAAGCACAAGCTCAAGCGTCTTGTTCAATCCCCCAACTCATTTTTCATGGTATACTGATTTGTTAAACACTATGTTTAACTGTTGATTATGTGGTTAATGATTTAGATTCTCTCTTTTAGAATTGTAAAATACAATTGCTTATCTACTGTTTGTGGTCTCTGATTATGTTTCTTGTTGTTGTTATAACATTTATTGTAGGATGTGAAATGCCAAGGTTGCTTCAACATGTAAGCTCTCATCACATTTGTTTCAATTTTTTTTCTCCGTTGATAATTACACCAGTGATAAAACTTACGGTGTCTGTCTTTTTGGTATTGCAGCACTACTGTGTTCAGTCACTCGCAGACCGTTGTGGTATGCGGAAACTGCCAGACAGTTCTGTGCCAGCCTACAGGAGGAAAGGCTAGGCTCACGGAAGGATGCTCTTTCAGGAAGAAGTGAGATTGATTTGAAGCTTGAATTGAATCAATCATGGCCGGTTTCTTTTTTTTTGTTTTGTTTTTGGATGTTATGGATCTTGCTTATCTGTTTTGAAAAGCAAGTCGTTGGAGTTTAGAGGAAGAAACCTTTGTTGATTTTGGATTTTAAGGTTATTACCATTTTAAAGGTTCTTTGCTTGGAGATTGCCACTCGATCATATGAAAACTAACTAAAAGAAAGGAATTTAACAAATGGAGTCATGAAAAGAGTTATTTTGTTGGCAAAAAAAAAAGTTATTGTGCACAAACTCATTGGTCACCGGATAATAACACGCATGGTTTAAAAAATAATTTGAATGAAGTACATGTTATATATTATGTGATTACTCTATACTCCCTTGCCAAATTAAAATTTGCAAAATGATGAAATTTATCAAAAGATTATTGTTGACAGTGGGATTTGAACCCACGCCCTTTCGGACCAGAACCTTAATCTGGCGCCTTAGACCAACTCGGCCATATCAACTTTTGCTTGAAATCTTGCGACTTTATATTTAATATCTGAGTTCTCGAACATATATATATATATTACACCAACCTTTCAAGCTTAACATATCTTTCTTTTGCCATTTCACATTGTGACAAATCCATTATAAAGATTGTCGTAAGCATAAGTTATCTTCTTTGGACCCAAGGCTTGTAAAGTGAGCTTTCTTAAAGGCCTGGCCCATTTTGATAGTAGAAAATGGTGATTTAATAGTAGTAGTGTGTATGTAGCAAGATGGAGCTCATTGATCGGAAACTGATCCTAATAGTAGTAATGTGGCTATTCTTAAGGTGCTCTGTAAGTGTCTTCGATATTCTTATTGTTACACACTCAGGTCAAACAAATCTTTCCAATTGAGAAGAGGCCAAGTACACCAACATGAAGGCTATTGTGTTAAGCTCATAACCCCCTTTCAATATTAACAATCCAACACCAATTTACCTTATACATTTTGACACATATCTAAAAGTACGTGAAAAAGATGAAAATTGTAACAAACTAGATAATTAATATCATAGTTTAAAAAAAAGCAATATCTAAAAGAATGTCAAAAGATACAAACTTAGTATTTTCGGTTCATTAGGCAATGACTAACACAACTTTGATTCATTTTCCAAATTCTGAAAACAATCAAAATTAATAAGCGATAAAGTTTTGACTCATCAAATAATATGTTGTGAATATTCACAGTCACTTTTCTAAAATGTAATCTGATTACTCAAATAAATAAAAATAACACATTATACTATACTGACCGTAAAAAAATAGATTTTCACAACTTTACAACAAAAAGGAAAAAAACTCTTAAGAAATTTATTTCAAGATTATTTTCTCAAAGATCATTGGGTCTAAATTAAATTTTCTAACAAGAGACTACATAAGTTATTATCATCTAACTTTCAAATTAAATATGATGAACTACAAAAAAAAAGACATCAAATATATAAAAAGAAAAGAAATATTGAAAATCATCAACTAGAATAATATTAAAAATCAATCAATATCTAAAATATTATAGTTTAGAGCTTGAAATACGAAAATTGGGCAAAATCAATTTCAAAACTCAAATTTACGAATAAAATGGAAATAATGGGTTGATATTTAAAACTTCATTCCATGAAGTTTGATCTACATGTGAATTTGAACTGATTCAAGTGATTCAAGCTAAGACCCATATTATCCTTGTCTCCAACGATGAGGTATGATGTACCTTTTAGTTTTGTTTTTTCATACTTAACTTTATAGATTAGGCTAACGGACGTAGACGGTGGTGAAGAGGACAAGAATAAACATTGTTTTTTTAATTTACACTATAATAAAGATTTTATAGTTAAATGTAAATTTACATAAATTGACTACCCATTTTGAGTCTTTAAATTTTAAATTCGTAGTGTATATTTGTGTTATATCATATTCAATTTTTTTCATTTAATCTTGGTGGTCAAAAAAGTAATATCAAGTTACACATATAGTTTTGTTTTTTCTTTTCTTATAACACCCACATAGTCTCTCGTTGATAGTATATGGGTTTTGATTACACTTCTTTTACATTTTATCAACAAAATTATTTTTCAATGCTTCAAATGTGGTTTCGAAAGTTCCTTTTTTAGCTGAACTGAAATTGGTGAATTTAAAATATGCTATACCTTTAAATGCAAGTCCGCAGATAAGATCATTGTTTATGGGACACCTAAACAAAATGACAATCATTGTTTATGGGACAATTAAAGAATCTCTCGTTGCCGACTTCAACGTGTAACATAACCATATACACGACAAAATACTAGAGAATCGGTGAAGAGACAGTGACACCTATTACATCTCTCACCTCTTCCAATGTTACATCTTATAAGACGAGGTCCAATAAGGAGATGCTATACTAGGTGTCTAAAGATTAAAAGAAAAAAAAAGGTAAAAGAAATTTTTTTTTAGAAAACACAGCAATCGTCCTTAATAACTACTGGGAAAAAACTCCTTGCAACTCGAACAAATACCTGTCAATATACTTGACTTTAAATATTTAAATAAAATAAATTAAAATAATAATATTTTGTTATAAGAATCTCGTTTTTAGAGCTGGACCGATAAGGTTGCACCAAGCATCGTATATGGTGTTCTTGAATCTTCCCTGATCACTAAAGTAAGTAATCTAGTTTAACGATACGTGAGATGGACATCTTAGCAATAGCCTCGTCTCTGCTTCTACTCTGTTTCATCTCATTCTTTTTCACATTTTCCGGCTACGGAGGAGCCAAGATCCCGCCTGGTCCTCCAAGGTTACCTCTACTTGGTAACATCTTTCAGATCGGTGAAAAGCCTCACCGTTCACTTGCCCATCTCTCGAGGATATACGGAAGCGTCATGACTCGCTTGGTTGTTTGACGACAGCAGTGGTCATATATATCATCACCCGAAGCAGCAAAAGAAGTTCTGAAAACACATGACCATGTCTTGTGTTATCGAATCTCCACCGACCCGGTTCGAGCCACTGGTCACCATGAGCGTTCCTTTGCATGGCTACCTCCGTTTGCTCGTTGGAGGTGAAATAGCTAGTGAGAGTTGGGCTCTGAAATTTTGGAGGAAGTAGATAATTTTAAATATTTAATAATTTCTTTTTAAGATCTATGTCTATATAATTTTTTTTTTGAGAATCATAGGCCAATGCCCAGGACCTATGCCCAGGACCAACCCTGAATATAGTAGACGTTCTTTGGCCTTTTAAATTTTTTAAAAATTGTCAGGGTTCGTTTGTTTGTGTACTGTCAGGTTTCTAAGAAAGATCACGACACAACAGTTATTCTCAACGCGGAGTTTAGAAGCAACCAAGGACTTAAGGATAAGCAAGGTGCAAGAACTCATGCGCTTCGTTGACACATGCAGCCAGAGAAAGCGAAGCTGTGAGCATCGCTCGCGCATCATTCGTCAGTTCACAACACTTAATATAATCTCTAACGCTCTGTTTTCTACAAACCTCGCTAACTTTGATGACACCGAGAAACGTAGTGCTTCGGGAGATCGCTGGGAAACCTAGCGTAGCGGATTTTTTTTCCCGTTTCTTGGGTTTCTTGATCTGCAAGGAAGTAGAAAAGAAGCGAGGCTATGTATGAACAAACTGTTTAGGGTTTTCCAAAGATTTATCGATTCGAAGGGATCATCAAAGGCTTCAAGAAACAAATAAAATGACATGCTAGATTCTCTTTTGGACATTGCTCAAGAAAAGGATAACGTTATCAAACATTTGCTTCTTGTAAGTCCTAATTTTTAAACTATATATAGTCACAGCACAATTTTAAACTACATACTATTTAATTTAAATTTATCTAATGTGTGTAATTTATAGGACTTGTTTTGGCGGGAACAGACACAAGTTCGAGTACGGTGGAATGGGCTATGGCGGAACTACTTCGAAACCCTGAGTTGATGGTGAAAGCTCAAGAAGAGATTAGAGAAGTGATAGGGGGAAACGACGCCGTTAAAGAATTGGACGTGTTCAAACTACCTTATTTACAAGCAGTAGTGAAAGAGACTCTTCGTTTGCATCCTCCTTCCCATTTCTCATCCCTCGAACATCGAAGTCTGATGATGTCCGAATTTTCGAGTTCAGCATTCCTAAGAATACTCAGGTATCCAACCTCGTTACATGTTAGGTTTTAGATGAATATAGACAAATGAAACATTAACTTTTGATCTCCAAATAATAGTATTTTTTTTGAATAAATGTTAAATTTTATTCAGAAAAAACTGTTTTACATCAAGTGTGCTTTTTTAATCCCTACAGAGATTAATGAAACTCCATAAAGCTGTCTATACAAAAAATCATGAGTTTGGTTGTGCACCAAACCATGTTACCAGACCTTCCTCAAAATGATTCCCCCTCCCTTTTAGCTATAGAAGCTTCAGTCTTATATATTTGTCCACAGCATTATCAAACAATTCTCATCTCTCGGCTTCTTTCAATGTCTACGTGTATTTCTCTCCCACCAAATTGTGTACAAAGTGGCTTGCAACGCATATCTGAGGATGAAAGTCTCCAAATAATAGTTATCTCTAAGTTGTTTTTATAAATATTTTAGTCAATTTTAATAAATTATTTATAGCTTCCAAACTCTCACATCTGATTACCATTATCAAAGACTGGCTTACATACAAATAAATAATACTTAACTAAACCAGAAATAACGATGTTAGTAAGGCTTTTAAATTTAAACAAAACCAAAATACTTAAACTCAATATATATCTACATCTCTAATGACTGACTATATACGGTGGGTTTTGTGTTGTGTGTTTTAAAACAAGGTTCTTGTGAGTCTATGGGCGATAGGACGAGATCCGAACGAGTGGGAGAATCCAAAGCACTTCGAGCCAGAGAGGTTTTTGGGAAGAGAAATTGATGTGAAAGGCAATGATTTTGAGCTGATTCCATTCGGAGCTGGACGAAGAATTTGCCCAGGATTACCACTAGGGTTAAGGATAGTGCATTTATGTCTTGCGTCTCTTCTCTATGGATTTGACTGGAAGTATCAAAACTGCGTCCTTCCAGAAAATGTCGATATGAGCGAGGCCTTTGGTGTTACCTTGCACAAAGCCGTGCAGTGCCTAGCAAGAAGCATGTTTGACTGACATCATCTTCGTTTTTATATTTCTCAACTTATCTAGTTATAATGTTAACAGGTCATCTCGATCTTGTGAAGTCGTATAAACATAACTTTAAATAGGCACATATCATATGCACATTCGACCGGGCCGACATTTTCTTCATTGCTTGTTTTTGTAAAGATTTTTTCGTGATTACTTTGAGTCTGAGATGTTTAGCAAGTCAATATTTTTAAGATTCGCAATATTCATGTCGATTTATAGCTAAGCAGGCTAGAGCACGATCGAGATGTTTTTCTCTTCATGTAAACATATACTTAAACATAGTTTTAGGATTATTTTCCAAACAGTTTTACTTTTGGCTAAAACTTGATTTAATAAGATGGAAGTTGACAAAAAATGCTATTTAATATGAGAAATTACTGTACATACCATAATTTAGATACCATTTTTAATATTATCTTCAATCAAAAATATCATTACATTTTAGGTTTAGGAATTTAATAATTATTGTTTATGGTTTAGTATTTAGGGGATGAATTGGATTTATAAATTTATATAAATATTTTATCAATGATCCTTAACATTTATAAATGATTTCGGGTTAGTTAGTTTAGTTTTTTTAATCACAATTAAGAGTCTTTATGTAAATAACTATCCTTTAAAAATAAATTATATCAAATTTTATGGTCAAAGTAGAAATATCCATTTAATATCCTACTATTTCATATTAAATGAAATCTCTCTTTCTTTAATCTCTGCTATTCATTCATTGACTGGATGTTTCAGGAAACGGTGTCGTTACAAAATTCAATTTAACCACTCATCTTGACTGGTCAAGAGCAGAGGCAGGAGGAAAAAAAAATAATTTTAATTACCATCTTAACTCTCTTAATGTGTTGCGAAATTGCTGAATCAAACATAACACTCCCTCTTTCTCGCTCGCTCCTTTCTCCGTTCGTCTCTACCCCTCTCACGTCGTCGTTGCTTCTCATCGCCGACTAGATCCGTTTCTTTCTCCGATTCTAGGTAAGCACCTGGATAATCTCATTTCCTTCCCATTAGCTTTCTTATTAATCAGATCCTCCCTTACAGATCTGCATGTCTGGACCAGATCTCATGTTTTTTTTTCGTGTAGTAACTTTCTTGTGGTTGTACGTGAAACATCGTCAGTTACGTGGCGTCTTGTCTTGTGGTCGGACGTGAAAATATGTTTTCTTTAACGTTACATGCCGTAACCGTCACGACTATTAGGTTAAATTAGGTTACCGTGTCCCCCACGTTTCGTGATCAATCCACAGTACTTGATAACCTTTTGTTTTCCCTTCATCAGTCACATGACGTAACTGTTACGACTATTAGGTTAAATTAAGTTACCGTGTCATCCACGTTTTCGTGATCATTTCCCATTACTTGATAACCATTTGTTTTCCCGTAGGTTGTTGATAAGCATGGAAGAAGAAGACGAAGAGAAGAAGTTCTCAGAAGGACACCTCCACGATGTTGCTGATAAGCCTGAGAGTAGAATAGATGCATTTGAGGAAAACGCTCAGGCAGGGTTAGTGGACGATGAAGATCATTTACAAGCGATTAGTTCAGTTGATGAAGTCCTCAAAGACGACCATTTCGAACAAGTCTCTAAGAGAAGAACCCCTCTTTCGTTAGAATCACCCAAGCCAAAGGCTCCGATGCCAAACGTCTCCCCAGAGCTATTGCATCTAGTGGATTCAGTCATCATGGGCAAACCTGAAAGCCTACACAAACTGAAGAATCTCGTCAACGGTGTCGAGAAGTTCGAGCCTGGAGAGGATCCAGAGACTACTGCTTTCCTTGTCATCGACTCTCTTCTCGCTACCATGGGTGGAGTTGAGAGCTTCGAAGAGGACGAGGATAGCAACCCGCCTAGCGTGATGCTGAACTCTCGTGCTGCAATTGTATCCGGCGAGCTTATTCCTAGCCTTCCTTGCTGTGGTGACAGTGCTAGCTTCATGTCCCCTAGGACACGCATGGTCCGAGGATTGCTCGCGATTCTACGTTCTTGCACGAGGAACAGAGCTATGTGTTCGATGGCGGGGCTGTTGTGTGTTCTCTTGAGATCACTAGAGGAGATACTCTCAAAGGACGGTGATATGAAATGGAACGCATCGTCTTTGTTTCAGTGTATACAGCACTTAGCTGGACACTCACTTAACGTGGAAGATTTGCATAGATGGCTTCAAGTTCTCAAAACATCTCTAACAACAGTGTGGTCGAGTCCATTGATGAATGCTTTGGAGAAGGCAATGAATGGGAAGGAATCAAGAGGGCCTTCGTGTAGCTTTGAGTTCATCGGTGAAAGCTCAGGGCTACTTGGTCCAGGAGAAACTCGTTGGCCTTTCACTAATGGCTATGCATTCGCAACTTGGATTTACATCGAATCGTTTGCTGACACTTTAAACGCTTCAACAGCTGCGGCTGCGATCGCTGCTGCTTCAGCGGCTAAGTCAGGAAACACGTCTGCTGCTAATGTCCATGGTGGTGAAGGTACTTCTCACATGCCACGTCTCTTCAGCTTCTTGACTCCTGATAATAACCAAGGGATCGAAGTGTATTTCTATGCACAGTTTTAGTAGTTGAGAGTAGTAATGGGAAAGGAAGTAAAGCTTCATTGCATTTCACTCATGCCTTTAAGCCTCAGTGTTGGTACTTCATTGGCCTTGAACACACATGCAACCAAGGACTCTTAGGCAACTCAGAGAGTGAGTTGCGTCTCTATATCGACGGTTCCTTGTATGAGACTCTTCCCTTTGAGTTCCCTCGTATATCCAAACCGCTTTCTTCTTGTTGCATTGGTTCAAATCCTCCTCCTCCTCCTCCTACAACTCCTCGTCGTCGCCAGTGTGCTTTGTTTGCTGAGATGGGACCAGTGTACATATTTAAAGAACCAATTGGTCCTGAAAGAATGATAAGATTGGCATCTAGAGGTGGTGATGTTTTGCCTTCTTTTGGCAATGGGGCAGGTCTCCCATGGTTAGCTACAAGTGACCATGTCAGTGATGCAGCAGAGGAAAGCTGTCTTTGGACACAGAGCTTGGAGCATGCATTCACTTACTTTACCACCCATGTCTACTTAATGGACGGTTTTGTCCAGATGCTTCTCTGTCTGGAGCTACAGGTATCTATGATTATAGTATTAAAATATCTATATCCGTGCATGAACACCAAGAAACATCTAGTATATATATTTTTTTTTGTTTTGTTTTGGATGTTATGGATCTTGCTTATCTGTTTTGAAAAGCAAGTCGTTGGAGTTTAGAGGAAGAAACCTTTGTTGATTTTGGATTTTAAGGTTATTACCATTTTAAAGGTTCTTTGCTTGGAGATTGCCACTCGATCATATGAAAACTAACTAAAAGAAAGGAATTTAACAAATGGAGTCATGAAAAGAGTTATTTTGTTGGCAAAAAAAAAAGTTATTGTGCACAAACTCATTGGTCACCGGATAATAACACGCATGGTTTAAAAAATAATTTGAATGAAGTACATGTTATATATTATGTGATTACTCTATACTCCCTTGCCAAATTAAAATTTGCAAAATGATGAAATTTATCAAAAGATTATTGTTGACAGTGGGATTTGAACCCACGCCCTTTCGGACCAGAACCTTAATCTGGCGCCTTAGACCAACTCGGCCATATCAACTTTTGCTTGAAATCTTGCGACTTTATATTTAATATCTGAGTTCTCGAACATATATATATATATTACACCAACCTTTCAAGCTTAACATATCTTTCTTTTGCCATTTCACATTGTGACAAATCCATTATAAAGATTGTCGTAAGCATAAGTTATCTTCTTTGGACCCAAGGCTTGTAAAGTGAGCTTTCTTAAAGGCCTGGCCCATTTTGATAGTAGAAAATGGTGATTTAATAGTAGTAGTGTGTATGTAGCAAGATGGAGCTCATTGATCGGAAACTGATCCTAATAGTAGTAATGTGGCTATTCTTAAGGTGCTCTGTAAGTGTCTTCGATATTCTTATTGTTACACACTCAGGTCAAACAAATCTTTCCAATTGAGAAGAGGCCAAGTACACCAACATGAAGGCTATTGTGTTAAGCTCATAACCCCTTCAATATTAACAATCCAACACCAATTTACCTTATACATTTTGACACATATCTAAAAGTACGTGAAAAGATGAAAATTGTAACAAACTAGATAATTAATATCATAGTTTAAAAAAAAGCAATATCTAAAAGAATGTCAAAAGATACAAACTTAGTATTTTCGGTTCATTAGGCAATGACTAACACAACTTTGATTCATTTTCCAAATTCTGAAAACAATCAAAATTAATAAGCGATAAAGTTTTGACTCATCAAATAATATGTTGTGAATATTCACAGTCACTTTTCTAAAATGTAATCTGATTACTCAAATAAATAAAAATAACACATTATACTATACTGACCGTAAAAAAATAGATTTTCACAACTTTACAACAAAAAGGAAAAAAACTCTTAAGAAATTTATTTCAAGATTATTTTCTCAAAGATCATTGGGTCTAAATTAAATTTTCTAACAAGAGACTACATAAGTTATTATCATCTAACTTTCAAATTAAATATGATGAACTACAAAAAAAAAGACATCAAATATATAAAAAGAAAAGAAATATTGAAAATCATCAACTAGAATAATATTAAAAATCAATCAATATCTAAAATATTATAGTTTAGAGCTTGAAATACTAAAATTGGGCAAAATCAATTTCAAAACTCAAATTTACTTAATAAAATGGAAATAATGGGTTGATATTTAAAACTTCATTCCATGAAGTTTGATCTACATGTGAATTTGAACTGATTCAAGTGATTCAAGCTAAGACCCATATTATCCTTGTCTCCAACGATGAGGTATGATGTACCTTTTAGTTTTGTTTTTTCATACTTAACTTTATAGATTAGGCTAACGGACGTAGACGGTGGTGAAGAGGACAAGAATAAACATTGTTTTTAATTTACACTATAATAAAGATTTTATAGTTAAATGTAAATTTACATAAATTGACTACCCATTTTGAGTCTTTAAATTTTAAATTGTAGTGTATATTTGTGTTATATCATATTCAATTTTTTCATTTAATCTTGGTGGTCAAAAAGTAATATCAAGTTACACATATAGTTTTGTTTTTTCTTTTCTTATAACACCCACATAGTCTCTCGTTGATAGTATATGGGTTTTGATTACACTTCTTTTACATTTTATCAACAAAATTATTTTTCAATGCTTCAAATGTGGTTTCGAAAGTTCCTTTTTTAGCTGAACTGAAATTGGTGAATTTAAAATATGCTATACCTTTAAATGCAAGTCCGCAGATAAGATCATTGTTTATGGGACACCTAAACAAAATGACAATCATTGTTTATGGGACAATTAAAGAATCTCGTTGCCGACTTCAACGTGTAACATAACCATATACACGACAAAATACTAGAGAATCGGTGAAGAGACAGTGACACCTATTACATCTCTCACCTCTTCCAATGTTACATCTTATAAGACGAGGTCCAATAAGGAGATGCTATACTAGGTGTCTAAAGATTAAAAGAAAAAAAAAGGTAAAAGAAATTTTTTTTTAGAAAACACAGCAATCGTCCTTAATAACTACTGGGAAAAAACTCCTTGCAACTCGAACAAATACCTGTCAATATACTTGACTTTAAATATTTAAATAAAATAAATTAAAATAATAATATTTTGTTATAAGAATCTCGTTTTTAGAGCTGGACCGATAAGGTTGCACCAAGCATCGTATATGGTGTTCTTGAATCTTCCCTGATCACTAAAGTAAGTAATCTAGTTTAACGATACGTGAGATGGACATCTTAGCAATAGCCTCGTCTCTGCTTCTACTCTGTTTCATCTCATTCTTTTTCACATTTTCCGGCTACGGAGGAGCCAAGATCCCGCCTGGTCCTCCAAGGTTACCTCTACTTGGTAACATCTTTCAGATCGGTGAAAAGCCTCACCGTTCACTTGCCCATCTCTCGAGGATATACGGAAGCGTCATGACTCGCTTGGTTGTTTGACGACAGCAGTGGTCATATATATCATCACCCGAAGCAGCAAAAGAAGTTCTGAAAACACATGACCATGTCTTGTGTTATCGAATCTCCACCGACCCGGTTCGAGCCACTGGTCACCATGAGCGTTCCTTTGCATGGCTACCTCCGTTTGCTCGTTGGAGGTGAAATAGCTAGTGAGAGTTGGGCTCTGAAATTTTGGAGGAAGTAGATAATTTTAAATATTTAATAATTTCTTTTTAAGATCTATGTCTATATAATTTTTTTTTTTTGAGAATCATAGGCCAATGCCCAGGACCTATGCCCAGGACCAACCCTGAATATAGTAGACGTTCTTTGGCCTTTTTAATTTTTTAAAAATTGTCAGGGTTCGTTTGTTTGTGTACTGTCAGGTTTCTAAGAAAGATCACGACACAACAGTTATTCTCAACGCGGAGTTTAGAAGCAACCAAGGACTTAAGGATAAGCAAGGTGCAAGAACTCATGCGCTTCGTTGACACATGCAGCCAGAGAAAGCGAAGCTGTGAGCATCGCTCGCGCATCATTCGTCAGTTCACAACACTTAATATAATCTCTAACGCTCTGTTTTCTACAAACCTCGCTAACTTTGATGACACCGAGAAACGTAGTGCTTCGGGAGATCGCTGGGAAACCTAGCGTAGCGGATTTTTTTTCCCGTTTCTTGGGTTTCTTGATCTGCAAGGAAGTAGAAAAGAAGCGAGGCTATGTATGAACAAACTGTTTAGGGTTTTCCAAAGATTTATCGATTCAAGGGATCATCAAAGGCTTCAAGAAACAAATAAAATGACATGCTAGATTCTCTTTTGGACATTGCTCAAGAAAAGGATAACGTTATCAAACATTTGCTTCTTGTAAGTCCTAATTTTTAAACTATATATAGTCACAGCACAATTTTAAACTACATACTATTTAATTTAAATTTATCTAATGTGTGTAATTTATAGGACTTGTTTTTGGCGGGAACAGACACAAGTTCGAGTACGGTGGAATGGGCTATGGCGGAACTACTTCGAAACCCTGAGTTGATGGTGAAAGCTCAAGAAGAGATTAGAGAAGTGATAGGGGGAAACGACGCCGTTAAAGAATTGGACGTGTTCAAACTACCTTATTTACAAGCAGTAGTGAAAGAGACTCTTCGTTTGCATCCTCCTTCCCCATTTCTCATCCCTCGAACATCGAAGTCTGATGATGTCCGAATTTTCGAGTTCAGCATTCCTAAGAATACTCAGGTATCCAACCTCGTTACATGTTAGGTTTTAGATGAATATAGACAAATGAAACATTAACTTTTGATCTCCAAATAATAGTATTTTTTTTGAATAAATGTTAAATTTTATTCAGAAAAAACTGTTTTACATCAAGTGTGCTTTTTTAATCCCTACAGAGATTAATGAAACTCCATAAAGCTGTCTATACAAAAAATCATGAGTTTGGTTGTGCACCAAACCATGTTACCAGACCTTCCTCAAAATGATTCCCCCTCCCTTTTAGCTATAGAAGCTTCAGTCTTATATATTTGTCCACAGCATTATCAAACAATTCTCATCTCTCGGCTTCTTTCAATGTCTACGTGTATTTCTCTCCCACCAAATTGTGTACAAAGTGGCTTGCAACGCATATCTGAGGATGAAAGTCTCCAAATAATAGTTATCTCTAAGTTGTTTTATAAATATTTTAGTCAATTTTAATAAATTATTTATAGCTTCCAAACTCTCACATCTGATTACCATTATCAAAGACTGGCTTACATACAAATAAATAATACTTAACTAAACCAGAAATAACGATGTTAGTAAGGCTTTTAAATTTAAACAAAACCAAAATACTTAAACTCAATATATATCTACATCTCTAATGACTGACTATATACGGTGGGTTTTGTGTTGTGTGTTTTAAAACAAGGTTCTTGTGAGTCTATGGGCGATAGGACGAGATCCGAACGAGTGGGAGAATCCAAAGCACTTCGAGCCAGAGAGGTTTTGGGAAGAGAAATTGATGTGAAAGGCAATGATTTTGAGCTGATTCCATTCGAGCTGGACGAAGAATTTGCCCAGGATTACCACTAGGGTTAAGGATAGTGCATTTATGTCTTGCGTCTCTTCTCTATGGATTTGACTGGAAGTATCAAAACTGCGTCCTTCCAGAAAATGTCGATATGAGCGAGGCCTTTGGTGTTACCTTGCACAAAGCCGTGCAGTGCCTAGCAAGAAGCATGTTTGACTGACATCATCTTCGTTTTTATATTTCTCAACTTATCTAGTTATAATGTTAACAGGTCATCTCGATCTTGTGAAGTCGTATAAACATAACTTTAAATAGGCACATATCATATGCACATTCGACCGGGCCGACATTTTCTTCATTGCTTGTTTTTGTAAAGATTTTTCGTGATTACTTTGAGTCTGAGATGTTTAGCAAGTCAATATTTTTAAGATTCGCAATATTCATGTCGATTTATAGCTAAGCAGGCTAGAGCACGATCGAGATGTTTTTCTCTTCATGTAAACATATACTTAAACATAGTTTTAGGATTATTTTCCAAACAGTTTTACTTTTGGCTAAAACTTGATTTAATAAGATGGAAGTTGACAAAAAATGCTATTTAATATGAGAAATTACTGTACATACCATAATTTAGATACCATTTTTAATATTATCTTCAATCAAAAATATCATTACATTTTAGGTTTAGGAATTTAATAATTATTGTTTATGGTTTAGTATTTAGGGATGAATTGGATTTATAAATTTATATAAATATTTTATCAATGATCCTTAACATTTATAAATGATTTCGGGTTAGTTAGTTTAGTTTTTTTAATCACAATTAAGAGTCTTTATGTAAATAACTATCCTTTAAAAATAAATTATATCAAATTTTATGGTCAAAGTAGAAATATCCATTTAATATCCTACTATTTCATATTAAATGAAATCTCTCTTTCTTTAATCTCTGCTATTCATTCATTGACTGGATGTTTCAGGAAACGGTGTCGTTACAAAATTCAATTTAACCACTCATCTTGACTGGTCAAGAGCAGAGGCAGGAGGAAAAAAATAATTTTAATTACCATCTTAACTCTCTTAATGTGTTGCGAAATTGCTGAATCAAACATAACACTCCCTCTTTCTCGCTCGCTCCTTTCTCCGTTCGTCTCTACCCTCTCACGTCGTCGTTGCTTCTCATCGCCGACTAGATCCGTTCTTTCTCCGATTCTAGGTAAGCACCTGGATAATCTCATTTCCTTCCCATTAGCTTTCTTATTAATCAGATCCTCCCTTACAGATCTGCATGTCTGGACCAGATCTCATGTTTTTTCGTGTAGTAACTTTCTTGTGGTTGTACGTGAAACATCGTCAGTTACGTGGCGTCTTGTCTTGTGGTCGGACGTGAAAATATGTTTTCTTTAACGTTACATGCCGTAACCGTCACGACTATTAGGTTAAATTAGGTTACCGTGTCCCCCACGTTTCGTGATCAATCCACAGTACTTGATAACCTTTTGTTTTCCCTTCATCAGTCACATGACGTAACTGTTACGACTATTAGGTTAAATTAAGTTACCGTGTCATCCACGTTTTCGTGATCATTTCCCATTACTTGATAACCATTTGTTTTCCCGTAGGTTGTTGATAAGCATGGAAGAAGAAGACGAAGAGAAGAAGTTCTCAGAAGGACACCTCCACGATGTTGCTGATAAGCCTGAGAGTAGAATAGATGCATTTGAGGAAAACGCTCAGGCAGGGTTAGTGGACGATGAAGATCATTTACAAGCGATTAGTTCAGTTGATGAAGTCCTCAAAGACGACCATTTCGAACAAGTCTCTCTAAGAGAAGAACCCCCTCTTTCGTTAGAATCACCCAAGCCAAAGGCTCCGATGCCAAACGTCTCCCCAGAGCTATTGCATCTAGTGGATTCAGTCATCATGGGCAAACCTGAAAGCCTACACAAACTGAAGAATCTCGTCAACGGTGTCGAGAAGTTCGAGCCTGGAGAGGATCCAGAGACTACTGCTTTCCTTGTCATCGACTCTCTTCTCGCTACCATGGGTGGAGTTGAGAGCTTCGAAGAGGACGAGGATAGCAACCCGCCTAGCGTGATGCTGAACTCTCGTGCTGCAATTGTATCCGGCGAGCTTATTCCTAGCCTTCCTTGCTGTGGTGACAGTGCTAGCTTCATGTCCCCTAGGACACGCATGGTCCGAGGATTGCTCGCGATTCTACGTTCTTGCACGAGGAACAGAGCTATGTGTTCGATGGCGGGGCTGTTGTGTGTTCTCTTGAGATCACTAGAGGAGATACTCTCAAAGGACGGTGATATGAAATGGAACGCATCGTCTTTGTTTCAGTGTATACAGCACTTAGCTGGACACTCACTTAACGTGGAAGATTTGCATAGATGGCTTCAAGTTCTCAAAACATCTCTAACAACAGTGTGGTCGAGTCCATTGATGAATGCTTTGGAGAAGGCAATGAATGGGAAGGAATCAAGAGGGCCTTCGTGTAGCTTTGAGTTCATCGGTGAAAGCTCAGGGCTACTTGGTCCAGGAGAAACTCGTTGGCCTTTCACTAATGGCTATGCATTCGCAACTTGGATTTACATCGAATCGTTTGCTGACACTTTAAACGCTTCAACAGCTGCGGCTGCGATCGCTGCTGCTTCAGCGGCTAAGTCAGGAAACACGTCTGCTGCTAATGTCCATGGTGGTGAAGGTACTTCTCACATGCCACGTCTCTTCAGCTTCTTGACTCCTGATAATAACCAAGGGATCGAAGTGTATTTCTATGCACAGTTTTTAGTAGTTGAGAGTAGTAATGGGAAAGGAAGTAAAGCTTCATTGCATTTCACTCATGCCTTTAAGCCTCAGTGTTGGTACTTCATTGGCCTTGAACACACATGCAACCAAGGACTCTTAGGCAACTCAGAGAGTGAGTTGCGTCTCTATATCGACGGTTCCTTGTATGAGACTCTTCCCTTTGAGTTCCCTCGTATATCCAAACCGCTTTCTTCTTGTTGCATTGGTTCAAATCCTCCTCCTCCTCCTCCTACAACTCCTCGTCGTCGTCGTCAGTGTGCTTTGTTTGCTGAGATGGGACCAGTGTACATATTTAAAGAACCAATTGGTCCTGAAAGAATGATAAGATTGGCATCTAGAGGTGGTGATGTTTTGCCTTCTTTTGGCAATGGGGCAGGTCTCCCATGGTTAGCTACAAGTGACCATGTCAGTGATGCAGCAGAGGAAAGCTGTCTTTTGGACACAGAGCTTGGAGCATGCATTCACTTACTTTACCACCCATGTCTACTTAATGGACGGTTTTGTCCAGATGCTTCTCTGTCTGGAGCTACAGGTATCTATGATTATAGTATTAAAATATCTATATCCGTGCATGAACACCGAAGAAACATCTAGTATATATATTTTTTTTTGTTTTTTTTGGTTAAGGTACTTTAAGACGACCAGCTGAAGTGATTGGACAAGTCCATGTTGCAACAAGAATGAAGGCAGTGGAGTCTTTCTGGGCCTTAGCTTATGGAGGACCCATGTCTTTGCTTCCTCTAACAGTTAGCAATGTGGTTAAAGATAGTCTTGAGCCATCTTCTAGAGATCTCCCATTATCTTTAACAACATACTCTCTTGCTGCACCTATCTTTAGAATCATCTCACTTGCTATCCAACATCCTGGAAACAATCAAGAGCTCTCTCGTACTAGAGGCCCTGAGATTCTTGCCACCATCCTTGGTTACCTTCTTCACTCACTTGCCTCCCTTAGAGTAGAAGATGAGGAGCTAGTTGCTGCCATTGTTTCCGTTTGTCAATCTCAAAAGATCAACCATGCACTCAAAGTGCAGCTCTTCAGGACACTATTACTGGATCTGAAGATATGGAGTGTGTGCAGTTACAGACTTCAGAAGAAGCTCTTGTCATCACTGCAAGATATGGTGTTTACTGAAGCGACAGCTATGAGAAATGCTGATGCTATTCAGATACTTCTTGATGGGTGTAGGAGATGTTACTGGACGATTCAGGAGAAAGACTCTGTGAACTCTTTTTCTCTAGATGGAAATGTGCGTCACATGGGAGAAGTCAATGCTTTGGTTGATGAACTTTTGGTGATCATTGAGCTTCTAATGGGAGCAGCTTCTCCTTCTTTTGCTTCTGCTGATGTCCATAGATTACTTGGCTTTATAGTTGACAGTCCACAGCCAAATCAGGTAACTTACTTGTAGTAGATGTTATGTCTCAGATCTTTTTGATATTTTTTTTTTGCTCTGACATGGTTCTATTTGTTACCTCTATTTCAGGTTGCAAGGGTGTTGACTCTCATGTTTAGGTTGGTTGTACAGCCAAATGCTGCAAAGGCTCAGACATTTGCAGAGGCATTCATCACATCTGGTGGGATAGAAACACTTCTTGTTCTGTTGCAGAGAGAAGCTAAAACAGGTGATGACAAGATCGTAGAATCTGTTGAGAAGGATGGAACAAGCATGGAGACTGTTAACAGTGAACATGATCAGCACAATGAGCCTAGTTTTTTGGATTCAGTTCAACAAGAAGAAGTGCATGGATCTTCCACCATTATATCTGAAAGTGACTCAGTTACCATCTCCGAAACCATGAATAATGCTGCTGACAGAACATCCTCTGTTTCTGAAACTCTGTTCTGTAACAACACAAGGAACAATGCAAGAAGCAATGTTGACGATAGTGATCGTGTCGTTGTTGGGATCATAAGATTGATAGGTGCCTTGATTTCACAAGGGCACTTAAAACTTTCTCTTGGTGCTGAATCTGATGTCATGAGTAACCTCATGGGTAGTGGGAATGGAACAATGTTTGATGATAAAGTCTCATTGCTTCTGTTTGCTCTGTTGAAAGCATTCCAAGCAGCTCCAAACAGGCTGATGACTGACAAGGCATATAAATCTTTGCTTGGGTCTTCGGTATGACTTGTTTTCTCCTTCTTTCATTTGTTTGATTATCATGTGATTAGTGCTACTACACTTAACTATTTCAGTTCTTGTAAGAGGTTAAGTTTTATAGCACATTCTTGCAGATTAAAGCTGCATCAGCTGAGGATGGCCTGAAGTTTTATGATTCGGTTCATCGCTTTGAACACCCTCAGCTTCTGTTAATCCTCCTGCGTGCTCTACCTTATGCATCTAAGGCTCTACAAAACAGAGCACTTCAGGTATACATGTCATAGTTGAAGACACTTCTTGTTTACTGATATGTGCAATGTCTGTTTCTGAACTCACTCTTTCTATGTCAGGATATTCTGTTTTTGGCTTGTACTCATCCGGAAAATAGGAGCAGTCTGACAAAAATGGACGAGTGGCCTGAGTGGATCTTGGAGATTTTGATCTCAAACTACGAGGTATGATTGTTGTTTAAAGCCTTCCTGCGTGGTTGGATGTATGTAACTATGTATGCTAGTTCCAGAAAGCTCTCTAAATATGCTGACTATTGTGTGTACTGTACACACAGAAGGATGCAGGGAAACAGTCTGCTTCACCAGGTTCTGCTGAAGTGGAAGATCTTATTCATAGCTTCTTGATCATAATGTTGCAATATTCAATGCGCCAGAAGGATGGCTGGAAGGTTTTTTGTGTTTTCAGCTCCCTACCAATATCAACTCATTTTCACATTTTTTTCAAGCTCAATAGTTACTTCTCCTTTCTTTTACAGGATATTGAGGCTACAATTCATTGTGCAGAGTGGCTCTCTATGGTTGGTGGGTCTAGCACTGGAGAGAAACGAATAAGGTATGCTCATCCACATCTCTTTAGTGTTGTGATGTTGTTAAGGTCCCATGTACTTTGAGAGATACATGTTTCTGTGAGATTGTGCTAAACTTCTTGTTCACCTATCCCTTTTGAAGGCGTGAGGAATCACTACCAATTTTCAAAAGAAGGCTTCTAGGTGGATTGTTAGACTTTGCCACCAGAGAACTACAAGCTCAGGTAACTCCTGTTCTACAGTAAACCTTTTTTCTTGTTCTTATATATTATCTACTGGGTGATTGATATACATTGTTCTTTCAACCAACAGACTCAAGTCATTGCTGCAGCATCGGCTGGTTTTGCAGCAGAGAGTCTAGCACCAAAAGATGCAAAGGCTGGAGTAGACAATACTGCTCAGCTTTCAGTGTTTCTTGTGGAAAATACAATTGTCATTTTGATGCTTGTTGAAGATCATTTGCGACTACAAAGCAAGCAAAACTGTGCTGCTAACGCAGTTGATGTCTCTCCATCTCCTCTTTCTCTTGTTTATCCCCTTAACAACCGTTCACAGACATTGACAACGGTAGTAGAATCATCAGAGGTTTCTAGTAGCCGTGCTTCAGTCTCCAGTGATTCAGGAGGGGTTCATTTAGATGTAAGTAGAAATTACTCTCAACCACTTCTTTAATATTTTGACGGCGCTCAAGTTATTTTACTTATCCTTCAGGTACTTGCTTCAATGGCTGATCCAAGTGGCCAGATTTCTACAGCAGTAATGGAGCGTCTTGCCGCAGCAGCAGCAGCTGAGCCTTATGAATCTGTTTCTTGCGCTTTTGTTTCATATGGAAGCTGTACCATGGACTTAGCTGAGAGTTGGAAGTACAGGAGTAGATTATGGTATGGTGTTGGGCTCCCTCCAAAGACAACTTGTTTTGGTGGTGGTGGAAGTGGTTGGGACTCTTGGAGATCTGCTATACAAAAAGATGCTAATGGAAACTGGATTGAACTCCCACTGGTTAAAAAATCAGTATCCATGCTTCAAGCGTTGCTGCTAGATGAGTCTGGACTTGGAGGTGGACTTGGAATCGGTGGAGGGTCTGGTACTGGGATGGGAGGGATGGCTGCTCTTTACCAATTGCTGGATAGTGATCAGCCTTTCTTATGCATGCTTAGGATGGTGCTCTTGTCTTTGAGGGAAGAAGACCATGGTGAAGATAGTCTGTTGATGAAAAATCTAAGTTCTGAAGATGGTTCTTCTGATACTGTCCCATCAAACATCAATTCTCAGATCTCACCATCAGCTTTATTGTGGAGGTAACATTCTTTTGCTGTTTGATCATACTCTATATAGTTTTATCCACAGAAGCTAAAATGACCGTTGTTAATCTCCAGTGTGCTCTCTCCGGTTCTAAACATGCCAATATCTGATTCAAAGAGGCAGAGAGTTTTGGTTACTACATGTGTTCTGTATTCTGAGGTTAGTTCTAGCTCCTTCTCACTTTGTATTATTTTGTGTTTCTTTTGTTTTCACTCTCTGATTCCAAGTCTGTTGCAGGTATGGCTTGCTGTCAGTAGAGACAAAAGGCCACTAAGAAAGCAGTATCTAGAGGCTATTTTACCACCATTTGTTGCAATTCTCAGAAGGTGGAGACCTCTTCTGGCTGGCATTCAGGAACTTGCCACTGGTGATGGTGTGAATCCCCTTGTAGTTGATGATCATGCTTTGGCTGCTGATGCACTCCCCATTGAGGTTTACACAACTCTGTTTACAAGGTTATATTTCAAGTTTGTTGTGTGTTTACTAAACTGTGATATGTTGTCACCATAGGCTGCTCTCTCTATGATATCTCCGGAGTGGGCAGCTGCTTTTGCATCGCCTCCTTCTGCAATGGCACTGGCCATGGTAGCCGCAGGAGCAGCTGGTTGGGAAGCGCCTGCACCTCCAGCGCCACCAGCTCCACCAGCTCTTAGGCGAGACACTTCATTGCTTGAGCGTAAGACTACAAAACTTCAGACCTTCTCCAGCTTCCAGAAACCCTTGCAGGCTCCAAAAGATGACATACCAGGTCGACCAAGAGATAAGGCTGCTGCAAAAGCGGCTGCTCTGGCTGCTGCACGTGATCTTGAACGTAATGCCAAGATTGGTTCAGGGAGAGGCTTAAGTGCTGTTGCTATGGCTACATCTTCGCAGAGGAGGACTATAAGTGATATGGAGCGTTTACAGAGATGGAATGTCTCTGAAGCCATGGGAGTAGCGTGGATGGAGTGTCTCCAGCCAGTGGATACAAAATCGGTTTATGGGAAAGATTTTAATGCCTTGTCTTACAAGTTTATTGCTGTACTTGTTGCAAGCTTTGCCTTAGCACGGAACATGCAGAGATCTGAGGTTTGCTCTCTGCTCTTGTCACACTTTTGTTGTTTTTTTGAGGTCAATATACACTCTAATCCACATTTTTATTGGTTCAACTACTCACTAGATTGACAGGCGTATACGAGATGATAATATAGTGAGAAACCGCTTATGCATGGGAGTTCGTGGTTGGAGAAAACTTGTTCGTTACTTGGTAGAGATGAGATGCTTCTTTGGACCCTTCGGAGACCACTTATGTAGTCCCAAACAGGTAAGCCACAGTTTGAAACGTGTTAAGGACTTTTGTAGTGATGTAACATCTCGTCACATATGCAGGTGTTCTGGAAACTGGATTCTATGGAGAGTTCTTCGAGGATGAGACAGTGTTTAAGGAGAAATTATTGTGGCACTGATCATCTTGAGGGAGCAAGAAACTATAATCATCAGACAGAAAACTTGAGTTGTCCATCAAATGCACAGTTTCTTGCTGATGAAGCAATATCAAAGAAGATAATAATGTATGAAGAGGATGAGGAACATGGAGATGAAGATGATCTTGAAATAGAGGGAGACGTTGGAGAGCTCAAAGTCAAAAACGAAGAGAGGATGTCTGGTTCACTTGAGGATGCAATACAACTGTCAACTGGAGTCAGTGATCCTAGACCATTGAGTGACCAAGATGTGGTTCAGAATTCTACAGAAGTTAATGAAAGGATTGTTCTTGAAGTTTCCTCTTCTATGATTCGACCACTAAGGGTTGTGAAAGGAACCTTTCAGGTACGCTCTGAACAACAAGTAGCAAGACACCAATGATGTTGTATTGAATGACCAAGAAACAAAAGAAAGCATAACCAACCAGATTTTGTACATGTTATGTAGTTTCTGATGGTTGTCTTATGCCTTTTTCAGATTACAACAAGGAGAATAAACTTTCTTGTCGACATAAGTGAAGGCCAACATGTGGATGGTAAGTCAGATAGCTCAGGAGACCAAGAAAGAGATCGTAGTTGGCTAATGTCTTCTCTTCATCAGATTTATAGCCGAAGGTACAGTTTCATCACTATTTACTCTCTTTTTATTATGTGTTATAGAACCTTTTGGTGATCTATTTGATAATATACAGATATAAACTGAGAAAGAGTGCTCTTGAAATATTTATGGTCGACCGCTCAAACTTCTTATTTGATTTTGGGGTATTTAAAAAAAAAACACTCTCTCTGTGACATTATATTTATTATCTTTTTCAAGTTTCTTACTGAACTCTGATGAACACCATAGAACACTGAGGGAAGAAGAGATGCATATAAGACTATTGTTCAAGCAAGACCTCCTCATTTAAACAATATATACTTGACAACTCAGGTTTGTGTGTTTTTGTCCACCTTTAGTATTCTCTCTGTGCTTCAAATCTTACATAAATGGTTCCTGTTTTAGAGGCCAGAACAACTTTTGAGAAGAACTCAGTTAATGGAAAGATGGGCTAGATGGGAGGTAAAACAAAGAATAATCCTTCACTCTCAACATGCTATTTCATTTTTCCACAATAGTAACATCTGAAGTAACACTTTCTGCTTGCAGATCAGCAACTTTGAGTACTTAATGCAGCTCAACACATTAGCTGGACGTAGTTACAATGACATAACTCAGGTAAATCTCATGCTAGTGTTAGTATCATCTACGTTTTTTGTTAACTCAATATGCCTATGCATGTCTTTGCAGTATCCTGTCTTCCCATGGGTTGTGTCCGACTATGTATCAGAAGTTCTGGACCTTTCAAACCAATCTAACTACAGAGACCTTTCCAAGGTAGTTTGTCTTTATGACTGTGGTGCATTTAAATAGATAAAATGTTTGTAATGTGGTTCTGTATATGTTCAGCCAATTGGTGCATTGAACCCGGAGCGGCTGAAGAAGTTTCAAGAAAAGTATTCGAACTTTGAAGATCCAATCATACCCAAGTTCCATTATGATTCACATTACTCAAATGCTGGAGCAGTAGGTTATATTCTCTGTGGTACATTATGGTGGTCCATGCAGATGGTTTATATTATGTTTTTTAATCTCATGTGGTAGGTGTTGTATTATCTAGCAAGAGTGGAACCTTTTACAACCCTTTCAGTTCAACTACATGGTGCAGACCAAATGTTTTCAGACATTGCAGCCACTTGGAAAGGAGTTCTCCAAGATATGAGTAATGTCAAGGAGCTGGTAAGAGTTAGTTCTTCCCAAGAGCACCAAACCAAACACCTTCAAAAACTTGTCATCTTCTTTAGAACTGAAGAGTGTAGGCATATGTTCATGACACCTTTTATTGCAGGTTCCAGAGTTGTTTTACCTTCCTGAGGTATTGACCAACGAGAACTTGGTTAACTTTGGTACAACACAGTTGGGAGATAAGCTTGGTATGAGTTTTCTTTTTTTTTCTGTGTTCACTTCCTTGTCCTAACGAAATTTTACTCATGAAAGTATGTTCTTGAACATTGTTTTTTTTAATTGTGTTCTTGACTCACCAGGTTCTGTAAAACTTCCTCCTTGGGCTAAAACACCTATAGACTTTGTACACAAGCAACGAATGGCTCTTGAGAGTGAACATGTCTCTGCACATTTGCATGAATGGATTGATCTCATTTTCGGGTACGTTTCCTCCTCATTGCTGAGTTTCAAGTAAAACTTCTCTTATCAACTTATTGATTTAGGTATAAGCAACGTGGCAAAGAAGCTATACAGGCGAATAACGTTTTCTTCTACACCACATACGAAGGGACTATTAATATTGATAAGATCACAGATCCTGTAAGTCATCTTTGTTGCACAACTCTTGCAAAGTTACTCTGTTTACATGACTTGCATGTTGGATCTTTTCATGAAGGTACAACAACGAGCTACTCAAGACAAGATAGCTTGTTTCGGACAAACACCATCCCAGCTATTGACTGTGCCTCATATTAAAAGAATGCCTCTGAAAGATGTCCTTCACATGCAGACCATCTTCAGGAACCCAAAAGAGATAAAACCATATCCTGTTCCATCTCCAGAACACTGCAACTTGCCTGCTTCGGCCATCAAGGCGTCTTCGGATAGTGTTGTGGTCGTTGACATGAACGTGCCTGCAGCACATATTGCACATCACAAGTGGCAACCGAACACTCCTGATGGGCACAATGTTCCTTTCATCTTTCATCACGGGAAGGCTGGAGGGGCACTAACTCGCATGTTCAAGGGTGATTCTGAATATCCACAAGCACAGGCATTTGCCTCATTAGGAATCAGAAGTTCATCGGTTACTGCTATTACAAGCGATGGAGAAGTTATAACTGGTATGCAAATTTTAGTTATAGTCTGAGCATATTATCCAAAACCCGAAAACAAAACCGAAAGACTGAAACCAAAACCGGACCAAAATTTACAAAAACTCGACATTTTCTATTTCTTTAAACCCCAAAAAATTGAAACCAAACCGGAATCAAACCGAAAACTGAACGACTAGCCAAATATTCAAGTATAATAAAATATTAATTATCTTAAAATTATATATATAAGGTAATTTATAAATAAAAATATCCAAAAAAGCCCGAATTGCGGAATAATTCTTCGGTTTTCCAGATTTAACTCGAGTTTTTGGGGTTTTCGTTTTTTTTTTCTTTAACCATGAACCAAACCCAAACTATTTCTTATTCCTTCTTTATGATTTATGTTCTGGCCTGATGACTGATATAATCTACTCGTGTATGTTTGATTAGGTGGACATATGGATAACAGCATCAAGCTAGTCTCATCAGACGGAGCAAAAACACTAGAAACAGCTTTTGGTCACTGTGGTCCTGTAACATGTTTAGCTTTGTCTTCAGACAGCAACTTCCTTGTGACAGGTTCACGAGACACAACCCTTTTACTGTGGAGACTTCACAAGGGAGTCAGTTCTCATACAAGTGAGACAGAACAGAACAAAAGCTCTGAGACAGTACCTTCCTCCACAAGCAACACCAAAAAGCGTCGCATTGAAGGGCCAATACAAGTTCTCCATGGTCACTTAAGAGAACTCATTTGTTGCTGTGTTAGCTCAGAACAAGGGATAGTTGTGTCTTCCTCTGAATCACCTGATGTGCTAGTGCATTCTATAAGAAACGGTCGGCTAATAAGAAGGCTTGTTGGCGTCAAGGCGCATGCTCTATGCGTTTCTTCTGATGGTGTTATAGTTGTCTGGAGTAGATCTGAAAACACTGTTACCACCTTCACCATTAACGGAGCTCTCATTGCCAAAGCCAAGCTTCCTTCCTCATGTAGTATAAGCTGCATGGAACTATCCATAGACGGTCAAAATGCTGTGATTAGCGTGAACTCATTCTCAGACAGTGTTGAAGAAGATTCATCAAGTGGAGCCAATGAAATTGACAAGCTGAATATCCCATCTCCTTCAGTTTGCTTCCTCAACTTATACACTCTCAAGGTACTAATACTATTCAAATGCTTTAGATGGTTTCTTGATGTGGGTTGAGTGATATGTTTGCCTAACAAAACAAGAGGTTCATCTTCTGTAGGCATTACATGTGATGAAGCTTGGTGAAGGCCAGGATGTAACAGCTATGGCTCTGAACACAGACAACACTAACCTCTTAGTTTCCACTGAAGATAAACAGTTGATAATCTTCACCAATCCTGCTGTAAGTTTTTGTTTCTCAGTTCTTCATTACTTATAGTAAGAGTGTTTATTAATCAGCATCTACTTTTGTTTTCAAACTGCTTGTAGCTAAGCTCAAAGGTGGTGGATCAGAAGCTGAAGCTTGGCTCTGAGTGAACTTTTGTTTCGTTATATAAGATTCTGTTTGTTGTTTGTTATAAAATAAATAAGTTTAGAGTTGAATGTTTATTCGTATAAAAAGAGTATAAACTTTAGAGTTGATTGAGCAAATTCCAGCTCGGACCCATCATTCAATTGAGATATAATAGATCACACAGACACATAGAACATTACAACAATCGACCGTTGAACTACATGAGGATCAAAATCAAGAGGACAAAACTCAGTGCACAACTTTGCATTGTTTTTCTTTTAGCCTCCACGCCATCATCCACGAGTATAACTACAAAACATGCTCCTCCATTAGGGTGTTTGAGCTACTTCTTCAACCTTCTTGTTGCATATGTAAATAAAATGGGATTCAGGATCCTCCAGAACATAATCAAGTGGCAGCATTCCTTCACTTGACAAAGGTATAGCTTCTAGACACGGTTCCGCTGAGGAGCTACTGTTTCCTGGCTTTTTAAACCCTGGTTTTGCTGCAACGAATTGAAAAGGGCTTAAAACAATGAGAGTGCAGTTTCATATCGTAAGAAGCCTTACTTGCAAAAAAAGAAGTGGAAGCTTACGTAGTATATATAAAGAGATCTTCCAGTTGTATGCAGAAGGAGTCAAATGAGGCATTCTCACTTTGGGATCACCGTAGGTTATCTACCATACACACAAGTCAAATGTTTAAGTTTCCAGTGAAGATGGACAAGAACAGTTCCAGGCATAACAAGTGAAAGTATATTTACCAAGAAATAAGTCCCTCCCGGTTTAATCAGCCTACATAAAATGAAAAAAAAAAAAAAAAAGAGTTTTGGTTGGTTCATAAAACATATGTTCAATGTTAATCCAATAATGGATATGATGAATCCATGACATTAGTAGTGGTGCTAACTAACTATGTAACCTGCTAACTTCACCCAACATTCTCGAAGCACTTAGAGGAGCATCATCCCCACACTGGAAGCACACACACACACACACCGCCACAAAAAAAAAAGAAAAAACTTAAACATGGAGACATCTAATACCGTACAAAAACAAAGGATGAGAAGTACCATCAATGAATCAAGTGTTCCTGAACAGAAAAAAAAAAACCGCCTCTAAGCTTTCTCCAACAGAACAAAAAAAAACAGAGCAGAGTAACTTAAAGGACTCACCTTTATCAATGACAGTGTCAAAGGACTCGTCCTCAAAGTAACTCATATCTCTAACATCCATTTGCATATCTGTTGGGGTTTCAAAAAGCTGATCAATAAAGCTTCTTCTTTTACAAAAGCTGATCAATAAAGGTTGTACATTTGAGCTGAGGAACAGAAGCATGTTTGGTTCGCATCATCTCAATAGCCACTGAAGAGATGTCAACGTTCATTACATCCTCGTATCCATCCTTGACCATATCCTCCGACATAACTGCACCAAATAGTTCAAAATTTTTGAATGCTCTAAAAAGGTAAACTGTAAAGAGGAGAGAGTGAGAGAAAATTACGAGAATTGCCACAGCCAACCATGAGGACTCTCGAAGAAGTGGGGACGAAGCTTCTGACGAAAGGACGAAGAGAAGAGTAGCGTTGGTACCAGTCGAAGGATAGCGCGTCTTGCACGTAACGAGCGTCCCAGTAGTGAGCGTCGCCGTAGTTGTATGTGTTGCAGCTCGACGCGTCCCTCTGCATCTCTTTCTCTCTCTCTGGAGCAAAAAGATCCGATCTTCAGAATCTGCGGCGGAGCTTTTTTTAACTTCGTCGTTGTCGTTGGTTTTGACCGGCTTGAACAGTTTGGGCTTAAGACAGGCCCAATATAAATCATATGAAGGAGAGGAAGTGATTGACACGTGACTCATGTGTGCTCCTCCACACGTGCAGCGTCTTCTTTTTTTGTCAGCCCAGCCTTTTTTTTTTTTTTTTTTTTACAAAAATAGTTTTATAGAGAGAACTCAGAGAAGGTAGAGAAAGATAGGAAGAGAAAGAATGATAAAAACGGTGATATGATAATATAGTTTTTTTTTCTCGTTATTGAGTATATATATATTTTTTTTTTTGTAACAGTATTGAGTATAATTTCTCTTACTAAATTACTATACTGGTCTTTTTAAGTAAAGAATTAAAGCCTCCTCATCTCGCCCACTAGTAGAGGAGTGGTTATTAATGTGTGTGTTTAATGTATGATTTTAACTTTTGTAGATTTTGCAGGACTATTAAAATATTCTACTTGTCGTTTTTATTAGAAAGAAAAGTAAGTAATTTATTTATTTTATGAAATTATTTATTTATCACTGATGATTTTGTCGGCAATCAGAACCTTCTTCTCCACTTTAGAAAGAAGTTTGTACCAGATTACCAACTACTGATGACCAAGTATCAAAATTGTTTCTGACTAGATTTAAAGCTAATGTAGGAAGATGATATAAACCTACGAACGCTAAACATATTACACACTGATAGAATAAAGCATAAATGATTTAATAATACTCTTAATAATATTTGGATTTTAAAGTGTTAAGTGGTAAAGAAATAGGTTACTGAATACAAAAACTACTACTAAAGGTTGATTTGCAAAAACCAAAGGTAACAAGCCCAGAAGCCCATTTGCGTGATTACAGGCTTTTCAGCAAAAGCACGTGTTCTCAAACCAACCACTGTTGTTTAACACAACCATGGTTAACATCTAACCACTTATTTATTCTCCTTCCTTAACTCGTGTCTTCTCACTTTCTTCTCCGACAGTACACACTTCCACTCAACCGTCAAAAAAAAAACACAATGGCTTCTTCGTCACGTGCTGTCTCTCTCCTCGCCTTCACTCTCCCTCTCCTCGCCGTCCTCTCCCCCGTCTCCGGCCACAACATCACCCAAATCCTCTCCGAATCACCTGAATACTCCTCCTTCAACAGCTACCTCTCCCAAACAAAGCTCGCCGACGAAATCAACAGCCGCACCACCATCACCCTCCTCGTCCTCAACAACGGCGCGATGTCGTCCCTCGCCGGAAAACACCCCCTCTCCGTCGTCAAAAACGCCCTCAGCCTCCTCGTCCTCCTCGACTACTACGACCCCGTCAAGCTCCACAAGATCTCCAGCGGCACCACTCTCACCACCACCCTCTACCAGACCACCGGCAACGCTCCCGGAAACCTAGGCTTCGTCAACGTCACCGATCTCAAAGGCGGCAAAGTCGGCTTCGGCTCCGCCGCTCCCGGCTCCAAGCTCGACTCTTCCTACACCAAATCCGTCAAGCAGATCCCTTACAACATCTCCGTCCTCGAGATCGACCATCCGATCATCGCTCCCGGGATCCTAACCGCGCCGGCTCCCTCCGCCGAGGGACTCAGCAACATCACCGGACTCCTCGAGAAAGCCGGCTGCAAAACGTTCGCGAGCCTGCTCGTCGCGAGCGGCGTGCTCAAGACCTACGAATCCACCGTTGAAAAAGGGTTGACCGTTTTCGCACCGTCCGATGAAGCGTTCAAAGCCGAGGGCGTGCCGGATCTGACGAAGCTCACGCAAGCTGAGGTGGTCTCGCTCCTAGAGTATCACGCCCTCGCTGAGTACAAACCCAAAGGCTCCTTGAAGACTAACAAGGAAGCAATCTCCACGTTAGCAACTAACGGCGCCGGTAAATACGATTTAACGACGTCAACTTCCGGCGACGAGGTGATTCTCCACACCGGAGTTGGTCCGTCGAGACTCGCCGACACGGTGGTGGACGAGACACCCGTCGTGATATTCACGGTGGATAACGTTCTACTCCCGACAGAGCTCTTCGGAAAATCGCCGTCTCCGGCGCCGGCGCCGGAACCGGTGAGTGCACCGACACCCTCTCCGGCTAAGTCTCCGTCTCCAGCTGAAGCACCGTCACCAGTCGCAGCTTCTCCGCCTGCACCTCCGGTGGATGATTCGCCGGAAGGAGCTCCGTCAGACTCGCCGACGAGCTCAGAGGACAGCAAAGCTAAAAACGCGGCGTTTCACGTGAGCGCTTCTGCGTACGTCACCGTATTGGTCACACTTGCCGCCACATCTATATTGCTATAAACAAACCCTTGCAGGTTCTCGTAATTACGCAGACTGCCCCTTTCTTTTGTTTATTTTTCTAATTTTCCCCCGAGTTTTTTTTTTGTTTGTTAGTGTGTTATTCTGTTTGTTAAGACTGGGATTAGAGAGTAAGGTTTAAGTTTAATCTTCTTTTTAATTAATTTAGATTTGTATGATTGCTTTTGTTTTCTCGTTTTAGTGTCACTGCTGAAACTTTAACTTTCTAGTTTGAGGTTTTTGTCTTGGTCTTTGGTACATTTACAATTACGAAAAGTAATCACGATTATCATTGGTCGATGCAGCGTAGTATTAATTAAATATGTGGGGTTTTCTTTAAAATATAGATAAATTAAGTAACTAAAAAGGCAAAGGACCGTTGGAAACTGAACTTAATAAATATCCCACGTGGTCGTGGAGTGAAGTGAGAAGAGAGTGTCCCTTCGGGTCCACGTTCTTTATCATTTTCTTTCTGAAACAATAATAAATTAGTATATTTCAAGAGCCCAATGGGCTTATGTTTATTACTATTCCCACATCACCGACACTACTTTTTGGTCCAAGTTAAATAAACGATGCTTAACCTCATTTCTAGCTGATAAGGCTGGTGATGCAGTGCAAGGACAGTGGATAAACATTGATATACATCTTTGCTAGTAATATGAAATTTGAATGTTTATTTCTTATAGCTGATTTAAAGACACATGTAATGGATGAAAGTACTAAGCTTAGATGGGGGATTCATATATGGTACCATCTTTGAAAATAATGGAAGGGGCGTGGTGATTCTGATTTGGACCAACAAAACTCATCATTGTAAGCAGTACCAACTACATAAATTACCCCCAGTCTATAGTGAATCTTTTGCCATTTATGATTTACTTGGTTTAGTGCTTTTATAAGCTTTAGTTTTATGTTTGATCAATGCATGGTTTAAACTTTAAAGACGACCCATCTCATCTCTCTTTGTTTGTGAAAGAATAATAGTATAGGACTAGGTATAGAGTTGTAACAGCTTTGATCAGTTTTGAAGTATGTAATAATTCTAGATGCTGACTTGTTCCTTCAAATCGTCATTTAGTCTTTAGTAGTATTAAGCTTTTTGACCATTCTTTTTGTGGTTTCATCTCAGAACATATCAACACAAGAAATGAGTAAACATTTTTTTTAGTGGTCATAGTCCTTAGGCTCATTAATTATGTTTTTTTTTCTTTGTCTATTCATATCACATGATTAGATTTGCATATAGGAACTATTGATGTATAGAGGTCTCTTTAGAATAATGTTTTTTTTTAATTTATAATTAGACCTCAATTTATGAGGAAAGATGCCAGTGTGCTGCCGCCAGGAATCCAATACCTCGACCTTGGAATGGGTTTTGGTAGGAAGTATTGTAAAGAACAAAAAACAGTGAGAGAGAGAGAGAGAGAGAGAGAGTCTGTTTTGGTCTTCTTCTTCATTATCTTCGTCATTAAACCATGCATCCCTGGAACGAAGCCCACCACCTTGCGGGACTTGGAGGAACGATCGAACACAACGCCGGTTCAGAGTCTTTCGCTGTTCCGGTCTCTCATGTCAGATCCCCGCTACTGGCGGAAGGTATGGCTGTTCGTGAAGCTCTTCTACAGTGCAGGGACCTAGGAATCGCAAGGATTAGATGTGAGTCGGACTCGGCAACCTTGGTGAAGATTTTAAACTCCGAAACTTCAAATTCGGAATTGTATGGTGTAGCCTCTGATATTTTGTCTCTTGCTAGCTCATTTGAGATTATCTCCTTTGTATGGATCCCTCGTGAGAGGAACTCTGTGGCCGATGGTTTGGCAAAGCAGATTTTGTCTGTTAAGCTTGCCATTCATGCCGCACCAAACTCTGGCTGAAGCCATTATCAATGCATTTGTGTTTCAAAAAAAAAAAAAAAACCATGCATCCCTGGTCCCTCTATAACTCTATAATCACTAGTTTCACTATTTTTTTCAAAAGGCTTATTATCTCATCCTCTTCAGCTCTCTCTTTACCTCTTATAAAACACAAAACCTTCTATCTATTTCTATATAAAGCTCACTCTTCCTATTGTGTCTACTCGGTTCTTTTATGCGGGAACAAAACCAGAAGATGTGTCTGAGATCTTCAGAATCATTCCCAGACACACGCACATCTTGACTACAGTTACAGAGAAAAAAGCTTCACTAAAATTATAAAAAAGAGAGGTAATTTAGATTACCTCCTCAACCTAGGTTGAGATTATCACCAGAATGAACTGGGAAAGGTCTTTCCACATGGTGAAAAGATCTCGAGACTTATTGCTCGAGACTATCACCAGATTGAACTGGGAAAGAGATCTCGAGACTTATTGCTCGGAAGAGGTACCAATGTACATCGAACCCTGGTGGGGAGCCCTAACTAAGTTAAGACACGACCACTTTAAACGGTTTCGAATTGGTAACATATGCTCTATTTTAATCGTACTTATATAACTTTGTTTAAATCGAGTTTCAACAGACTTTCCCCGGTTTAGAGCGGTTCGCTTATTATTTTGCCTTAACCAAAAATATATCTAAACCGAATTCAACCAACATTATTCAACACAAGCATGATCAAACACGCAGAGGACAAAAAACACAATCATCCATTACAAAAAAAAAACTATATGATCCATAAGCTAAAAACCGAACATAACTAAAATCTTCAAGGTAAGACATAATAATCTAATACCGACCGATTAAAATGAAGTCATCATCATCAAGCACCTGAACATCTCTCTCCCCTACAAGATGCTCCCTTCCAATCTCCTCCACAAGTTTAACAAACTCAACCCTTTTGGACATAGGCAACGGCACGTAAGGTAGCCTAAACACCGGCCTCGCAACTCCCAGCTGAGCCAAAGCTGTGTTGACACCTATAGGATTCGGTTCTTGGAACACCCAATCAATCAAAGGCATAACCTTTGAGTTCAACTCCGAGTTTCTCCCTTCAAACATTAACTTCCTCATCAAACCCGGAACCAAATTGCTAGTAATCGATATAACACCTGTAGCTCCATGATCCCATCTAGAGTCAGGGCACTGATCATCATTCCCACTCCACACAACGACACCATTGTGTTCCCAACGACTTTGATCCTCGCGCCGAAACAGTTCACTGTATGGCCTATAATAAGCATGATGTGTTCGTCCCAGCTCATCAGCTGGCCTTCCCCGGTTTTACCGCCGACGATCACACCTTCAGCGCCTTTTTCGATCTGCGTGTTGACTAGCTCGTCGTATGCTTCGAGGTCGAATCTTCCGTCGGGGAGATACGGTGTCTTGATGGCTGTGATGACTCTAAGAGACCTTATGTCGTCTGTGTTCGTCCTGCAACAAGAGAATAGAGAGTGAGAGTTGTGGCATAAAACAAGAACACTAGTGGATATTAAAAAGGAACTGAACCTGTTTTTATCCTTGAGGCTTCGCAGGGGGAGATGGAAGTTAGGTACTACAGCTGCTATCGGAGAGACCCATCTCCCATTACTTCTGATTAAAGCAGATCATATTGAACAATTCAGACAAAACAGAGCTTCAAGTAATGATGTCCGGTAATAAAAAACTAAGCCACTAAGAGATCATCACAAGAATATGTCTCAGAAACATCTAAAACCAATAATCTAGCTTAGAAAATTCAATCAGACCATATTGAACAATTCAGACAAAACAGAGTTTCAAGTAATGATCCGAGAGAGTGAAACCTCTTGTAGACCTCGAATTGATGCGTAAGAGGGAAATGGAGGGCAGAGTCAATGGAGATCAAGCTGTAACCTTTTAAAGCTGCCATCTTTCCCCACCGAGAACTTTGAATTTGATTGGAACCCTAATAGAATCAAATTCGAACAGCGATAGAGATCAATGCGTGGCGGATTAGTTGGAGGCGGTGATGTTAAATAGTGGTGGGTACAATTTGGAGAACGTTTAAACGAGTGCAAGACCGATTGATCTCCGGCGGTAGAAGGTGAGCATGCTGACGTCAGATTCCGGCAGAAAAGTAACAGAGGTTTGTAAGGGAAGAAGAAAGCGGCGGGAGAAAAGGAGTGTGTATACTTTAGGAAACGACGTCGTATTAGAGTCATTGGGCCTATGAGAACTTAAGCCCACCAAACCCATTAAAATAGTTATATTAAACCGATGAATAAAAAGAGATTAGGGTAGCTCATTAATCCAAAATAAAGTTTGGTTTGGTTTAGTATTTTGTTAGTTTCAGTTTATGAAAATTCTACTAAAATTTTTGATTTTAGTTAGATTTTGATTTAGTTTTGTTAAAATTTTAGATAAATTTGGTTAAATTCGATTCAGGTTTTTGATATGGTTTGATTATGATGTATGTCAAAGCATTAACAAACCTCATGCTTATCAAATGATAAATTACACAAAAAGAGGTTAAATAAAACTAACAAGGACAATGTTATATATGCAGAGACGCAATATGGGTTTCAATTTTACATAACCACACCAACAAAGAAACCTCTACAACATACAAAAACAAAATACTCTTGAAGTCGTCTTACAAAATACATAAAATATACAATCTGATCCCCTCCCCAGTTATGATATACATAAGAAGATGCGTGATAGCTGAAGTTAGAAACTGGTTATAAAGACAGAACCCTTACCGTGTTTCTTTCTACAAAATCTCTCCGTGTCTGAATCCATTGTCTTCTTCACAAGGAGAATCATACCATTTGGAGTTTTCTTGATAGAAGCTATCCACCTGTATACCAACTAAACCTACGTCTGATACTATACCTTCATCGTGCCTCATCGGTTTCGTTAGCTTAGAATCTTCGCAGTTCAGAATGCTCTTCTCATCAAAGTCACTGCACTTCAACCATTTCTCAGGCTTACACGATGTTTCAGACAAGATATCCTTTGGACTTGTTGCACACCCATGCGGTGGCCTTATCTGTTCCCAAGGAACGACATCATCAAGGCTCCTCCCGAAACTGTCTTCATCATCTTCGATAAGCTCTGTATCCTTCCCATCTCCTCCATACAAATGCTCATGGTGGTGATGATGCTCACTCCAATGAGCTAAATCGTTATCTCCAACGAGTATCTCATCTGATCGTCCCTTGTCATCAGAAAGCAATCCCGTTGTTCCCTTAACACCCTCGTCATCAATATTCCTGATCTTGTTGAGCATCTCAAACAACTCTCTGGACACCGAACCCAACATCTCCTCCGGAATCTTCCCGATCCTCCCCTCCAGAGCACCAAGCTCAGTCCTCACCTCATGCACCTGATGCAACACACTCAACCTCACATCCCCACCATCGTCTTTCCCAATCTCCTCACTCTCCAGCTCCTCCCTCACACCGTAAACCACATCATGCTCCATCAAAAACCCCTTGTGACCAACAAGCCGATGCATGATCCTCGCGTTCCCATCCATAGCCCCGGGCTCATGCCCCGAATGAACCGCGTACATCTTAAAAACAGCCGTCCCTTCCTCCTCGTACACAAAAGTCTTATCCTTCTCATTATAGTTAGCAATAGGGACAATAGCTCTAATCCTAAAACCGCACCCGCATCTCTTCGACTGATAAGGCTCCCTCTTCAACACCCTAGACTTCTTAGACGAAGCAGGCTCTCCAGCTCTGTGACAAGCGTAATCCTTCACCTCCGCCATAAACGGCTTGTACCTAATATACTTCTGCCTGATACACAGCACGACCTTATGCTTAGCAGCCAACTCCTGCAACCTATCAGCAACATCTTTAGCAGGCACATCGAAAGACTCCGTATACTCAAAACGCCGCCGTTTATTCCGCGAACCGGACCCAGTCACCGCATTACAGACACCACAAGCAGCTACACAGACCCTAATAAAGCTCTCTGGGATCCCGTACAACTTAGCACCAACCGTCCACACCTGCTTGATCCTGTCTATAGTCTCTCTAACCCCCAAGTGTTTCAAGTCGCCGTCCCCGTGGAACCCCATGACTATGTCCTGCCACTGGTTCACGTGCGAGACGAACTGCCTCGTGTTGTTCTTGAAGCAGAGGAACTCGTTTCCCGAGGCCGGGTCCAGGCGAGCCGTGAGCTTGTCCTGGATCCGTTTCCACGCCGTGAGGTAGGCCGTGTCCTCGTTACGGTCTTTCCAGACGGACCGCCACGACTTGAGGACGGATCTCGGAGTCGCGATTCGGATCTCCGCGGGGGTCGCGAGACGGCCCTCGCGGAGGCAGAGGATCATGAGGGAGTGGGAATCGGAGTTGAAAGTGTAGAATTGAGAAGAGATGTGCGGCTCCGGGTTGATGTAGTCCCAGTCTCGGAGCTCTTGGGTCGAGATTGAGATTCTAGGGTTTGCGGTTTTGGGGGTTTCGGGTGTGGGGTGAGATAGGGAGTCCTGTTCGTCGGAGGAGTGGGATGGGGAGTCTAGGGAGGGTGAGGAGCGGAAGAGGACGAACTCCGGGAGGGAGAAGGTTGGATCTTCTTCGTGGTGGCGGTGGAGAATGGAGGGGTGGGGTTGAGAGAGTAGGTGTGTTGGGTCGAGATCGTGGTGGTGGAACAGATCTTCCTCGGTTTTGTGTGGATTCATCAGGAGGATTGGAGGATGAAGAAGACGACGACGATGGAGAACGGATTCTTTCTGAGTCTTTTTTTTTTTTGGTTTTATTTAATTGTTTTTTTTTTCGATTGTGTTTCGTTTTAAAGAAGTTCAGTTCTCGTTCCGACAATACAGATAAGTCCGAGGGGCAGTGTTTTAAAAAATGTTTTTAATTTATCGGGTTTTAACTTTTAAAGTAACCAATGACATTTCAGAAAATTTGAAGGCTTTATTGCTCCGTTACGAAATCTGGACCGTTAAAGAGAGCTTTCATATACAACGGTTCAGATACTGCCACGTCAATAAAATCCGTAACGTACACTCCTCTTCCCAGGATCCCTCTTCAAAATTTGATTATTTTTTTTGCATCAGTTACCTTCACGAGTTTACCATTTTTTTTCTGATCGTGGACCCAGGTAGGTTCTGTTTCTTGTTTTTTTTTTTTTAATCTTCTGTAGATGGCTAAGGATCTTGAAAGTTCCATGTCTACAAGTTTCTACTTTCTATCACCACAATGATGCTAATCTCACTACATGTGGACTATTGATTCACCAGTTGCTATGGGAAAGACATTCATGTTAGTAGTGTTTTGATAACTTTTCTTCTTCTTGTGTGAGTTATGGGACATATAATGCTAATCTGGTCCAGATATTCTAAAAAAGTACATAGATTAAGTGGGACGTCTCTGAATAGTTCGGGTTAATAACCTAAAACACAGCAAAAAGCAAAACCATCCTCAGCTAACAACAACAAGCATACATACGTTTTGGTGTGGATCAGAAACATTTTCTGTGCACCACCGATGGTCCAGTCTCGTCGTAGTCAGCTTTAGTAACATGCTGGTTCTGTGGAAACACCACCTTGGCTAGTATCGCTCCTCCAACCCAAGCCGAGTACGATCCCACATTCTCCGCCATATATTCCGGCGGTTTCACCAGCGTTGGCCTAATAGCAGATGAGCACAAGTTTGCTTCTTTCTGAAACCTGCTTTCGAATCCTGCCAATGACGAGAGTACACCACATTACAACCCTTTAAGTTATTCCAACCCCGCTAAACAGTATACTAAGTTATCATTACTATTACCTGTCATGGAGGTTGTACCGCCACACAGTACAGTGTTCTCCAAGAGCTGCCTGTGGTTCTCAGATGATACCGTGGAGATGATCCGGACAAGCTGTTCAACGATCCCGTGCTCCTCTAGTCCCAGTATTGATGGCTGAAACAGAGCTTCACCAACAGAGTATCTCTCTCGCCCAATGCTTATCACCTACAAGACCATCATTCTGTTTATGTATATGTGTGTGTGTATTAAGGCAACACAAAGCTGTAGCGTAGACACACAAACCTGTCCATCGGGAAGAGTATGCTTCTCAGTTTCACAGTTTTGGGTTTTCTCGTAAGCAATCTCATCCTCGGCACAGTTTGCATACTGTTCCTTGAGTTTTTCAACGTCAGACATGCTGAGATTCATCGAAGGGTTGGATTTTCCAAGCTCTTGGGCGAAGAGTTTTGTAAGGTCTGTTCCACCTAGCTCAAACCGTTTCGAGGCAATGTGCTGCACAGCACCTTCAAGAACTGGGGCAATATCTGAGTACACCCAAAAAAGTGTGAAAAAACCAAATGAGTGACCAATCACAATATATAACAAGATCCTGATCATAACCAGCTAACATACACAAGGAACCAACAATCTACTACAACTTACAGGAATAAAATTATTTGGTTAAAACATAACAGAGAGAGATATGATATGACAATGTGAAAAGACACAGAGAGTAATAAGACATATATTGTATAACAAAGGCAGACCAAGTGTTATTAATATCATTATACCTATCTTCCCATGGCCAATATCAACAGTGCAACCGGAGATCCTCCCCACAGCGTAAAGAGACAACACTGCTTGCTCTGACGCATAGAATCCAGACACATTGAACGTTTCAAACATCAACTGCACCAGTTGCTCCCTTATAGCCTGCCCCCCACAAAAACAAACAAGTACATAAACTAGCAACCTTTACTATAAGGACAAGATTCTGGAACTGTAGACATCAAAAGTTGTTATCTTTCATAATCAAAGAAACAAATGAACTTCATTTACTATAAGAACAAAATGCAACTTGTAAAGTTCTCATCTTTTCAATTACAGAACAAAGTTAAGAGACCTTAGGAGTACAGAGAGGATCAGTGAAGAGTATATTGCCTTCGTTACCCTCCTCCCATCCAAGCCCAGTGTACACAACGTAACGCAACAGATCCTCCATAGCGTCCCAGTCTCTAATGAACCCCCTTTCGATAGGATCAAGAGTGACATCTTCAAGAACAGTGACAGCTGAAGAAGACCCATCACCATCATCAGCCATTCGTTTCATTTGAGATGGGATTATCATTGGAGGAGACTGATCAGGAATCGCTGCTCCCGCTTTCAGGAGCTTAGAGCCAGCATCAACTACAAGTGCTTCCATTTACTAGTACCAACAAGTTAAGGGAAGCTAAAGAAGAGGACGGAATCGAGTGAGAGAAGAGAAACCCCACACTTTCAATTGAGAGTGAAAACAGAAGCTTGGCGAGTGAGAGAGACAGAAACAGAGTGGTCGAATAAAACGGCGTCGTTATGGTCATCAGCAATCAAAAAGCCCATTTAAGGCTCATTATTAAAGCTCATAAACATGTCGAAGAACAACACGGCGTCGTTTAAGCGTTTTTATTTTGCCATCAGCACCTTTAAAGGCCCATAGAAGGCCCATCAGCTTTAGTCTTCGTCTCTTTCGTGTTCACAAAGCCAGAAGAAGAGGGAGAAAGAGCTCTTATTCTCCACTCTCTGTTCCCAATTCGTTAACAAAGAAACCCCTTTTTCTTAGCTCAATGACGAAGCAGCACGCGAACTGGTCTCCGTACGATAACAATGGAGGGTACAGATCCTGTGAACTCTTTAATCGAGACGCTGTTTGAGCTATTGTTACTGATTTGTATTGATTGTTTTTGCAGAACATGTGTGGCCATCGCTGGATCCAATTACTGCGTCATCGCAGCCGATACTCGGATGTCTACCGGTTACAGCATTCTCAGTCGCGATTACTCTAAGATCCATAAACTGTAAGTAATTGGATTATTAGGGTTTCGGCAAATCAATTGGATCGATGATTTTGTTAATTGCTGTCTTTTAAATCTCTCCAGAGCAGACAAGGCTGTGCTTTCTTCCTCAGGCTTTCAAGCTGATGTGAAAGCACTTCAGAAAGTTCTCAAGTCAAGGCACTTGGTGAGTGTGAGCTTCCTTCCCCCTTTTGCATTTCTTTGTAAAGATGAAGACTTTTGCTTAATAATGTTGTGTATTCTGCAAAATAGGTTTATCAACATCAGCATAACAAGCAGATGAGCTGTCCTGCAATGGCTCAGCTTCTCTCCAACACGCTTTACTTCAAGCGGTTTTTCCCTTACTATGCGTTCAACGTTCTCGGTGGGCTTGATGAGGAAGGTATAAAACAAAAGCCTTCTCTTTTCTTCTTGGGTTTTGCACATTATAATTGAGTGTAGGCTTTTCGTCTTCTCAAAAATTTACAGGAAAAGGCTGTGTCTTTACCTATGATGCGGTGGGATCTTATGAGAAGGTTGGATACAGTGCTCAAGGCTCTGGTTCCACTCTCATCATGCCCTTCCTTGACAATCAGCTCAAGAGTCCCAGCCCTCTTTTGCTTCCTGCTCAAGTTTGTTTGTCTCTGTGCTTGGCGTTTTTATTAATTGAACCATTTTCAAGTTGCTAAGTTTTCGTTTTCTGGCTTATGTAGGATGCTATCACACCTCTTTCTGAACCTGAAGCAGTTGACTTGGTTAAGACTGTTTTCGCTTCTGCCACTGAGAGGGATATCTACACTGTGAGTTTTTTCCCCAGTTGTGTCTGACTAATAGCTCGTCTATAGCTGACTAATGCTTTGTGGAATGTTTTGCTTGTAATAGGGAGACAAGCTTGAGATCATGATTCTCAAGGCTGATGGTATCAGGACCGAGGTCATGGACTTGAGGAAAGACTAAGCGAGTGCTGGGGACATACACATCTCGACACTAGGCTCCCTCCCTCTGTTATCTTGAACTGTGTTTTTTAAGTTTCCTTGTGTGTTAACAAGATTCTCCTTCTCTTATTTATGACAAAAGTTGTTTTGGAAGAGTTTCTAGTAACATCGAGTCTTAATTGAATAACAAGAAGATTAGAATCATAATCAGAAGCTGTTCTCTGATTCCCATCCCTTCTTCTCCAGCTCCTGTCGCAATGCCTGCATTAATAATGAACCATCAGCCTAACCTGAGATCACCACTTCACCGTCACAAGTTTTCTTACCTTGATACGCTTTCTGTTCACATCAAAGTCGAAGCTCCCTTTACGAGAAGCAGACCGATACTCCACCGTCGAGTTCTTCCCAGGAGAGAACAAGAACTCAACATCATCTACCAACTGTCAAAGACAAAATGTCTTAAGATATGGTCGTTGAAGGAGAGACAACAATAGAAAAGCTTTGCTTTTTTACTTACACCTAAGATAGGACTTTCATACTCCACATGAACATAGTCATCCTTCTTCTCCACAATCCTAGGAGTAAACTTGTCTGGTTTCGTCGATTTAATCTGCAACAATAGTGATAAACAAAACCCATCTCTAGATAAATACAACTCATTCATCAAAACAAATGTCGAACTTGTTCAAGACTCTTACCACATTGACAAGCTCTTTCATTGCAACCTCTCTGCTCACAGGTGTCTTCCTTCCAGCATTATAGTTCCTTACACCGAAAAAAAAATAAAAATTTTAAAAGCAAAAAAGCAGAACTTGAGAACACAAAGCTCATGGTTTTATTAGTATACCATGGTGGAGCATAGTGGACTCGATCGCTGACACTCTCCGAAGTGGATATACAGTTGTTTGTAGCAGGACATAGAGCCAATCTCTCGTTCTTCTGTACTCCAAGATACTCTGGTTTCTTCCCACTGAAAAACCAAACCACAAAAGATATTATCATTTTCATTACCACCACAACTCAGTGATGGACGGAAGAAAAAGTACCTGAGCTGGAAAATGGTTCCGATCATAGCTAATTCACTGCTCCTAAGAATCATCTCTCTTCCAATTCCGAAGAATATTCCAAGTCAGATACTTGGTTCATGTGATAAACAGAGTATGCACGGAGGAGGAAGAAGGTAGAGAGAGTACCTTCTAGCTATTAACTTGGGTTGTTTCTCATCTAAAGGCTTTGGGATCGAAGCTGTTGTTATACGAAGACGACCATCGGAAGGAAGCTTTAGCCGGCGTTTATGGTGGTATAAGCAAGTGGTCGGTGACACCATGGAAGCCATCTCTTGAGAAGCTCCTCTTCTTGACCCTTTGAAAATGAGAACTAAAGGAAAAGACAGAGGAGTAACAAACTTTTTTCGATGCTTCATAGGCTTATTATCGTAAGCCCAAGGGGCTACTATTATTGTTCGTTTTAAAGCCCAATAAGCAATAAAATAGATTTACTATAAATTTCGTTGAGTATATGTAACATGACAGGCTACAACAACAAGCCCGTCTAGCTCAGTTGGTAGAGCGCAAGGCTCTTAACCTTGTGGTCGTGGGTTCGAGCCCCACGGTGGGCGATTATATTTTTTTTCTCCGTTTTTCGATAAATATCGTTTTTGACTTTTTGTTTGTCGGGACAAATTAGCAATCAAAGTTTAAAGAAAAGAAAAAAAACAAATTACATTTTACATTTATGGGATCGTGAAAGACTGATTGACTCTCACATCAAAGTCATTAATCTTTATTTCGTCTAAAATTTTCTTGTTATTAGCTCCAAAAAACAGAGAAAAAGTCTCATTCTCTAAGCTCCGTTCCTCCTCTGCATCTATGGAATGAATGAGAATCACTCTCGTTTTTATTTCCTTAAAACCTCCCTTTTTTTGAATCTTTCAAAACTCGTCTTTTCAAAAATTCTGTAAAATCGAATCTTTGACTACTATGCATAGATCTGGTACTGCAATGGCGTGGAACGTGTTCAAGTTCTGTACAGCCTTACGAGGTCTCGGATCCATCATGATCTTATTAGTTCTCGGCGTTGTCGGTGTTACCTATTACGCCGTCGTTTTGACTAACTATGGACCTGCTCTGTCTCAAGGAGGCCTTGATTCCTTTGCTGCTCTTACCATCCTCCTCCTCTTCCATTTACTCGTAAGTTACAAAAGCTCAAATCTTTCGATATGGGTTTTCTCTCTGGATCCTTGATTCTTGTTTGAGAAGCTTCCTAGGTTGGTAAAGCTTCGTGCTTTGAGTCAGTTCGGTCAATAAAGCTTGTTGCTTTTAGATGTGAACTAGTCAAAGCTCGTTGCTTTAGATGTGAACTAGTCTTAAAAGCTTGTTGCTTTAGTTGTGAACTAGTCAAAGCTTGTTGTTTTGGATGTGAACTAGTCTTAAGCTTGTTGCTTTAGATGTGAACTAGTGTAAGTTTGTTGCTTTAGATGTGAACTAGTGTAAGCTTGTTGCTTTAGATGTGAACTAGTGTAAGCTTGTTGCTTTAGATGTGAACTAGTGTAAGCTTGTTGCTTTAGATGTGAACTAGTGTAGTCTTTGTGTTGTTGCAGCTGGCGATGCTTTTGTGGAGCTACTTCTCTGTTGTTTTCACTGATCCTGGTGTTGTGCCACCTAACTGGAGACCAGCTATTGATGAAGAGAGAGGTGAATCTGATCCGTTAACTAGTCTTGAGTTTGTCGGTTTACAGACAGATTCTTCAAACCCTAGAGTTAGGTTCTGTAGGAAGTGCAATCAGCCAAAACCTCCACGTTGCCATCATTGTTCTGTTTGTAAGTCTTCTCAGATTCTCTCTTCTTTACCATATATAGAGAGAGTCTTGATTGTGTTACATGTCTGATGTATAGGTGGTAGGTGTGTGTTGAAGATGGATCACCATTGTGTATGGGTTGTTAACTGTGTAGGAGCATTGAATTATAAGTACTTCCTTCTTTTCTTGGTAAGTTTTTTTTTTGTTTCTCGACTCAATACTGTTTATAGAATCTTCAGCTTGTTAAAACCTTTTTTTTTTGTGTGTGTGTGTGTGTGTGTTGAAATGCAGTTCTACACGTTTCTAGAGACGACTCTTGTGACTTTAGTTCTTATGCCGCACTTCATAGCCTTCTTTAGTGATGAAGAGATACCTGGAACGCCAGGCACTCTTGCTACTACTTTTCTTGCATTTGGTAAATGTTCAAACTTTACTTATGCTTTGTTTGATAGTATTTGGTTTCATCTGTTAATCAGTATCTCCTTGTTTGTGTCATGAACAACAGTTTTGAACTTAGCATTTGCTTTGAGCGTGATGGGTTTCTTGATCATGCACATTTCTTTGGTTGCTGGCAATACCACAACTATAGAGGTAACTCCTTTTCTTTTAACTGCAAGATGAATCATCGGTTATTAAACTTTCTTGGTGTTGAGTTGTGAGCAGGCATATGAGAAGAAAACCAGTGCAAGATGGCGGTATGACCTCGGTAGAAAGAAAAACTTTGAACAGGTTCTTTAGCTGAAGTTCTGACTTGTTTTATCTTTTTACATCAGAGTGGAAATATAGCTTGCGGTCAGTTCTAAGTTCTTTTCCTTTTCTCCATCATGTTAGGTATTTGGAATGGATAAGAGATACTGGTTCATCCCAGGATACACAGAAGAAGATCTAAGGAGGATGCCGGAGCTGCATGGACTTGAATACCCTTCCAAGCCCGACTTTGATTCCCAGTAATGCTGAAGAAGATGGATTTGATCATCATCAATCATGTAAAACAACAATACGTAGAAGACAGAGAGACCTCTACTAACTTGAAGAATGATGCTTTCACTTGCCGGCAGTGTAGTGTCTTCATATAAAGGCCAGAAAAGTCATTAGATTATGGGTTTTGTAATGGAGGGAGATCACAACTTAGCTTTGTTTTGTTACACATATGTTCAATCTTATTCAATAGTTCATAACTACATATAACGTATTCATCTTCAAAACATAGCTTCTCCTTTTAAATTGCTTGTTTCCCAATGTTCATTTTTTTCTTTTAAGGAAAAAATCTATTTATATTAGTAATGCTAATTATTAAAGTTGCTATCCAAACATTTTTATTCTTTCAATATTGGTTTTTTTTTTGGTGTAAATGGAAAAATTGAAGGAAAAGCCTAAACTACATTTCAAGATTTTGATATGAATTTTTTCTTTATCCTAATACGAATTGATTTAACCGTAATAAATAAGTAGAAAAAAATTTAAACATAACAATAACTAATTATCATATCTTACGCAAAATATTTATGTCGAAAACCGATAACATAAATAAGGAAAATATGAAAACCTAAATTATAAAATAAATTACAAAAACTGATTAACTAAATCATATAAACGTACCCTAATCACCCTGATCAGAGCCTCGTATCAGACTTTTAGCCACAATTTATTTTTTTCATATAGTAAAAATACTCCCTTTAACACAAGAAATTCATTTTTCTGTTATATAGGTTCATATATATAACGTAATCTCTTTTGCAAAAGCATTAACCAAATATAAGAACGTAATAAAAAAAAATTCAAATAATATTCATATTAAGATAATGCAAATCTCATCCAGACCACATAAAATTCTCAAATGGTAGAACACAAAACAAGTACGAAAACCACATAGTCCTCAGATATAATGAAGAAACGGCTAGCAAATAGTTTAATTAAAATACTAGAACAAAAGTTTCATCAGAAACATTCAATTTTAAGATGTTTGTAACATTTAGGAAGTTTCATCAACTTGGCCACAGCTGTTTCGCGATTGAACTTCTTCATCGGAGGAAACAAAGAAGTCTCGATCATCATCTTTAGCACCCTCTCTTGCATCACTAAACGTGATACAAACGCAAATTCTTCCTCTTCGAACCATCAAAATTGTACAACCGTACATTATTAAAGCATAAGCCAGCGTTAGGGAACAATTTTTCATGTGTTGTATCGTTAGTAGAACATTCACCTTCTTCTCTAGGAGCTTTTTCTGCAACGAAAATATGATATATGAGAGAAGTGGTCAAATTCTATCCAATAATGAGAAATCAACTGAGACATGAATGTACCTTGAAAAGATCTCAAGCTCCATCACAAGTTTGGTCCAGTTCCTAAGCAAAACTTCTTTCAGTATCTCCTTGTTTGTGTCATGAACAACAGTTTTGAACTTAGCATTTGCTTTGAGCGTGATGGGTTTCTTGATCATGCACATTTCTTTGGTTGCTGGCAATACCACAACTACAGAGGTAACCTTTCAAAGTCTCAGTAAATCCCATGGCCAAAGCTCGAAATGAGAATATTTGGCGATATGAAGTTGAATCATCGGTTATTAAACTTTCTTGGTGTTGAGTTGTGAGCAGGCATATGAGAAGAAAACCAGTGCAAGATGGCGGTATGACCTCGTAGAAAGAAAAACTTTGAACAGGTTCTTTAGCTGAAGTTCTGACTTGTTTTATCTTTTTACATCAGAGTGGAAATATAGCTTGCGGTCAGTTCTAAGTTCTTTTCTTACATCTGAGTATATAGCTTGCAGTTAGTTCTAAGTTCTTTTCTTACATCTGAGTATATAGCTTGCAGTTAGTTCTAAGTTCTTTTCTTACATCTGAGTATATAGCTTGCAGTTAGTTCTAAGTTCTTTTCTTACATCTGAGTATATAGCTTGCAGTTAGTTCTAAGTTCTTTTCTTTTAATGGAGAAAGATTGAAACTTAGCTGTTGCGCAAAAAAAAAAGATTACAACTTCCCTTTCTTTGTTACACATATGTTCAATCTTATTCAATAGTTCATAACTACATATAACGTATTCATCTTCAAAACATAGCTTCTCCTTTTAAATTGCTTGTTTCCCAATGTTCATTTTTTTCTTTTAAGGAAAAAATCTATTTATATTAGTAATGCTAATTATTAAAGTTGCTATCCAAACATTTTTATTCTTTCAATATTGGTTTTTTTTTTGGTGTAAATGGAAAAATTGAAGGAAAAGCCTAAACTACATTTCAAGATTTTGATATGAATTTTTCTTTATCCTAATACGAATTGATTTAACCGTAATAAATAAGTAGAAAAAATTTAAACATAACAATAACTAATTATCATATCTTACGCAAAATATTTATGTCTAAAACCGATAACATAAATAAGGAAAATATGAAAACCTAAATTATAAAATAAATTACAAAACTGATTAACTAAATCATATAAACGCATTCTAATCACCCTGATCAGAGCCTCGTATCAGACTTTTAGCCACAATTTATTTTTTTTCATATAGTAAAAATACTCCCTTTAACACAAGAAATTCATTTTTCTGTTATATAGGTTCATATATATAACGTAATCTCTTTTGCAAAAGCATTAACCAAATATAAGAACGTAATAAAAAAATTCAAATAATATTCATATTAAGATAATGCAAATCTCATCCAGACCACATAAAATTCTCAAATGGTAGAACACAAAACAAGTACGAAAACCACATAGTCCTCAGATATAATGAAGAAACGGCTAGCAAATAGTTTAATTAAAATACTAGAACAAAAGTTTCATCAGAAACATTCAATTTTAAGATGTTTGTAACATTTAGGAAGTTTCATCAACTTGGCCACAGCTGTTTCGCATTGAACTTCTTCATCGGAGGAAACAAAGAAGTCTCGATCATCATCTTTAGCACTCTCTTGCATCACTAAACGGATACAAACGCAAATTCTTCCTCTTCAACCATCAAAATTGTACAACCGTACATTATTAAAGCATAAGCCAGCGTTAGGGAACAATTTTTCATGTGTTGTATCGTTAGTAGAACATTCACCTTCTTCTCTAGGAGCTTTTTCTGCAACGAAAATATGATATATGAGAGAAGTGGTCAAATTCTATCCAATAATGAGAAATCAACTGAGACATGAATGTACCTTGAAAAGATCTCAAGCTCCATCACAAGTTTGGTCCAGTTCCTAAGCAAAACTTCTTTCAGTATCTCCACTTCTTTGGTCAGTTATATCTACACTCGATAAACACCCATTCCGTCTCATACAATATAATTTGCTCCCCAAAAGCTCATGCCAAATGTTTCTTTCCTCCTAATTAAGATTTCAGTATACATCATACATGTCAATATATATATTATTTATTTAGAGCTTCTAGCCGATAATCCTCTTATGCCCAAAACCACATCATGTAATATTAGTTTCAGTCACAATGGTCAGTCACAATAGTCATGGCCCTTCCAGTCGAGGTAACCACATATATGTATTATTTTCAAAATATACAAAATGATTGTGCTAGTTAAGTTTGTACCTGGCGATATTTGATGATACATTAAAGTAGAGGTGAGGACAATCAATACCGTAATCCAACCAAGCATTTTTGTTAACCGGATATTGGGAGCAACAAGGATGAAGTTGTCTCTCATAGCTTTGATAAACCTGTTGTCTATGCATAGAACATTTAGACAAGTTGCATACACTTCCATCCTATCAATCTCGAATGGAAAGAAAATTGCAAGAACTTCAAGCTGTTGTTCTCGATCTTCAACACACCATGTGGGTTTAGGAAACTGGCATTCAACACAATCACCTCGAGGGAGCAGAAAGCTGCTAAAAATCCACTAAGGACACTAGGTTGTGAGATGAATATGTCTATAAGCTTAAGGGTCTTAAGATTCTTGCACTTGCTGAAGGCATGTGGACCTATTAGGCTGAATCCACAAAGTGATAGTGAACTGAGGCTATGATGTGAAAATGTATCTTGGAGCAAGCTGAGCAAATTAGCTCTTTTGTAACGCTATATAAGGGATATAGTTTATAAGTGTGAGATCTTTTGTGTGTTTCAGACTAGTCAATGAGTGGATCCAATTTTGGAGCCTAAAATCAATATATTGGGATACGTAAAGCTGAATAATGCAGCTCTCTAGGTCGCCACGGTGATTATTTATAACCTACATAACACAAAATGATTAGATTTTTTCAAAAAAATTGTTCACTGTATTAATTTCATGTTATGTACGTGCAAATATCTGTAGGCATGGAATGTAAGTTATCTATCAAAATCTATATATATATATATATAAAGACATGTTATCTAGTCTTTATATATATATATAGACATGTTATCTAGTCTTTATATATATATATAAAGACATGTTATCTAGTCTTTATATATATATATAGACATGTTATCTAGTCTTTATATATATATATATATATTATTTATTTAGAGCTTCTAGCCGATAATCCTCTTATGCCCAAAACCACATCATGTAATATTAGTTTCGTCACAATGGTCAGTCACAATAGTCATGGCCCTTCCAGTCGAGGTAACCACATATATGTATTATTTTCAAAATATACAAAATGATTGTGCTAGTTAAGTTTGTACCTGAGCGATATTTGATGATACATTAAAGTAGAGGTGAGGACAATCAATACCGTAATCCAACCAAGCATTTTTGTTAACCGGATATTGGGAGCAACAAGGATGAAGTTGTCTCTCATAGCTTTGATAAACCTGTTGTCTATGCATAGAACATTTAGACAAGTTGCATACACTTCCATCCTATCAATCTCGTAATGGAAAGAAAATTGCAAGAACTTCAAGCTGTTGTTCTCGATCTTCAACACACCATGTGGGTTTAGGAAACTGGCATTCAACACAATCACCTCGAGGGAGCAGAAAGCTGCTAAAAATCCACTAAGGACACTAGGTTGTGAGATGAATATGTCTATAAGCTTAAGGGTCTTAAGATTCTTGCACTTGCTGAAGGCATGTGGACCTATTAGGCTGAATCCACAAAGTGATAGTGAACTGAGGCTATGATGTGAAAATGTATCTTGGAGCAAGCTGAGCAAATTAGCTCTTTTGTAGCGTTATATAAGGGATATAGTTTATAAGTGTGAGATCTTTTGTGTGTTTCAGACTAGTCAATGAGTGGATCCAATTTTGGAGCCTAAAATCAATATATTGGGATACGTAAAGCTGAATAATGCAGCTCTCTAGGTCGCCACGGTGATTATTTATAACCTACATAACACAAAATGATTAGATTTTTTCAAAAAAATTGTTCACTGTATTAATTTCATGTTATGTACGTGCAAATATCTGTAGGCATGGAATGTAAGTTATCTATCAAAATCTATATATATATATATATATATATAGACATGTTATCTAGTCTTTATATATATATATATAAAGACATGTTATCTAGTCTTTATATATATATATATATAAAGACATGTTATCTAGTCTTTATATATATATATTATTTATTTAGAGCTTCTAGCCGATAATCCTCTTATGCCCAAAACCACATCATGTAATATTAGTTTCGTCACAATGGTCAGTCACAATAGTCATGGCCCTTCCAGTCGAGGTAACCACATATATGTATTATTTTCAAAATATACAAAATGATTGTGCTAGTTAAGTTTGTACCTGAGCGATATTTGATGATACATTAAAGTAGAGGTGAGGACAATCAATACCGTAATCCAACCAAGCATTTTTGTTAACCGGATATTGGGAGCAACAAGGATGAAGTTGTCTCTCATAGCTTTGATAAACCTGTTGTCTATGCATAGAACATTTAGACAAGTTGCATACACTTCCATCCTATCAATCTCGAATGGAAAGAAAATTGCAAGAACTTCAAGCTGTTGTTCTCGATCTTCAACACACCATGTGGGTTTAGGAAACTGGCATTCAACACAATCACCTCGAGGGAGCAGAAAGCTGCTAAAAATCCACTAAGGACACTAGGTTGTGAGATGAATATGTCTATAAGCTTAAGGGTCTTAAGATTCTTGCACTTGCTGAAGGCATGTGGACCTATTAGGCTGAATCCACAAAGTGATAGTGAACTGAGGCTATGATGTGAAAATGTATCTTGGAGCAAGCTGAGCAAATTAGCTCTTTTGTAACGCTATATAAGGGATATAGTTTATAAGTGTGAGATCTTTTGTGTGTTTCAGACTAGTCAATGAGTGGATCCAATTTTGGAGCCTAAAATCAATATATTGGGATACGTAAAGCTGAATAATGCAGCTCTCTAGGTCGCCACGGTGATTATTTATAACCTACATAACACAAAATGATTAGATTTTTTCAAAAAAATTGTTCACTGTATTAATTTCATGTTATGTACGTGCAAATATCTGTAGGCATGGAATGTAAGTTATCTATCAAAATCTATATATATATATAGACATGTTATCTAGTCTTTATATATATATATATATATATAAAGACATGTTATCTAGTCTGTGCATGATTTGGTTCCAGCTAATATTGTTTGTGTGAAGCATATATATCGAATATCAAAAGTTCAATATTTTACAATTGAAAGCCATCATTAAGTATCATGTATATTTATTTGTCTGGGTTCTAAATGGAGTAACGCAACACATCACTTCTAGACTCTCATATTCATTACTATGGTTCTCTTTACCCACTTTTAAATCTGTTAAATATATTTAAGAGGCATATTATTTTATCGCATAATATATCATATCGTTGATTCTTCTACTACAAATCCGAATGCACAATCATCTATCCACACATTAGTCGTGCGGGTTCCAGTATATAGAGATCAGACAAACCTTCATAAATAAAATGATTAAAATGAAAACCTAAGAGAAGAGAATTGACGAACCTTTGTCATTGACCTAGCCAACCTAACAGAAACTCGGTGCAAATGTTTATGTTCCTTGGGGTTGTTTCAAGACATTTCTCATGTCGAGAGCGAGATGAGACATCCACTTCCACACATCCACCCATCGTGAAGATAAAAGACTTGTTCTTATAGCTTCTTCGGTGGACAATTTTGAAACGATCATTTGCAATAACTTCGTCTGGGAGTTTACTGATCCGATCATGGTCATCGATAGGATTTTGGAGCTTTCTAGGTGACGATGTTGATGATGAGCGTGTCATCATGGCTATTGGATCAAAGAAGATTGAAAGAAAATAAAGCGAGATAGAAGAGATATAATGCACTTAGCGTTGAGACATGGATGGATATGAAATGAAAATAGAAGATGTTTTTGTTGTTTGTGAAAGATGAAAGATTCTACATTTATAATTTTTTAATTTACTTTTTAGGAATTTTTTTACCAACTCTTAAGTCTTGACCATTTGCAATTTTGAATTTTTAATGTGTTTCCTTCTTTGACATATATAAAGTCTATAGAAATAATTTACTTTCTGTGTAAAACAAAAAAAATCAATTGCAAGGTAATTGTTTTAAGAAAATAAATGACTTTCTGTGTAAAATAAAAGTATTTCAATTGCAAGGTAGTGTTAAGAAAATAATTGTGTACAAAAGATAAATAAAACATGTTATTCTGGCTTAGACACATCGACCAGAAAATTATATTAGGTATACGATATGTGGCATTTTTAAAAGTGCAAATTTTGTTTCCTTTGTGGTGTAATCCCATAAATAATAATTACAAACTGATTTAAATTTTGACGCAAAAATTAAATAAAAAGCAATAATTTCAGATTATAAGGGAACTCTTTGAAATTCTATCAAAACATAATATCTACATGTTCAATGTACTTATTACAAGTTACATCATTAAAAAGAACTTAAAAATCTAAAATACTTTGACAAAAAAATCTAAACTTTTAAAAGAAAAACATTCTGAAAAATCTAGTTAAACAAAATTATTAGACCATTTCATTAACAAATTATTATTTTTGGTCATATTTTCTCAAACTATTTCATAATAAATGTTCTTATTTGTTTTTTGATTTTTGCCTTTTATTACACTTAATCTTAATGGATCCGATGTCTAATATCAAAGCAAATTAATTAAAATCGGTTAGTTATGATTTGTGATGGGTTTGGTTTACTTAATTTCAAAAGTAAAATATATCTTTAATGTCTCTTGAACAAATGCTCTTCCCCTGGCTATGAACCTTCTTCGAATCACCACCACCACAGGCTGATCATCCACATTTCTTCGGTAGCTGGCAATACCACAACTACAGAGGTAACCTTTCAAAGTCTCAGTAAATCCCATGGCCAAAGCTCGAAATGAGAATATTTGGCGATATGAAGTTGAATCATCGGTTATTAAACTTTCTTGGTGTTGAGTTGTGAGCAGGCATATGAGAAGAAAACCAGTGCAAGGTGGCGGTTATCTAGCTGAAGTCCTGAGTGTATAGCTTGCAGTTAGTTCTAAGTTCTTTTCTTACATCTGAGTATATAGCTTGCAGTTAGTTCTAAGTTCTTTTCTTACATCTGAGTATATAGCTTGCAGTTAGTTCTAAGTTCTTTTCTTACATCTGAGTATATAGCTTGCAGTTAGTTCTAAGTTCTTTTCTTTTAATGGAGAAAGATTGAAACTTAGCTGTTGCGCAAAAAAAAAAGATTACAACTTCCCTTTCTTTGTTACACATATGTTCAATCTTATTCAATAGTTCATAACTACATATAACGTATTCATCTTCAAAACATAGCTTCTCCTTTTAAATTGCTTGTTTCCCAATGTTCATTTTTTTCTTTTAAGGAAAAAATCTATTTATATTAGTAATGCTAATTATTAAAGTTGCTATCCAAACATTTTTATTCTTTCAATATTGGTTTTTTGGTGTAAATGGAAAAATTGAAGGAAAAGCCTAAACTACATTTCAAGATTTTGATATGAATTTTTCTTTATCCTAATACGAATTGATTTAACCGTAATAAATAAGTAGAAAAAATTTAAACATAACAATAACTAATTATCATATCTTACGCAAAATATTTATGTCTAAAACCGATAACATAAATAAGGAAAATATGAAAACCTAAATTATAAAATAAATTACAAAACTGATTAACTAAATCATATAAACGCATTCTAATCACCCTGATCAGAGCCTCGTATCAGACTTTTAGCCACAATTTATTTTTTCATATAGTAAAAATACTCCCTTTAACACAAGAAATTCATTTTTCTGTTATATAGGTTCATATATATAACGTAATCTCTTTTGCAAAAGCATTAACCAAATATAAGAACGTAATAAAAAAAAATTCAAATAATATTCATATTAAGATAATGCAAATCTCATCCAGACCACATAAAATTCTCAAATGGTAGAACACAAAACAAGTACGAAAACCACATAGTCCTCAGATATAATGAAGAAACGGCTAGCAAATAGTTTAATTAAAATACTAGAACAAAAGTTTCATCAGAAACATTCAATTTTAAGATGTTTGTAACATTTAGGAAGTTTCATCAACTTGGCCACAGCTGTTTCCGCATTGAACTTCTTCATCGGAGGAAACAAAGAAGTCTCGATCATCATCTTTAGCACCCTCTCTTGCATCACTAAACGTGATACAAACGCAAATTCTTCCTCTTTCGAACCATCAAAATTGTACAACCGTACATTATTAAAGCATAAGCCAGCGTTAGGGAACAATTTTTCATGTGTTGTATCGTTAGTAGAACATTCACCTTCTTCTCTAGGAGCTTTCTTTTTCTGCAACGAAAATATGATATATGAGAGAAGTGGTCAAATTCTATCCAATAATGAGAAATCAACTGAGACATGAATGTACCTTGAAAAAGATCTCAAGCTCCATCACAAGTTTGGTCCAGTTCCTAAGCAAAACTTCTTTCAGTATCTCCACTTCTTTCGGGTCAGTTATATCTACACTCACTGATAAACACCCATTCCGTCTCATACAATATAATTTGCTCCCCAAAAGCTCATGCCAAATGTTTCTTTCCTCCTAATTAAGATTTCAGTATACATCATACATGTCAATATATATATATATATATATATATATATATATATATATATATATATAATAGTCATGGTCTTTTCCAGTCGAGGTAACCACATATATGTATTATTTTCAAAATATACAAAATGATTGTGCTAGTTAAGTTTGTACCTGAGCGATATTTGATGATACATTAAAGTAGAGGTGAGGACAATCAATACCGTAATCCAACCAAGCATTTTTGTTAACCTGGATATTGGGAGCAACAAGGATGAAGTTGTCTCTCATAGCTTTGATAAACCTGTTGTCTATGCATAGAACATTTAGACAAGTTGCATACACTTCCATCCTATCAATCTCGTAATGGAAAGAAAATTGCAAGAACTTCAAGCTGTTGTTCTCGATCTTCAACACACCATGTGGGTTTAGGAAACTGGCATTCAACACAATCACCTCGAGGGAGCAGAAAGCTGCTAAAAATCCACTAAGGACACTAGGTTGTGAGATGAATATGTCTATAAGCTTAAGGGTCTTAAGATTCTTGCACTTGCTGAAGGCATGTGGACCTATTAGGCTGAATCCACAAAGTGATAGTGAACTGAGGCTATGATGTGAAAATGTATCTTGGAGCAAGCTGAGCAAATTAGCTCTTTTGTAACGCGTTATATAAGGGATATAGTTTATAAGTGTGAGATCTTTTGTGTGTTTCAGACTAGTCAATGAGTGGATCCAATTTTGGAGCCTAAAATCAATATATTGGGATACGTAAAGCTGAATAATGCAGCTCTCTAGGTCGCCACGGTGATTATTTATAACCTACATAACACAAAATGATTAGATTTTTTCAAAAAAATTGTTCACTGTATTAATTTCATGTTATGTACGTGCAAATATCTGTAGGCATGGAATGTAAGTTATCTATCAAAATCTATATATATATATTATTTATTTAGAGCTTCTAGCCGATAATCCTCTTATGCCCAAAACCACATCATGTAATATTAGTTTCACACAATGGTCAGTCACAATAGTCATGGCCCTTCCAGTCGAGGTAACCACATATATGTATTATTTTCAAAATATACAAAATGATTGTGCTAGTTAAGTTTGTACCTGGCGATATTTGATGATACATTAAAGTAGAGGTGAGGACAATCAATACCGTAATCCAACCAAGCATTTTTGTTAACCTGGATATTGGGAGCAACAAGGATGAAGTTGTCTCTCATAGCTTTGATAAACCTGTTGTCTATGCATAGAACATTTAGACAAGTTGCATACACTTCCATCCTATCAATCTCGTAATGGAAAGAAAATTGCAAGAACTTCAAGCTGTTGTTCTCGATCTTCAACACACCATGTGGGTTTAGGAAACTGGCATTCAACACAATCACCTCGAGGGAGCAGAAAGCTGCTAAAAATCCACTAAGGACACTAGGTTGTGAGATGAATATGTCTATAAGCTTAAGGGTCTTAAGATTCTTGCACTTGCTGAAGGCATGTGGACCTATTAGGCTGAATCCACAAAGTGATAGTGAACTGAGGCTATGATGTGAAAATGTATCTTGGAGCAAGCTGAGCAAATTAGCTCTTTTGTAACGCTATATAAGGGATATAGTTTATAAGTGTGAGATCTTTTGTGTGTTTCAGACTAGTCAATGAGTGGATCCAATTTTGGAGCCTAAAATCAATATATTGGGATACGTAAAGCTGAATAATGCAGCTCTCTAGGTCGCCACGGTGATTATTTATAACCTACATAACACAAAATGATTAGATTTTTTCAAAAAAATTGTTCACTGTATTAATTTCATGTTATGTACGTGCAAATATCTGTAGGCATGGAATGTAAGTTATCTATCAAAATCTATATATATATATAGACATGTTATCTAGTCTTTATATATATATATATATATAAAGACATGTTATCTAGTCTTTATATATATATATAGACATGTTATCTAGTCTGTGCATGATTTGGTTCCAGCTAATATTGTTTGTGTGAAGCATATATATCGAATATCAAAAGTTCAATATTTTACAATTGAAAGCCATCATTAAGTATCATGTATATTTATTTGTCTGGGTTCTAAATGGAGTAACGCAACACATCACTTCTAGACTCTCATATTCATTACTATGGTTCTCTTTACCCACTTTTAAATCTGTTAAATATATTTAAGAGGCATATTATTTTATCGCATAATATATCATATCGTTGATTCTTCTACTACAAATCCGAATGCACAATCATCTATCCACACATTAGTCGTGCGGGTTCCAGTATATAGAGATCAGACAAACCTTCATAAATAAAATGATTAAAATGAAAACCTAAGAGAAGAGAATTGACGAACCTTTGTCATTGACCTAGCCAACCTAACAGAAACTCGGTGCAAATGTTTATGTTCCTTGGGGTTGTTTCAAGACATTTCTCATGTCGAACGAGATGAGACATCCACTTCCACACATCCACCCATCGTGAAGATAAAAGACTTGTTCTTATAGCTTCTTCGTGGACAATTTTAAACGATCATTTGCAATAACTTCGTCGGGAGTTTACTGATCCGATCATGGTCATCGATAGGATTTTGGAGCTTTCTAGGTGATTTATGTTGATGATGAGCGTGTCATCATGGCTATTGGATCAAAGAAGATTGAAAGAAAATAAAGCGAGATAGAAGAGATATAATGCACTTAGCTGAGACATGGATGGATATGAAATGAAAATAGAAGATGTTTTTGTTGTTTGTGAAAGATGCGAAAGATTCTACATTTATAATTTTTTAATTTACTTTTTAGGAATTTTTTTACCAACTCTTAAGTATTTGACCATTTGAATTTTAAATGTGTTTCCTTCTTTAACATACATAAAAGTAGAAATATATTATTTTCTGTGTAAAACAAAAAAAATCAATTGCAAGGTAATTGTTTTAAGAAAATAAATGACTTTCTGTGTAAAATAAAAGTATTTCAATTGCAAGGTAATTGTTTTAAGAAAATAAATGACTTTCTGTGTAAAATAAAAGTATTTCAATTGCAAGGTAATTGTTTTAAGAAAATAAATGACTTTCTGTGTAAAAGACAAATATTTCAATGGCAAGAAATATTTTTTACCAACTCTTAAGTATTTGACCATTTGAATTTTAAATGTGTTTCCTTCTTTAACATACATAAAAGTAGAAGTATATTATTTCTGTGTTAAAATAAAAATATTTCAATTCCAAGAATTCTTTTACCAACTCTTAAGTATTTGACCATTTGAATTTTAAATGTGTTTCCTTCTTTAACATACATAAAAGTAGAAATATATTATTTTCTGTGTAAAATAAAAGTATTTCAATTGCAAGGTAATTGTTTTAAGAAAATAAATGACTTTCTGTGTAAAATAAAAATATTTCAATTCCAAGAATTCTTTTACCAACTCTTAAGTCTTGACCATTTGCAATTTTGAATTTTTAATGTGTTTCCTTCTTTAACATACATAAAAGTAGAAATATATTATTTTCTGTGTAAAATAAAAGTATTTCAATTGCAAGGTAATTGTTTTAAGAAAATAAATGACTTTCTGTGTAAAATAAAAGTATTTCAATTGCAAGGTAATTGTTTTAAGAAAATAAATGACTTTCTGTGTAAAAGACAAATATTTCAATGGCAAGAAATATTTTTTACCAACTCTTAAGTCTTGACCATTTGCAATTTTGAATTTTTAATGTGTTTCCTTCTTTAACATACATAAAAGTAGAAGTATATTATTTCTGTGTTAAAATAAAAATATTTCAATTCCAAGAATTCTTTTACCAACTCTTAAGTCTTGACCATTTGCAATTTTGAATTTTTAATGTGTTTCCTTCTTTGACATATATAAAGTCTATAGAAATAATTTACTTTCTGTGTAAAATAAAAGTATTTCAATTGCAAGGTAATTGTTTTAAGAAAATAAATGACTTTCTGTGTAAAAGACAAATATTTCAATGGCAAGAAATATTTTTTACCAACTCTTAAGTCTTGACCATTTGCAATTTTGAATTTTTAATGTGTTTCCTTCTTTGACATATATAAAGTCTATAGAAATAATTTACTTTCTGTGTAAAATAAAAGTATTTCAATTGCAAGGTAGTGTTAAGAAAATAATTGTGTACAAAAGATAAATAAAACATGTTATTCTGGCTTAGACACATCGACCAGAAAATTATATTAGGTATACGATATGTGGCATTTTTAAAAGTGCAAATTTTGTTTCCCTTGTGGTGTAATCCCATAAATAATAATTACAAACTGATTTAAATTTTGACGCAAAAATTAAATAAAAGCAATAATTTCAGATTATAAGGGAACTCTTTGAAATTCTATCAAAACATAATATCTACATGTTCAATGTACTTATTACAAGTTACATCATTAAAAAGAACTTAAAAATCTAAAATACTTTGACAAAAAAATCTAAACTTTTAAAAGAAAAACATTCTGAAAAATCTAGTTAAACAAAATTATTAGACCATTTCATTAACAAATTATTATTTTTGGTCATATTTTCTCAAACTATTTCATAATAAATGTTCTTATTTGTTTTTGATTTTTGCCTTTTATTACACTTAATCTTAATGGATCCGATGTCTAATATCAAAGCAAATTAATTAAAATCGGTTAGTTATGATTTGTGATGGGTTTGGTTTACTTAATTTCAAAAGTAAAATATATCTTTAATGTCTCTTGAACAAATGCTCTTCCCCTGGCTATGAACCTTCTTCGAATCACCACCACCACAGGCTGATCATCCACATTTCTTCGGTAGCTGGCAATACCACAACTACAGAGGTAACCTTTCAAAGTCTCAGTAAATCCCATGGCCAAAGCTCGAAATGAGAATATTTGGCGATATGAAGTTGAATCATCGGTTATTAAACTTTCTTGGTGTTGAGTTGTGAGCAGGCATATGAGAAGAAAACCAGTGCAAGGTGGCGGTTATCTAGCTGAAGTCCTGAGTGTATAGCTTGCAGTTAGTTCTAAGTTCTTTTCTTACATCTGAGTATATAGCTTGCAGTTAGTTCTAAGTTCTTTTCTTTTAATGGAGAAAGATTGAAACTTAGCTGTTGCGCAAAAAAAAAAGATTACAACTTCCCTTTCTTTGTTACACATATGTTCAATCTTATTCAATACTAACTTCATGTACATATATTCATCTTCCAAACATAAAATTCTCTTTTAAATTGCTTGTTTTTTCCAAATGTTGATTTTTGATTAAAACGAAAAAATCTATTTATATTACTAACAAAACTAATAAAGTTGCTATCCACAAATTTATATTGTTTTTTCAACACTGGTTTTGATATAAAAGTGGACGGCAAAACCTAAAACTAAATCCCCAAATTTTGATATGAATTTTTCTTTATCCTAATACGAATTGATTTAACCGTAATAAATAAGTAGAAAAAATTTAAACATAACAATAACTAATTATCATATCTTACGCAAAATATTTATGTAGAAAACCGATAACATAAATAAGGAAAATATGAAAACCTAAATTATAAAATAAATTACAAAAACTGATTAACTAAATCATATAAACGTACCCTAATCACCCTGATCAGAGCCTCGTATCAGACTTTTAGCCACAATTTATTTTTTTCATATAGTAAAAATACTCCCTTTAACACAAGAAATTCATTTTTCTGTTATATAGGTTCATATATATAACGTAATCTCTTTTGCAAAAGCATTAACCAAATATAAGAACGTAATAAAAAAATTCAAATAATATTCATATTAAGATAATGCAAATCTCATCCAGACCACATAAAATTCTCAAATGGTAGAACACAAAACAAGTACGAAAACCACATAGTCCTCAGATATAATGAAGAAACGGCTAGCAAATAGTTTAATTAAAATACTAGAACAAAAGTTTCATCAGAAACATTCAATTTTAAGATGTTTGTAACATTTAGGAAGTTTCATCAACTTGGCCACAGCTGTTTCCGCATTGAACTTCTTCATCGGAGGAAACAAAGAAGTCTCGATCATCATCTTTAGCACCCTCTCTTGCATCACTAAGCGTGATACAAGCATAAATTCTTCCTCTTCGAACCATCAAAATTGTACAACCGTACATTATTAAAGCATAAGCCAGCGTTAGGGAACAATTTTTCATGTGTTGTATCGTTAGAACATTCACCTTCTTCTCTAGGAGCTTTCTTTTTCTGCAACGAAAATATGATATATGAGAGAAGTGGTCAAATTCTATCCAATAATGAGAAATCAACTGAGACATGAATGTACCTTGAAAAGATCTCAAGCTCCATCACAAGTTTGGTCCAGTTCCTAAGCAAAACTTCTTTGTATCTCCACTTCTTCGGGTCAGTTATATCTACACTCACTTGATAAACACCCATTCCGTCTCATACAATATAATTTGCTCCCCAAAAGCTCATGCCAAATGTTTCTTTCCTCCTAATTAAGATTTCAGTATACATCATACATGTCAATATATATATTATTTATTTAGAGCTTCTAGCCGATAATCCTCTTATGCCCAAAACCACATCATGTAATATTAGTTTCGTCACAATGGTCAGTCACAATAGTCATGGCCCTTCCAGTCGAGGTAACCACATATATGTATTATTTTCAAAATATACAAAATGATTGTGCTAGTTAAGTTTGTACCTGGCGATATTTGATGATACATTAAAGTAGAGGTGAGGACAATCAATAAATCCAACCAAGCATTTTTGTTAACCTGGATATTGGGAGCAACAAGGATGAAGTTGTCTCTCATAGCTTTGATAAACCTGTTGTCTATGCATAGAACATTTAGACAAGTTGCATACACTTCCATCCTATCAATCTCGTAATGGAAAGAAAATTGCAAGAACTTCAAGCTGTTGTTCTCGATCTTCAACACACCATGTGGGTTTAGGAAGCATTCAACACAATCACCTCGAGGGAGCAGAAAGCTGCTAAAATCCACTAAGGACACTAGGTTGTGAGATGAATATGTCTATAAGCTTAAGGGTCTTAAGATTCTTGCACTTGCTGAAGGCATGTGGACCTATTAGGCTGAATCCACAAAGTGATAGTGAACTGAGGCTATGATGTGAAAATGTATCTTGGAGCAAGCTGAGCAAATTAGCTCTTTTGTAACGCGTTATATAAGGGATATAGTTTATAAGTGTGAGATCTTTTGTGTGTTTCAGACTAGTCAATGAGTGGATCCAATTTTGGAGCCTAAAATCAATATATTGGGATACGTAAAGCTGAATAATGCAGCTCTCTAGGTCGCATACGGTGATTATTTATAACCTACATAACACAAAATGATTAGATTTTTTCAAAAAAAATTGTTCACTGTATTAATTTCATGTTATGTACGTGCAAATATCTGTAGGCATGGAATGTAAGTTATCTATCAAAATCTATATATATATATATATAGACATGTTATCTAGTCTTTATATATATATATATATATATATATAAAGACATGTTATCTAGTCTGTGCATGATTTGGTTCCAGCTAATATTGTTTGTGTGAAGCATATATATCGAATATCAAAAGTTCAATATTTTACAATTGAAAGCCATCATTAAGTATCATGTATATTTATTTGTCTGGGTTCTAAATGGAGTAACGCAACACATCACTTCTAGACTCTCATATTCATTACTATGGTTCTCTTTACCCACTTTTAAATCTGTTAAATATATTTAAGAGGCATATTATTTTATCGCATAATATATCATATCGTTGATTCTTCTACTACAAATCCGAATGCACAATCATCTATCCACACATTAGTCGTGCGGGTTCCAGTATATAGAGATCAGACAAACCTTCATAAATAAAATGATTAAAATGAAAACCTAAGAGAGAAGAGAATTGACGAACCTTTGTCATTGACCTAGCCAACCTAACAGAAACTTCGGTGCAAATGTTTATGTTCCTTGGGGTTGTTTCCAAGACATTTCTCATGTAGAAGCGAGATGAGACATCCACTTCCACACATCCACCCATCGAAGATAAAAGACTTGTTCTTATAGCTTCTTCGATGGACAATTTTGAAACGATCATTTGCAATAACTTCGTCGGGAGTTTACTGATCCGATCATGGTCATCGATAGGATTTTGGAGCTTTCTAGGTGACGATGTTGATGATGAGCGTGTCATCATGGCTATTGGATCAAAGAAGATTGAAAGAAAATAAAGCGAGATAGAAGAGATATAATGCACTTAGCGTTGAGACATGGATGGATATGAAATGAAAATAGAAGATGTTTTTTTTGTTGTTTGTGAAAGATGCGAAAGATTCTACATTTATAATTTTTTTAATTTACTTTTTAGGAATTTTTTTTACCAACTTTGACCATCTGAAATTCTGAAAATTTTCTATGTGTTTCCTTTTCTAACATACATAAAAGTAGAAGTATATTATTTCTGTGTTAAAATAAAAATATTTCAATTCCAAGAATTCTTTTTACCAACTCTTAAGTATTTGACCATTTGAATTTTAAATGTGTTTCCTTCTTTAACATACATAAAAGTAGAAATATATTATTTTCTGTGTAAAAGACAAATATTTCAATGGCAAGAAATATTTTTTTACCAACTCTTAAGTCTTGACCATTTGCAATTTTGAATTTTTAATGTGTTTCCTTCTTTGACATATATAAAGTCTATAGAAATAATTTACTTTCTGTGTAAAATAAAAGTATTTCAATTGCAAGGTAATTGTTTTAAGAAAATAAATGACTTTCTGTGTAAAAACAAAAAAAAAATCAATTGCAAGGTAGTGTTAAGAAAATAATTGTGTACAAAAGATAAATAAAAACATGTTATTCTGGCTTAGACACATCGACCAGAAAATTATATTAGGTATACGATATGTGGCATTTTTAAAAAGTGCAAATTTTTGTTTCCCTTTGTGGTGTAATCCCATAAATAATAATTACAAACTGATTTAAATTTTGACGCAAAAATTAAATAAAAAGCAATAATTTCAGATTATAAGGGAACTCTTTGAAATTCTATCAAAAACATAATATCTACATGTTCAATGTACTTATTACAAGTTACATCATTAAAAAAGAACTTAAAAAAATCTAAAATACTTTGACAAAAAAAAATCTAAACTTTTAAAAGAAAAACATTCTGAAAAATCTAGTTAAACAAAATTATTAGACCATTTCATTAACAAATTATTATTTTTGGTCATATTTTCTCAAACTATTTCATAATAAATGTTCTTATTTGTTTTTGATTTTTGCCTTTTATTACACTTAATCTTAATGGATCCGATGTCTAATATCAAAGCAAATTAATTAAAATCGGTTAGTTATGATTTGTGATCTTAATTTCATCTTTAATGTCTCTTGATGCTCTTCCCCTGGCTATGAACCTTCTTCGAATCACCACCACCACAGGCTGATCATCCACATTTCTTCGGTAGCTGGCAATACCACAACTATAGAGGTAACTCCTTTTCTTTTAACTGCAAGATGAATCATCGGTTATTAAACTTTCTTGGTGTTGAGTTGTGAGCAGGCATATGAGAAGAAAACCAGTGCAAGATGGCGGTATGACCTCGTAGAAAGAAAAACTTTGAACAGGTTCTTTAGCTGAAGTTCTGACTTGTTTTATCTTTTTACATCAGAGTGGAAATATAGCTTGCGGTCAGTTCTAAGTTCTTTTCCTTTTCTCCATCATGTTAGGTATTTGGAATGGATAAGAGATACTGGTTCATCCCAGGATACACAGAAGAAGATCTAAGGAGGATGCCGGAGCTGCATGGACTTGAATACCCTTCCAAGCCCGACTTTGATTCCCAGTAATGCTGAAGAAGATGGATTTGATCATCATCAATCATGTAAAACAACAATACGTAGAAGACAGAGAGACCTCTACTAACTTGAAGAATGATGCTTTCACTTGCCGGCAGTGTAGTGTCTTCATATAAAGGCCAGAAAAGTCATTAGATTATGGGTTTTGTAATGGAGGAGATCACAACTTAGCTTTGTTTTGTTACACATATGTTCAATCTTATTCAATACTAACTTCATGTACATATATTCATCTTCCAAACATAAATTCTCTTTTAAATTGCTTGTTTTTTCCAAATGTTGATTTTTGATTAAAACGAAAAAATCTATTTATATTACTAACAAAAACTAATAAAGTTGCTATCCACAAATTTATATTGTTTTTTCAACACTGGTTTTGATATAAAAGTGGACGGCAAAACCTAAAACTAAATCCCCAAATTTTTATATGAACTTTTCTGTCTCGTAATACGAATTGATTTAAACGTAATAAATAAGTAGAAAATTTAAGCTGAGTTTTGTTCCTAATCCTTACTTTTGTAGAGATTGAAGTTAGTTTTTTAAAGTTAAAATTTTATTAATCAATAGCTTAAATACAATCATTTTTAACACTTTAATAGGACAAATAAATAATATAAGAAATTCATGGTTTTTCTTTTTCTTTTAAAAATAAAAAATAGTGTTTCCATTCCAACAATTGTTGGATTTAAACTTGAAGATAAACAAGGAGATAACTTGGAGACTAAGTAATACTAAAAAGTTAAGATTAGGAGAAAAGGAAAACTTCTATTATTATGTATTTTGAGAATCTATATAAGAAGATGGTGAGGTGTGCCATGAACTTATGAGTTTGAGTTTAGAGATTCTTGTGAGAGCTTAAGTTTTGAGAGATTTTCTTAAGCTAATAAGAAGTTGTTTCTTATAATTTTGATTTCAATCTTTACCTTAGAACAATTAGCATACAAAATTATGATCTTTCTGCACATAAAAACTAACTGATGACAAACAACACTGATAATATTTTAGCGATATCAAAGTGATCTTATATTGAATTAAGATGAAGTTAGATGTTTCCGTTCCAACGATAGCATACATACTTCTAATATATTTTAAACATAGCAATAATTATCATATCTTAAACAAAATATTTATGTGAAAACCGATAACATTAAAAGGGAAAAATATAAAAATCCAAATTATAAAATTAGATACAAAAACTGATTGACTAAAACACCCTAATCGTACCCTAATCACCGTGACCATAGCCTCGTATCAGACTTACCACAATTTACTTTTATATAGTAAAAATACTCCCTTTAACACAAGAAATTCATTTTTCTGTTATATAGGTTCATATATATAACGTAATCTCTTTTGCAAAAGCATTAACCAAATATAAGAACGTAATAAAAAATTCAAATAATATTCATATTAAGATAATGCAAATCTCATCCAGACCACATAAAATTCTCAAATGGTAGAACACAAAACAAGTACGAAAACCACATAGTCCTCAGATATAATGAAGAAACGGCTAGCAAATAGTTTAATTAAAATACTAGAACAAAAGTTTCATCAGAAACATTCAATTTTAAGATGTTTGTAACATTTAGGAAGTTTCATCAACTTGGCCACAGCTGTTTCCGATTGAACTTCTTCATCGGAGGAAACAAAGAAGTCTCGATCATCATCTTTAGCACCCTCTCTTGCATCACTAAACGTGATACAAACGCAAATTCTTCCTCTTCGAACCATCAAAATTGTACAACCGTACATTATTAAAGCATAAGCCAGCGTTAGGGAACAATTTTTCATGTGTTGTATCGTTAGTAGAACATTCACCTTCTTCTCTAGGAGCTTTTTCTGCAACGAAAATATGATATATGAGAGAAGTGGTCAAATTCTATCCAATAATGAGAAATCAACTGAGACATGAATGTACCTTGAAAAGATCTCAAGCTCCATCACAAGTTTGGTCCAGTTCCTAAGCAAAACTTCTTTCAGTATCTCCACTTCTTTCGGTCAGTTATATCTACACTCATCGATAAACACCCATTCCGTCTCATACAATATAATTTGCTCCCAAAAGCTCATGCCAAATGTTTCTTTCCTCCTAATTAAGATTTCAGTATACATCATACATGTCAATATATATATTATTTATTTAGAGCTTCTAAATGATAATCCTCTTATGCCCAAAACCACATCATGTAATATTAGTTTCACACAATGGTCAGTCACAATAGTCATGGCCCTTCCAGTCGAGGTAACCACATATATGTATTATTTTCAAAATATACAAAATGATTGTGCTAGTTAAGTTTGTACCTGAGCGATATTTGATGATACATTAAAGTAGAGGTGAGGACAATCAATACCGTAATCCAACCAAGCATTTTTGTTAACCTGGATATTGGGAGCAACAAGGATGAAGTTGTCTCTCATAGCTTTGATAAACCTGTTGTCTATGCATAGAACATTTAGACAAGTTGCATACACTTCCATCCTATCAATCTCGTAATGGAAAGAAAATTGCAAGAACTTCAAGCTGTTGTTCTCGATCTTCAACACACCATGTGGGTTTAGGAACTGGCATTCAACACAATCACCTCGAGGGAGCAGAAAGCTGCTAAAAATCCACTAAGGACACTAGGTTGTGAGATGAATATGTCTATAAGCTTAAGGGTCTTAAGATTCTTGCACTTGCTGAAGGCATGTGGACCTATTAGGCTGAATCCACAAAGTGATAGTGAACTGAGGCTATGATGTGAAAATGTATCTTGGAGCAAGCTGAGCAAATTAGCTCTTTTGTAACGCTATATAAGGGATATAGTTTATAAGTGTGAGATCTTTTGTGTGTTTCAGACTAGTCAATGAGTGGATCCAATTTTGGAGCCTAAAATCAATATATTGGGATACGTAAAGCTGAATAATGCAGCTCTCTAGGTCGCCACGGTGATTATTTATAACCTACATAACACAAAATGATTAGATTTTTTTCAAAAAAAAAATTGTTCACTGTATTAATTTCATGTTATGTACGTGCAAATATCTGTAGGCATGGAATGTAAGTTATCTATCAAAATCTATATATATATATATATAGACATGTTATCTAGTCTTTATATATATATATATATATATATATAAAGACATGTTATCTAGTCTGTGCATGATTTGGTTCCAGCTAATATTGTTTGTGTGAAGCATATATATCGAATATCAAAAGTTCAATATTTTACAATTGAAAGCCATCATTAAGTATCATGTATATTTATTTGTCTGGGTTCTAAATGGAGTAACGCAACACATCACTTCTAGACTCTCATATTCATTACTATGGTTCTCTTTACCCACTTTTAAATCTGTTAAATATATTTAAGAGGCATATTATTTTATCGCATAATATATCATATCGTTGATTCTTCTACTACAAATCCGAATGCACAATCATCTATCCACACATTAGTCGTGCGGGTTCCAGTATATAGAGATCAGACAAACCTTCATAAATAAAATGATTAAAATGAAAACCTAAGAGAGAAGAGAATTGACGAACCTTTGTCATTGACCTAGCCAACCTAACAGAAACTCGGTGCAAATGTTTATGTTCCTTGGGGGTTGTTTCCAAGACATTTCTCATGTCGAGAACGAGATGAGACATCCACTTCCACACATCCACCCATCGTGAAGATAAAAGACTTGTTCTTATAGCTTCTTCGGTGGACAATTTTGAAACGATCATTTGCAATAACTCGTCTGGGAGTTTACTGATCCGATCATGGTCATCGATAGGATTTTGGAGCTTTCTAGGTGATTTATGTTGATGATGAGCGTGTCATCATGGCTATTGGATCAAAGAAGATTGAAAGAAAATAAAGCGAGATAGAAGAGATATAATGCACTTAGCGTTGAGACATGGATGGATATGAAATGAAAATAGAAGATGTTTTTTTTGTTGTTTGTGAAAGATGCGAAAGATTCTACATTTATAATTTTTTAATTTACTTTTTAGGAATTTTTTTACCAACTTTGACCATCTGAAATTCTGAAAATTTTAATGTGTTTCCTTCTTTAACATACATAAAAGTAGAAGTATATTATTTCTGTGTTAAAATAAAAATATTTCAATTCCAAGAATTCTTTTACCAACTCTTAAGTCTTGACCATTTGCAATTTTGAATTTTTAATGTGTTTCCTTCTTTAACATACATAAAAGTAGAAATATATTATTTTCTGTGTAAAAGACAAATATTTCAATGGCAAGAAATATTTTTTACCAACTCTTAGTAGGGGTTATTGGTTCTATTATTTTAGTGGATTTAGAAATACATTTTGGATTTTGAATTTTGATAAATCTATTGATTTTAAAATCAAACAAATCAATTTTAGAATCAAATATACAGATTTCAAAATCAAAATAAGTGGATTACTATAAATCAGTCAAATGGATTTGCAATAAGTTCAGATTTGTAACAAAATATATATTTTTTTAAAAAACTACAAAATGTGTTTCATCATGCTTTTAGTTTGGAGTTTTACGTGTTTGTACTTGTGTAATTTTTTATTAATATGTAATAGAGATTATATATAAATTATGAAAGACACATACGATAGAAAGTTGAAAATATTAAATTGTACAAATTGGATAATTGGAAAATATTAAATTAGAAAACTTTCAAACTTTCAAACGGGATCAACCAACTAAAAAATGTATGTTGAAGTGTTGAACATAGTGGTTCTAAGTCAAACGTGTTTATGTCAATTTTTTCTTTTTATGTGTTCGTTTTTTAAATATATATATATATATATATATATATATATATATATATATATATATATATATATATATATTATTTTCTGTGTAAAAGACAAATATTTCAATGGCAAGAAATATTTTTTACCAACTCTTAAGTCTTGACCATTTGCAATTTTGAATTTTTAATGTGTTTCCTTCTTTAACATACATAAAAGTAGAAGTATATTATTTCTGTGTTAAAATAAAAATATTTCAATTCCAAGAATTCTTTTTACCAACTCTTAAGTCTTGACCATTTGCAATTTTGAATTTTTAATGTGTTTCCTTCTTTAACATACATAAAAGTAGAAATATATTATTTTCTGTGTAAAATAAAAGTATTTCAATTGCAAGGTAATTGTTTTAAGAAAATAAATGACTTTCTGTGTAAAATAAAAGTATTTCAATTGCAAGGTAATTGTTTTAAGAAAATAAATGACTTTCTGTGTAAAAGACAAATATTTCAATGGCAAGAAATATTTTTTACCAACTCTTAAGTCTTGACCATTTGCAATTTTGAATTTTTAATGTGTTTCCTTCTTTAACATACATAAAAGTAGAAGTATATTATTTCTGTGTTAAAATAAAAATATTTCAATTCCAAGAATTCTTTTTACCAACTCTTAAGTCTTGACCATTTGCAATTTTGAATTTTTAATGTGTTTCCTTCTTTGACATATATAAAGTCTATAGAAATAATTTACTTTCTGTGTAAAATAAAAGTATTTCAATTGCAAGGTAATTGTTTTAAGAAAATAAATGACTTTCTGTGTAAAACCAAAAAAAAAATCAATTGCAAGGTAGTGTTAAGAAAATAATTGTGTACAAAAGATAAATAAAAACATGTTATTCTGGCTTAGACACATCGACCAGAAAATTATATTAGGTATACGATATGTGGCATTTTTAAAAAGTGCAAATTTTGTTTCCCTTTGTGGTGTAATCCCATAAATAATAATTACAAACTGATTTAAATTTTGACGCAAAAATTAAATAAAAAGCAATAATTTCAGATTATAAGGGAACTCTTTGAAATTCTATCAAAAACATAATATCTACATGTTCAATGTACTTATTACAAGTTACATCATTAAAAAAGAACTTAAAAAAATCTAAAATACTTTGACAAAAAAAAATCTAAACTTTTAAAAGAAAAACATTCTGAAAAATCTAGTTAAACAAAATTATTAGACCATTTCATTAACAAATTATTATTTTTGGTCATATTTTCTCAAACTATTTCATAATAAATGTTCTTATTTGTTTTTTTTTTGATTTTTTGCCTTTTATTACACTTAATCTTAATGGATCCGATGTCTAATATCAAAGCAAATTAATTAAAATCGGTTAGTTATGATTTGTGATGGGTTTGGTTTACTTAATTTCAAAAGTAAAATATATCTTTAATGTCTCTTGAACAAATGCTCTTCCCCTGGCTATGAACCTTCTTCGAATCACCACCACCACAGGCTGATCATCCACATTTCTTCGGTAGCTGGCAATACCACAACTACAGAGGTAACCTTTCAAAGTCTCAGTAAATCCCATGGCCAAAGCTCGAAATGAGAATATTTGGCGATATGAAGTTGAATCATCGGTTATTAAACTTTCTTGGTGTTGAGTTGTGAGCAGGCATATGAGAAGAAAACCAGTGCAAGGTGGCGGTTATCTAGCTGAAGTCCTGAGTGTATAGCTTGCAGTTAGTTCTAAGTTCTTTTCTTACATCTGAGTATATAGCTTGCAGTTAGTTCTAAGTTCTTTTCTTTTAATGGAGAAAGATTGAAACTTAGCTGTTGCGCAAAAAAAAAAAAGATTACAACTTCCCTTTCTTTGTTACACATATGTTCAATCTTATTCAATACTAACTTCATGTACATATATTCATCTTCCAAACATAAATTCTCTTTTAAATTGCTTGTTTTTTCCAAATGTTGATTTTTGATTAAAACGAAAAAAATCTATTTATATTACTAACAAAAACTAATAAAGTTGCTATCCACAAATTTATATTGTTTTTTTCAACACTGGTTTTTGATATAAAAGTGGACGGCAAAACCTAAAACTAAATCCCCAAATTTTTATATGAACTTTTCTGTCTCGTAATACGAATTGATTTAAACGTAATAAATAAGTAGAAAATTTAAGCTGAGTTTTGTTCCTAATCCTTACTTTTGTAGAGATTGAAGTTAGTTTTTTAAAGTTAAAATTTTATTAATCAATAGCTTAAATACAATCATTTTTAACACTTTAATAGGACAAATAAATAATATAAGAAATTCATGGTTTTTCTTTTTCTTTTAAAAATAAAAAATAGTGTTTCCATTCCAACAATTGTTGGATTTAAACTTGAAGATAAACAAGGAGATAACTTGGAGACTAAGTAATACTAAAAAGTTAAGATTAGGAGAAAAGGAAAACTTCTATTATTATGTATTTTGAGAATCTATATAAGAAGATGGTGAGGTGTGCCATGAACTTATGAGTTTGAGTTTAGAGATTCTTGTGAGAGCTTAAGTTTTGAGAGATTTTCTTAAGCTAATAAGAAGTTGTTTCTTATAATTTTGATTTCAATCTTTACCTTAGAACAATTAGCATACAAAATTATGATCTTTCTGCACATAAAAACTAACTGATGACAAACAACACTGATAATATTTTAGCGATATCAAAGTGATCTTATATTGAATTAAGATGAAGTTAGATGTTTCCGTTCCAACGATAGCATACATACTTCTAATATATTTTAAACATAGCAATAATTATCATATCTTAAACAAAATATTTATGTCGAAAAACCGATAACATTAAAAGGGAAAAAATATAAAAATCCAAATTATAAAATTAGATACAAAAACTGATTGACTAAAACACCCTAATCGTACCCTAATCACCGTGACCATAGCCTCGTATCAGACTTACCACAATTTACTTTTTATATATTAAAAAATGCTCCGTTTAACAGAAGATATTCGTTAAATTTTAATAGTTTACTTACATGATGTGAATTTGTTATGCCGTGATAACATAATCCTTTTTCTGTTATATAGGTTCACATAATGTAATCTCTTTTGGAAAAGCATTAACCAAATACAAGGACGTAATAAAGCAAAATCAAATAATATTCATATTAAGATAATGAAAATCTCATCAAGACAACATAAATTCTCAAAGGGAAGTTTACTAAAATGCAAATGATAGAACACAAAACAAGTTCGGAAACCACATAATCCTCAGATATAGTAACGAAAAGGCTAGCAAAATGTTTATAATACTAGAACCAAAGTTTCATCAGAAGCATTCAATTTTAAGATGTTTGTAACGTTTAGGAAGTTCCATCAACTTGGCCACAGCTGCTTCCGTACTGAATTTCTTTGTCGTAGTAAACAAAGAAGTCTCGATCATCATCTTCATTGTCACCGTCTCTTGCATCACCAAACGTGATACAAACGCAAATTCTTCCTCATTCAAACCATCGAAATTATACAACCACACATTATTAAAGCATAAACCAGCGTTAGGAAACGGTTTTTCATGTGTTGTGTCGTTAGTAAAACATTCACCTTCTTCTCTAGGAGTTTTCTTTTTCTGCAATGAAAATATGATATATGAGAGAAGGGTCTACGTTCTATCCAATAATGAGGAATTTAACCATGACATGAATGTACCTTAAAAAAGATCTCAAGCTCCATCACAAGTTTGGTCCTTATAAGAAAAACTTTCTTCAGTATCTCCACTTCTTTCGGATCAGTTATATCTACACTCACTGATAAACACCCATTTCGTCTCATATCATAAAAGTTGTTCCCCAAAAGCTCATGCCAAACATTTTTTTCCTCCTAATTAAGATTCAGTATACATCATAGATGTCAATATATATATATATATATATATATATATATATATATATATATATATAATAGTCATGGTCTTTTCCAGTCGAGGTAACAACATCTAGTATATATATGTATTATTTTCAAAATATACAAAATGATTGTGTTAGTTAAGTTTGTATCTGAACGACATTTGATGATACATTATAGTAGAGGTGAGGACAATCAATATCGTGATCCAACCAAACATTTTTGTTAACCTTGATATTGGGAGCAACAAGGATGAAGTTGTTTCTCTTAACTTTGATAAACCTGATGTCTAGAACATCTAGACAAGCTGCATACACTTCCATCCTATCAATCTTGTAAGGGAAAGAAAATTGCAAGAACTTCAAGTTGTTGTTCTCGATTTTCAACACACCACGTGGGGTTAGGAAATTGATTTTCAACACAATCACCTCTAGGGAGGAGAAAGCTACTAAAACTCCACTAAGGACACTAGCTTGTGAAATCACTATGTTTATAAGCTTGAGGGTCTTAAGATTCTTGCACTTGCTGAAGGCATGTGGACTTATTAGGCGAAATCCAGAAAGTGATAGTGAACTGAGGCTATGATGCGAAAATGTATCTAGAAGCAAGCTGAGCAAACTAGCTCCTTTATTACGCCTTATAGCATGAATATAGTTTATAAGTGTGAGATCTTTTGTGTGTTTCAAACGAACCACTGAGTGGATCCAACTTTGGAGTGTACCATCCTTACATTGGGATGTGTAATGCTGAATAATGCAACTCTCTAGGTGTCCATGGTGATTATTTATAGCCTTCAAGATACAAAATGATAAGAATTTTTTTAAAACAAAAAATTTCTCTGTATTACTATTAACTTCATGTTATGTATGTGCAAACATCTGCATGCATGGAATAGAAGTTGTATATCAAAACTTACATATAATTGGTTCCAGCTAATCTTTATGTGTGAAGCCTACATATATATCAAATATCAAAATTTAAATATTTTACAAAGCTAATCTTTATGTGTGAAGCCTACATATATATCAAATATCAAAATTTAAATATTTTACAACTGAAAGCCATCATTAAGTATTAGTAGTTTTTGTTTGACTGTGTTCTAAGTTGCGTAACGCAACACATCACTTCTAGATTCTCATTCATTATTGTTTTTTACCCACTTTATAATCAGTTAAATGTATTTAAGAGGCATATTCTTTTATCTCATATAAGATCATATAGTTGATTCGCATATATCATGTCTTCTACTACAAACATTTTGTGTATATAGGCCGATCCATTTTGTGTAGAGAGAGACAAACCTAAGAGAGAAGAGAATTGACGAACCTTGGTCATTGATCTAGCCAACTTAACAGACACTTCGTGCAATTTTTTATCGGGGGTAGTTTCTAAGACCTTTTTTCATGTCGAGGACGAGATGAGACCTCCATTTCCACACATCCACCCATCGTGACGATAAAAGACTTGTTCTTACAGCTTCTTCGATGGACAATTTTGAGAGAATCATTTGCAATAACTTGTCTGGGAGTTTGCTGATCCAATCATGGTCATCAATATGATATTGGAGCTTTCTAGGAGACGATGTTGATGACGAGCGTGTCGTCATGGCTATTGGATGAAAATAGATGAAAGAAAGTAAAGCGAGAGAGAAAAGATAGAATGCACTTAGCGTTGAGACATGGATGGATACGAAAATGAAAATGGAAGACGTTTTTTGTTGTTTATGAAAGATGTGAAAGATTCTACATTTACTTATTTTTGGGAATTTTTTTACCAACTGTTGACCATTTGCAATTCTGAAAATTTTAATGTGTTTCCTTTTTTAACATTCATAAAAGTAGTAATATATTATTTCCGTGTAAAAATAAAAATATTTCAATAGCAAGAATGCTTTTTACCAACTCTTAAAGCTTGACCATTTGCAATTTTGAATTTTACATATGTTTCCTTCTTTAATATGCATAAAAGTAGAAATATATTATTTTCTGTGTAAAATATCAATATTTCAATTGAAAGATTTTTTTTACCAACTCTTAGTAGGGGTTATTGGTTCTATTATTTTAGTGGATTTAGAAATACATTTTGGATTTTGAAATTTTGATAAATCTATTGATTTTAAAATCAAACAAATCAATTTTAGAATCAAATATACAGATTTCAAAATCAAAATAAGTGGATTACTATAAATCAGTCAAATGGATTTGCAATAAGTTCAGATTTGTAACAAAATATATATTTTTTTAAAAAAAACTACAAAATGTGTTTCATCATGCTTTTAGTTTGGAGTTTTACGTGTTTGTACTTGTGTAATTTTTATTAATATGTAATAGAGATTATATATAAATTATGAAAGACACATACGATAGAAAGTTGAAAATATTAAATTGTACAAATTGGATAATTGGAAAATATTAAATTAGAAAACTTTCAAACTTTCAAACGGGATCAACCAACTAAAAAATGTATGTTGAAGTGTTGAACATAGTGGTTCTAAGTCAAACGTGTTTATGTCAATTTTTTTCTTTTTATGTGTTCGTTTTTTTAAATATATATATATATATATATATATATATATATATATATATATATATATATATATATATTATTTTTACTCACGTAGCAAGCATCTCATATCTTTTTTAAATAGTGATTGTTTATAATTGTTAGTGGAACATGTTCAATACGTATGACTTGAGGCAAAAAAAAAGATACTGGGAACATCAATAATACAAATCCATCGAAATATCAAGACTGAACCCAATATTTGCTCCTTTGTACTTTTAACTTAAAAACACTCATAAATCCACTCAAATCTAATTTGAAATCAAATCCTTAATCAAATCATTATTATTGAATAACACATGATTTTAAAATCTATTTTAAAATCTAAGAACCAATAACAGTGAATTTAAATATAGATTTTAAAATCATAAAACCAATAACAATGAATTTAAATATGGATTTTAAAATCATAGAACCAATAACACTAGATTTTAATTGTATTTTAAAATCTACTGAAATATCCAAACCAATAACACCCTCTTAAGTCTTGACCATTTGCAATTTTGAATTTTGAATGTGTTTCCTTCTTTGACATACATAAAATTTATAGAAATAAATTACTTTCTGTGTAAAAGAAAATTATTTCAATTGCAAGGTAATTGTTTTAATGTGCACAACAAATAATAAAAACATGTTATAGTGAAACCTCTATAAATTAATAATGTTGGGACTACACCAAAATTATAATTTTTTTATTAATTTATAGAGATTATTAATTTATCGATATACAAATTGAATCAATAACTCAATTTGGGACTATAAAATTATATTATTTTATAGAGATTTTTAGTGTATATTAATTTATAGAGTATTAATTTAAAGTGGTTATACTGTATTCTTGTTTTCATTACACATGGACCAGAAATTATTAGGTGTAAGATGGAATTTCAAAAAAGTGCAAATTTTTTGTGTCCCTTCACGGAATGATCCCATATATAATATTTACAGTCTTAAAAACAGATTTAAAAGTTGACACACAAATTAAATAAAAAGTAATAATTTCAAAATAATAATGGAACTTTTCGAAAATCTATCAAAAACATACTATCTATCACATTCAACGTACTTGATTACAAGTTACATCAATAAAAATGAACTTAAAAATTCTCCTTTAAATGGTCTTATCACCCTGATTATTTTCGATAAACGGTTGAACAAATGCTCTTCTCCAACGGCTACGAACATTTCTTTGGTAGCTGGCAATACCACAACCATAGAGGTAACCTTTCAAAGTCTCAGTAAATTCCATGGCCAAAGCTCGAAATGAGAATATTTGGCGATATGAAGTTGAATCATCGGTTATTAAACTTTCTTGGTGTTGAGTTGTGAGTAGGCAATAAAACCAGTGTTCTTCTGTTGGGTCGACAGGATTCTCCTTTAGACAGCTCGTGGTCAAGACACTCCATCCCAGTGTTGTCATTGTCTCTGCTTGGAACTTGGAGACATGAGCTGTTTTGCATTCTTCTTTGCAAGTATCGCTTGGTTCGGTTATCTTCTTGCTGCAGGATCCGTAGGCGGAAGCTCTCTCCTTCACCGATGGTGTGGAGCCTTTTCGGGAATGAATTATCGTCCTTCATTTGTGGTCTGCACATTGTGAGGTTTCGAATCTTAATTGTTTGGAGTTTGTCACGGCTGATCACTAATACTGACAATGTTGGAGCAGCCACGGTTTTGGTCTGGTGACCCTGACTATAGTCTTGTATCCGATTAATAGCCACAATTGAACTTTCATATAGCAAAAAATATCCTGATGAACACTTAAGAATTCGTTTATATTTTTTAATATTTAGAAACAATTGTTTACTTACATGATCTGGTTTTGTTATGCCAATTAAACATAACCCTATTTCTATTATATAGGTTCACATATAGCGTAATCTCTTTTGCAAAATCACTAACCAAACACAATAAAACAAATCAGATATTATTTTATAGAGATTTTTAGTGTATATTAATTTATAGAGATTATTAATTTATCGATATACAAATTGAATCAATAACTCAATTTGGGACTATAAAATTATATTATTTTATAGAGATTTTTAGTGTATATTAATTTATAGAGATTATTAATTTATCGATATACAAATTGAATCAATAACTCAATTTGGGACTATAAAATTATATTATTTTATAGAGATTTTTAGTGTATATTAATTTATAGAGATTATTAATTTATCGATATACAAATTGAATCAATAACTCAATTTGGGACTATAAAATTATATTATTTTATAGAGATTTTTAGTGTATATTAATTTATAGAGATTATTAATTTATCGATATACAAATTGAATCAATAACTCAATTTGGGACTATAAAATTATATTATTTTATAGAGATTTTTAGTGTATATTAATTTATAGAGATTATTAATTTATCGATATACAAATTGAATCAATAACTCAATTTGGGACTATAAAATTATATTATTTTATAGAGATTTTTAGTGTATATTAATTTATAGAGATTATTAATTTATCGATATACAAATTGAATCAATAACTCAATTTGGGACTATAAAATTATATTATTTTATAGAGATTTTTAGTGTATATTAATTTATAGAGATTATTAATTTATCGATATACAAATTGAATCAATAACTCAATTTGGGACTATAAAATTATATTATTTTATAGAGATTTTTAGTGTATATTAATTTATAGAGATTATTAATTTATCGATATACAAATTGAATCAATAACTCAATTTGGGACTATAAAATTATATTATTTTATAGAGATTTTTAGTGTATATTAATTTATAGAGATTATTAATTTATCGATATACAAATTGAATCAATAACTCAATTTGGGACTATAAAATTATATTATTTTATAGAGATTTTTAGTGTATATTAATTTATAGAGATTATTAATTTATCGATATACAAATTGAATCAATAACTCAATTTGGGACTATAAAATTATATTATTTTATAGAGATTTTTAGTGTATATTAATTTATAGAGATTATTAATTTATCGATATACAAATTGAATCAATAACTCAATTTGGGACTATAAAATTATATTATTTTATAGAGATTTTTAGTGTATATTAATTTATAGAGTATTAATTTAAAGTGGTTATATCTGTATTCTTGTTTTCATTACACATGGACCAGAAATTATTAGGTGTAAGATGGAATTTCAAAAAGTGCAAATTTTTGTGTCCCTTCACGGAATGATCCCATATATAATATTTACAGTCTTAAAACAGATTTAAAAGTTGACACACAAATTAAATAAAAGTAATAATTTCAAAATAATAATGGAACTTTTCGAAAATCTATCAAAAACATACTATCTATCACATTCAACGTACTTGATTACAAGTTACATCAATAAAATGAACTTAAAAATTCTCCTTTAAATGGTCTTATCACCCTGATTATTTTCGATAAACGGTTGAACAAATGCTCTTCTCCAACGGCTACGAACATTTCTTTGGTAGCTGGCAATACCACAACCATAGAGGTAACCTTTCAAAGTCTCAGTAAATTCCATGGCCAAAGCTCGAAATGAGAATATTTGGCGATATGAAGTTGAATCATCGGTTATTAAACTTTCTTGGTGTTGAGTTGTGAGTAGGCAATAAAACCAGTGTTCTTCTGTTGGGTCGACAGGATTCTCCTTTAGACAGCTCGTGGTCAAGACACTCCATCCCAGTGTTGTCATTGTCTCTGCTTGGAACTTGGAGACATGAGCTGTTTTGCATTCTTCTTTGCAAGTATCGCTTGGTTCGGTTATCTTCTTGCTGCAGGATCCGTAGGCGGAAGCTCTCCTTCACCGATGGTGTGGAGCCTTTTCGGGAATGAATTATCGTCCTTCATTTGTGGTCTGCACATTGTGAGGTTTCGAATCTTAATTGTTTGGAGTTTGTCACGGCTGATCACTAATACTGACAATGTTGGAGCAGCCACGGTTTTGGTCTGGTGACCCTGACTATAGTCTTGTATCCGATTAATAGCCACAATTGAACTTTCATATAGCAAAAAATATCCTGATGAACACTTAAGAATTCGTTTATATTTTTTAATATTTAGAAACAATTGTTTACTTACATGATCTGGTTTTGTTATGCCAATTAAACATAACCCTATTTCTATTATATAGGTTCACATATAGCGTAATCTCTTTTGCAAAATCACTAACCAAACACAATAAAACAAATCAGATAATATTTTGTCAGAATTTTTCAAAAGCTAACACAAAACAAGTACTGAAAATACAGTAATTATTCAAATTTTAAATCATTGAATCCTCAAATTAACAAAGAAAAAGGCTAGTAAACAGAAGTTCTTCATCAGAAGCATTCAATACGAAGACGTTTGTAACCTTTAGGAAGTTCCATCAACTTGGCCACAGCTGCTTCTACCTTTAACTTCTTCGCCGCAGAAAATGACGAGGTCTCAATCATTATCTTCCTAACCACCGTCTTTTGCATCACCAAACGGGAAGCAAACGCAAATTCTTCCTCATTCAAACCATCGAAATTATACAAACGCACGTTATAAACACGGAAAGCAGCTGTAGGGAACTTTTTTGCATCCTCCAACAAATTTTTATGTGCTTTGTTGTTAGTAGAACATATTCCATCTTCTCTTGGAGCTTTTTTGTTCTGAAATTAAAATATGATAATGACAGAAGTGATCAAGTTACTTTAAAAAAAAAGAAGTGATCAAGTTATATAACAATGACATGAATGTACCTTGAACAAGATCTCGAGCTTTTTCATTTTGTTAGTAGCCCACATAAGCAAAACTTCCTTCAGCATCTCCACTTCTTTAGGATCAGTTATATCTACACTCACTGATAATGATCCATACCGTTTCATATCATGAAAGTCGCTCAGCATAAGCTCATGCCAAATGTTTTTTTCCTCCTAATTTAGATTCAACAATATATTATTCTCAAAATATCCACATTGCTTGTGTTAAGTAAGCTTGTGCGTACCTGAGTGAGATAGGATGATATATTATAGAAGAGGTGAGGATTATGAATACCATGACGATCCCAAGAATTTCTATAAACTCGTATGTTGGGAGCCGCGAGGATGAAGTTGTCTCGCATATCTTTGATATACCTGATGTCAAGAACATCTAAACAAGATGCATATACTTCGATCCTATCAAACTTGTAAGGGAAGGTCACTTGCAAGAACTTCAAGTTATTGTTCTCAATCTTCAACACACCACTTCGTGTTGGGAATTCGACATTCAACACAATCACCTCGAGGGAGGAGCAAGCTTCTAAAACTTTGGTAAGGATACTAGCTTGTGAGATGACCTTGTTTATAAGCTTGAGGGTCTTAAGATTCTTGCAATTGGTAAAAGGATGTGCACCTACTAGGGTGTATCCAAAAAGTGATAGTGAATTGAGGCTATGATGTGAAAATGTATCTGGGAGCAAGCTGAGCAAACTAGCTTCTTTGTAATTGTACCACCTTATATAACCAGGGATATGGGTTGTAAGTGTGAGATCCTTGGTGTGTTTCAAACGAGTCGCTGTGTGGATCCAATTTTGGAGCGTATCATCCTTACATTGGGATACGTAATGATGAATAGTGCAGCTCTCTAGGTGGCCACGGTGATTCTCTATAGTCTTCAGAACACAAAATGATTAGAATTTAATATTAAAAAAAACACTATTAAATTTATTATATATGTACAAACATCTGCATACATGGTACGATGGGAAAATAAACCAAATTCGAAAACCCAAACTTAACCTTGCTCGAGAAAAATAATCCGAACGGAATCCAATATAAATTCCGTATGAGACTTTTTCATGGTATTTCGTATTGGATTTTATCCGAATCGAATCTAAACTCGAATGAATATCCCAAAAAAATCAAAAATTTAAAATTTTAGAAAAATACTCATACCAAACCCGAACTCAATCTCGAATAAATACTCAAAATACTTTAAGATATCATTGAGTACCAAAAATAAATATATGTTACATGAATAATTAACTAAATTACTAAATTTAATATATTTTGGTATTTGGTGCTCTTCCTTCTTCTCTGTAGTCAAGTCTATCGGGTTTAATGTTATTCGCAAGTTTATTGAATATGATATGTTTACACATAGTTTTTGAGGTTTGTTCTATAATTTCGTTGTCTTTACTCTTTAATTTTGATTACGCTAAAATAAAAAAGAATCGTGAAACGAGCATTTCTCATTTCACGTTTTTAATTTTTGGTCTTTTTTTCACTGGATCTTTATTTTGTTTTCAGGTTAAGCTAAGTACAAAACAGTATTTTGAAACCGAAACCCCAATTTAGGTTCGGTACCAGAAATTATATTTGGTTCAACCAGTTTTTAGAAATGTTACTAAATTGAACCTGAATAAATATTAATTTTTTTTTAAAATTAGTATACAATATATTATTTATTCATTTCTAAATAATATAAATATATTTTATATATATATTAATTTTATAATTTTATTCACAATAATGAATCATATTTTATATATATATATGTCATATTTTGAATGAAAATATTAATCTTTTAAAAAAAAATTAAAAGATATTTTTTTTCTTTTTTGAAAAATAAAATTACTTTTCTAAAATATAAAAATATAATTTTAAAAATAAATATAATTTTAAAAATAAATATTATTTTTAAAAATAAAATTTCTTTTTTTAATATATATTAATTTTTAAAAAAATAATTAATTTTCTAAAAAAAAAATTAATTTTAAATATAAAATTTATTTTTAAAAAAAAATAAATCTTAATTTTTAAAAAATTAGTTAATTTTCTAAAAAATAGAAAATTTTAAAAACAAAATCTATTTTTTAAAAAAGATCCTTATATTTTTTTTAATTTTCTAAAAAATAACTTTGATTTTTTAAAAAACAAAAATTTATTTTTAAAGAAATAAAAAAAATTATTTATTTTTAAAGAAAATAAATAAATTTATTAATTAATTTATTTTCAAAGAAAAATATTTTTTTATACAAATTATTTTTAAAGATAAAAAATATTTTTGAAGCCTAATGTAATTTTGTGATATTTTTAAACAAAATAAATTAATTACTTTTTAATTTTATATATATTCTAAATGCAAAGGTTCTCTCAAAAACTTCATATGAAAGCATTGGACAGAGAGCATTGGACAGCATTTGCATCTTCTAAATACTATCCTAAATGCTTTTGTAAAAATTATTGATAGGATATTAAATGGCATAATGTTCATGCTAATGCTTTATCAATCAAGTCATGTGCATGATTTGTTTCAAGATAATTTAAGTATATATATATCATAAGTTAAATCTTTGACAACTGATGAAAGCCATAATTAAGTATCATGTAGTTTTGTTTGTATGTGTTCTAAGTGGAGTAACGCAACACACCACTTCTAGATTCTCATTCGCTACTAGGTTCTTTATCCACTTTTAAATCTGTTAAATAATGTAACGTATATTAACATCATAGAGTAGATTCAGATATAACATGTCTTCGTACAGAAAATAATAAAAATGAAAAGATGAGAGAGGAGAATTGACGAACCTTGGTCATTAACCTAGCCAACTTAACATAAACGGGATGCACATGTTCAGGGGTTGTTTCCAAGACCTTTTTCATGTCGAGGACGAGATGAGACCTCCATTTCCACACATCCATCCATCGTGAAGACAAAACACTTGTTTTTATAGCTTCTTCGGTGGACAATTTTGAGAGAATCATCTGCAATAACTCGTCTGGGAGTTTGCTGATCCAATCATGGTCATCGATATGATATTGGAGTTTTCTAGGTGATGATGATGAGCGTGATGTCATGGCTATTGGATCAAACAAGATGAAAGAAAGTAAAGTAAGAGAAAAAAGATAGAATGCACTTAACATTGAGACATAAATGAATACGAAAATGAAAACTGAAGATGTTTTGTGTTGTTTTACGAAGATGTGAAAGATTTTACATTTTTTATTTTCTTAATTTATTTTGGAATGTTTTTACCAACTCTTGCAATCTTGAAATTTTTAATTTTTTTCCTTCTTTAACATCCATAAAAGTAGAAGTATATTATATTCTGTGTAAAAGAAAAATATTTCAATTGCAATGTAATTATTTTAATGTGTACAATAAATAAATAAAAACCCGTTATTCTGGTTTTCATCAGACACATGGACCAGAAATTATATTAGGGGGCCTTTTTGAAAAATAAATTCCCTTTTCGGATTAATCCCATAAATAATATTTACAATCTTTTAAAACTAATTTAAAAGTTTGATACACAAAAAAAAAAGTAATAATTTCAGAATTATGAGGAGATTTTTCAATATTATATTAAAAAAAACTAATATCCATCACATTCAACCTTCTTACTTACAAGAATGACATAAAAGGAACTTAAAAAATTTAACCTTTAAATGGTCTTATTACCCGGATTATTTTCTAATTACGTTTGAACAGATGCTCTTCTCCTGACTGAGGATCGATATGTTTAATCCAACGGCTATGAACCTTCTTCGAATCACCACCACCACTGGCTCACACGTGTGTGATATCTAAGATACCTCTCCCGACGGGTAAAAACACCGATCGCACAAGTCACCGCGACACATGTGCCTCGTCTCAAAACACGGTGCCACTTAAATCCAGGGATCGACTTCTGCGTGGCGTTTTTGCACACCAAAACGGCACCCATTGTGCTCGTGTTAGCTAAACCCAAAGCCTTTACGTACTCTCCGCGTTTTGAGTCCACCACCAAGAAATCCACGCCGGAGATTCTATCCACCACGTCCTCCACCGAGTCTCCGACCACTATCTCCGTCGCTTCGCTCACAACGACTTCTTTCATAACGGTCTTGTATTCCTATATTGACTCCTCGTCAGGAACTATGCATATACGTGTCTTCCGCATGTAATGTAGACTTGTGTTCCATCCGCCCGCCGTAGCCGATAAATACTCGGCTACACTCGATTCTTTGTAGCTTTTACACTTCAAGAATCACATATATATTAAGTCTGCTCCTCCATACGGCTGCTCGTTCCTTGTCCTCTCAGTTCTTTGTGGCTCAGCGAGGCAGTCTTACCTCTTTTGGGTCTTGTTTCCAGCTCTCCAAGTGCTGATGGTCTCGTGTCACCGAATGTCTGCAGTCTTCAGGTTAGAAGTTATTGTCACTGGTTCTCAGTTGTGACGCGGGTTCGGAGTTGGTGATTGGTTTTCTTGTTTATTAACATTGTCAATGGTAGAGAAGAACACTTCGTTTTTAGTTTAGGAATTCTTCTAGGAAGAAATTGATTCTGTTGTGTGCTATGTTTTTCCTATAATTTTTTCTTTTCTTGTCTGTAAATTAATTTCATTTTGTTTAAATTAATGAAAATCTTTCTTCAAAAAAAAGCATATATATATATACAATTTAAAAACAAGATCAAGATTCTAACATTAAATTACATCAATTAAGCAATGACAAACATCATTGATGAAATTTTAGTGATGCCAAAATAGTTTTATATCAGAATGCGAATCTAGGGTAAAAATTTTGTGGGGACATAAAATAAATAAAAGAGAAATATAGAGCTGGAAAGGTATTTGAACCGTGATCTACTGGGGGCAAGCAATTGGTTGTAACCATCTATGCTACGGAAAGCATGGTGTTTCTTATGCAAATAAATTTATTTTTAGATTATTGTGGGGGTAGCTGCCTCCTTCCTAACCATCTATGCTGCGGAAAGCATGGTGTTTCTTCAACGTAAGTTCGCCATTGTATCAGATTAAAGTAAAAATTAATGTTTTCATTACAACCATATCAAGCAAATTTTTAATACCTTTTTTATAAAAATAACACGATAACAATTCTCGTACATTAAACATATAACTTTTATGCCAAAAAAAAACATAATGTGAAAAAGGAAAATAGAAAACCCTAATTTAAGAATAATAATCACCTAAAACACTCTAAACGTACCCTAATGACCCTGACCATTGTCTTGTAACAGATTAGTAGCCACAGTTGAATTTTCATATAGCAAAAAAAAAAAAATCTGTTGAACTTTAGAATTCGTTTACTTTTTGAATATTTATAAACAACTGTTTACTTACATGATATGGTTTTTGTTATGCCAAGTGAACATAATCCTATATTTATTATATAGGTTCATATAACATAATCTTTTTTTCCAAAAATCACTAACCAAACACAAGAATACAATAAAACAAATCAGATAATATTCATATTAATTAAGAGAAAGTAAATATAAAGTCCTTTTGTCATAAAATTTTCAAACGCAAAACACAAAACAAGTACTGAAAAACACAGTAATTATCCAAATTTTAAAACCATAGAAGTAAAATAGAAGTTTCATCATCAGAAACATTCAATACGAAGACGTTTGTAACCTTTAGGAAGTTCCATCAACTTGGCCACAGCTGGTTCCGCAATGAACTTCTTCGTCGGAGGAAATGAAGAGGTCTCAATCATCATCTTCCTAACCACCGTCTTTTGAGTCACCAAACGGGAAGCAAACGCAAACTCTTCCTTATTCGAACCGTCGAAATTATACAACCGCACGTTATAAACGCGGAAAGCAGCGTCAGGGAACAGTTTTGCATCCTCCAACAAATTTTTATGTGCTCTGTTGTTAGTAGAACATTCACCTTCATCTCTAGGAGCTTTCTTGTTCTAAAATGAAAATATGATAAATGAGTGACAGAAGTTAACAATTTCTATCCAATAATGAGAATTTAACATGACATGAGTGTACCTTGAAAAAGATCTCAAGCTCTATCATCTTGTTAGTACCCCACATAAGCAAAACTTTCTTCAGTATTTCCACTTCTTTCGGATCATTTATATCTATATTCACTGATAAAGATCCATCCCGTCTCATATCATAAAATGTCCTCCTCAAAAGTTCATGCCAAATGTTTTTTTCCTCCTGATTAAGATTCAGTGTAAATGTTTATATATATATATATATATATATATTATTTTCAAAATATATAAAATAATTGTGTTAGTTAAGTTTGTACCTGAGCGAGATATGATGATACATTATAGAAGAGGTGAGGCTTATGAATACCGTGATCACTCACCCAAGCATTTCTGTTAACCTGGATGTTGGGAGCAGCGAGGATGAATTTCTCTCTCTTACCTTTGATAAACCTGATGTCGAGCACGTCTAGACAAGTTGCATGAACTTCAATCCTATCAATCTCGTAAGGGAAAGTCACTTGCAAGAATTTCAAGTTGTTGTTCTCAATCTTCAACACACTATCTTGGGTAAGGAAATCGACTTGCAACACAATCACTTCGAGGGAGGTGCAAGCTGCTAAAAATCCGCTAAGGTCACTAGCCTCTGACATAGCCATGTTTAAAAGCTTAAGGGTCTTAAGATTCTTGCAATGGCTGAATGCATGTGGGGTTATTAGGAAGAATCCACAAAGTGACAGTGAAGTGAGACTATGATGTGAGAATGTATCTGGAAGCAAGCGGAGATAACTAGTTCCTTTCCAACCCCTTAGGTAATCAGAGATACGGTTTGTAACTGTGAGCCTTTTTGTGTGTTTCAAACGAGTCGCTGTGTGGATCCAACTTCGGAGCGTAGCATTCTTACACTGTAATACGTCATAGTGTATAATGCAACTCTCTAGGTGGCCACGATGGTGATTCTCTATAGCCTTCAGAACACAAAATGATTAGAAATTTATATAAAAAATGTTCACCGTATTAATTTCATGTCACGCAAATATCTGCATGCACGGAATAGAAGTTGTCTATCAATATATATATATATATATATATATATATATATATATATATATATATATACTAAGAAAATGTTCTCTAGTCTGTGTATGATTTGGTTCCAATTAATTTAATTTCTGTGTGAAGCTTTTTTTTTTTGCGAAAGATGTGAATATCATATAAATATGAAAGATGTTTGTAAACTTATATAACAAATATCAAAAGTTAAGAATCTGTTAAATTAATAATGTATAAGAGGCATATTTTTTATCGCATATTACATCATATTGTTGATTCGCATATAACATGTCTTCTACTACAAATCCAAATGCACAATCATCTATCCAAACATTAGTCTATAGGTCGATCCATTTTGTGTATTTATATATATATATATATATATATATATATATATATATATATTTATTTATATTTATATAGACAAACCTTCGTAAGAAAATGATTAGAAATTTATATAAAAATGTTCACCGTATTAATTTCATGTCACGCAAATATCTGCATGCACGGAATAGAAGTTGTCTATCAATATATATATATACTAAGAAAATGTTCTCTAGTCTGTGTATGATTTGGTTCCAATTAATTTAATTTCTGTGTGAAGCTTTTTTTTGCGAAAGATGTGAATATCATATAAATATGAAAGATGTTTGTAAACTTATATAACAAATATCAAAAGTTAAGAATCTGTTAAAATTGAAATCCATGATTAAATATCATGTAGTTTTGTTTGTATGTGTTCTAAGTGGAGTAATGCAACACATCAGTACTTCTAGATTCTTATTCACTATAGTTCTTTACCCACTTTTAAATCTGTTAAATTAATAATGTATAAGAGGCATATTTTTTATCGCATATTACATCATATTGTTGATTCGCATATAACATGTCTTCTACTACAAATCCAAATGCACAATCATCTATCCAAACATTAGTCTATAGGTCGATCCATTTTGTGTATTTATATATATATATATATATATTATTTTCAAAATATATAAAATAATTGTGTTAGTTAAGTTTGTACCTGGCGAGATATGATGATACATTATAGAAGAGGTGAGGCTTATGAATACCGTGATCACTCACCCAAGCATTTCTGTTAACCTGGATGTTGGGAGCAGCGAGGATGAATTTCTCTCTCTTACCTTTGATAAACCTGATGTCGAGCACGTCTAGACAAGTTGCATGAACTTCAATCCTATCAATCTCGTAAGGGAAAGTCACTTGCAAGAATTTCAAGTTGTTGTTCTCAATCTTCAACACACTATCTTGGGTAAGGAAATCGACTTGCAACACAATCACTTGAGGGAGGTGCAAGCTGCTAAAAATCCGCTAAGGTCACTAGCCTCTGACATAGCCATGTTTAAAAGCTTAAGGGTCTTAAGATTCTTGCAATGGCTGAATGCATGTGGGGTTATTAGGAAGAATCCACAAAGTGACAGTGAAGTGAGACTATGATGTGAGAATGTATCTGGAAGCAAGCGGAGATAACTAGTTCCTTTCCAACCCCTTAGGTAATCAGAGATACGGTTTGTAACTGTGAGCCTTTTGTGTGTTTCAAACGAGTCGCTGTGTGGATCCAACTTCGAGCGTAGCATTCTTACACTGTAATACGTCATAGTGTATAATGCAACTCTCTAGGTGGCCACGATGGTGATTCTCTATAGCCTTCAGAACACAAAATGATTAGAAATTTATATAAAAATGTTCACCGTATTAATTTCATGTCACGCAAATATCTGCATGCACGGAATAGAAGTTGTCTATCAATATATATATATACTAAGAAAATGTTCTCTAGTCTGTGTATGATTTGGTTCCAATTAATTTAATTTCTGTGTGAAGCTTTTTTTTTTTGCGAAAGATGTGAATATCATATAAATATGAAAGATGTTTGTAAACTTATATAACAAATATCAAAAGTTAAGAATCTGTTAAAATTGAAATCCATGATTAAATATCATGTAGTTTTGTTTGTATGTGTTCTAAGTGGAGTAATGCAACACATCAGTACTTCTAGATTCTTATTCACTATAGTTCTTTACCCACTTTTAAATCTGTTAAATTAATAATGTATAAGAGGCATATTTTTTATCGCATATTACATCATATTGTTGATTCGCATATAACATGTCTTCTACTACAAATCCAAATGCACAATCATCTATCCAAACATTAGTCTATAGGTCGATCCATTTTGTGTATTTATATATATATATATATATATATATATTTATTTATATTTATATAGACAAACCTTCGTAAGAAAATGATTAGAAATTTATATAAAAATGTTCACCGTATTAATTTCATGTCACGCAAATATCTGCATGCACGGAATAGAAGTTGTCTATCAATATATATATATATATATATATATATATATATATACTAAGAAAATGTTCTCTAGTCTGTGTATGATTTGGTTCCAATTAATTTAATTTCTGTGTGAAGCTTTTTTTTGCGAAAGATGTGAATATCATATAAATATGAAAGATGTTTGTAAACTTATATAACAAATATCAAAAGTTAAGAATCTGTTAAAATTGAAATCCATGATTAAATATCATGTAGTTTTGTTTGTATGTGTTCTAAGTGGAGTAATGCAACACATCAGTACTTCTAGATTCTTATTCACTATAGTTCTTTACCCACTTTTAAATCTGTTAAATTAATAATGTATAAGAGGCATATTTTTTATCGCATATTACATCATATTGTTGATTCGCATATAACATGTCTTCTACTACAAATCCAAATGCACAATCATCTATCCAAACATTAGTCTATAGGTCGATCCATTTTGTGTATTTATATATATATATATATACTAAGAAAATGTTCTCTAGTCTGTGTATGATTTGGTTCCAATTAATTTAATTTCTGTGTGAAGCTTTTTTTTGCGAAAGATGTGAATATCATATAAATATGAAAGATGTTTGTAAACTTATATAACAAATATCAAAAGTTAAGAATCTGTTAAAATTGAAATCCATGATTAAATATCATGTAGTTTTGTTTGTATGTGTTCTAAGTGGAGTAATGCAACACATCAGTACTTCTAGATTCTTATTCACTATAGTTCTTTACCCACTTTTAAATCTGTTAAATTAATAATGTATAAGAGGCATATTTTTTATCGCATATTACATCATATTGTTGATTCGCATATAACATGTCTTCTACTACAAATCCAAATGCACAATCATCTATCCAAACATTAGTCTATAGGTCGATCCATTTTATATATATATATATATATATATATATATATATATATATATATACAAGTTAAAAGCAAGATCAAGATTCTTATTCCGTATACATCAAGAACATTTAAACAACAATCACATGTTAAAAATACCGTTTCTCATATACAAATTCAAGAAATTCTTTAAGAAAATTACCCAGGTGCAACAAAGTATGCACCATTGGTTTATAGTATTCTTACAGTTCTAACGGTGTGGATGTAAGCGTTAGAGGCAGTTTCCGGCGACCAGACGAGCTTCATGATTGTTATTTGTTATCTTTAACTTCTCACTCTATCTCTTTATCTCTTTCGATGATGAAATCTCAAATGTGTTTGTTTTCTTTAGGAGAAGAAACGTTTATATATATATATACAAGTTAAAAGCAAGATCAAGATTCTTATTCCGTATACATCAAGAACATTTAAACAACAATCACATGTTAAAAATACCGTTTCTCATATACAAATTCAAGAAATTCTTTAAGAAAAATTACCCAGGTGCAACAAAGTATGCACCATTGGTTTATAGTATTCTTACAGTTCTAACGGTGTGGATGTAAGCGTTAGAGGCAGTTTCCGGCGACCAGACGAGCTTCATGATTGTTATTTGTTATCTTTAACTTCTCACTCTATCTCTTTATCTCTTTCGATGATGAAATCTCAAATGTGTTTGTTTTCTTTAGGAGAAGAAACGTTTATATATATATATATATATTTATTTATATTTATATAGACAAACCTTCGTAAGAAAATGATTAGAATGAAAACCTAAGAGAGAAGAGAATTGACGAACCTTAGTCATTGATCTAGCCAACTTAAAAGAAACATTGGGCAAATGTTTATATGGGGTTGTTTCCAAGACCCTGTTCATGTCAAGGACGAGATGAGACCTCCATTTCCACACATCTACCCATCGTGAGGATAAAACACTTGTTCTAACAGCTTCTTCTGTAGACAATTTTGAAAGAATCATTTGCAATAATTCGTCTGGGAGTTTGCTTATCCAATCATGGTCATCGATGGGATATTGGTGGTTTCTAGGTAACGATGATGAGCCTGCCGTCATGGTCATTAGATCAAACAAGATGAAAGAAAGTAAAGTGAGAGAGAAGAGATAGAATGCACTTAACGTTGAGATGAAAATGATAATAGGAGATGATTTGTGCCTTTTATGAAGATGTGAAAGATTTAAAATTAATTATTTTGGAAAAAATTACCAACTTTTGACCATTTGCAAATGGTCAATAACAAAATTTATTGTGTTTCCTTCTTTGACATACATAAAAGTTATATAAATATATGGTTTTCTCTGTAAATGAAAGATATTTCAATTGCAAGGTGCTTTTTAAATGTGAACAACAAATAAATGAAAATCTATTATTTTGGTTTTAATCAGACACACGGACCAGAAATCATATTAGGTGTGAAATATGTGGCATTTTTTAAAAGTACAAATTTTCTGTTTCCGGAATAATCCCATTAATTGTATTTACAATCTTTTAAAATATTTTAAAACTAATTTAAAAGATTGACACACAAAATAAATTAAAAGTTAATTTCAGCACTATAAGAGAACTTTTCAAATTCTATCAAAAACATAGTATATATCACATTCAACGTTCTTGCTTACTAACATCATTAAAAAGGAACTTAAAAATTTTATCCTTTAAATGGTCCCAGATTATTTTCTATTTGCGTTTGAACAGATGCTCTTCTCCTGACCGAGGATCGACGTGTTTAATCCAACGGCTATGAACCTTCTTCAAATCACCACCACCACTGGCTCCCACGTGTGCGATATCTAACCCTCTCCCGACGGGTAAAAACACGGATCTCACAACACGTGTGCCCCGTCTCAAAACGCGGTGCCACTTGAATCCAGGGATAGACTTCTGCGTGGCGTTTTTACACACCAAAACGGCACCCATTTTGCTCGTGTTCGCTATCCCCAACGCCTTGACGTACTCACCGCGTTTTGAGTCCACCACCAAGAAATCCACGCCGGAGAGTCTATCCACCACGTCCTCCACCGAGTCTCCGACCACTATCTCCGTCGCTTCGCTGACAACGGCTCTTTTCATAACGGTCTCGTACTCCAATCTTGACTCCTCGTCGGGAACTATGCATACGTGTCGTCCGCATGTATGTATGGCCGCGACAGCTAGTCCGACACTGGTGGCTATCGGGTCTCCACGTTTCCAGGTCTCCACGATTAGCCTCGTGTTCCATCCAGCCGCTGTAGCTGATAAATACTCGGCTACACTCGATTCTTTGTAGCTTTCACACTTCAAGAATCACATATATATATACAAGTTAAAAAGCAAGATCAAGATTCTTATTCCGTATACATCAAGAACATTTAAACAACAATCACATGTTAAAAATACCGTTTCTCATATACAAATTCAAGAAATTCTTTAAGAAAAATTACCCAGGTGCAACAAAGTATGCACCATTGGTTTATAGTATTCTTACAGTTCTAACGGTGTGGATGTAAGCGTTAGAGGCAGTTTCCGGCGACCAGACGAGCTTCATGATTGTTATTTGTTATCTTTAACTTCTCACTCTATCTCTTTATCTCTTTCGATGATGAAATCTCAAATGTGTTTGTTTTCTTTAGGGAGAAGAAACGTTTATATATATATAAAGAGAAGTTGATGAAGGAGGAAGATGATTGATGACAAAGACGGTTAGGCAGTTAGGTTAATAAGAGCATCTGTATCGCCAGTTCTAAGCCCATATCTAAAGTAATTTGGGTTGGAAAATAAATGTAAAAGAAAATGAAAGTTTGTTAACGGGCCTTAGTTAAGAAGTTATCGATCACGTATGTTAGTGACAGGTGTGAGGCATCGAAATCATTTTCTTCCGATTCGAAGTTCTTTCAATCTCTCCTCGCCGGCATCGAAATCTTTCAGATCTATCTCCCTCGTCGGCATCGAAATCCCTCGTTGTCGCTCTCATCGATCCGTTCTCTCCGGCGTAGGGTCGCCGAGCGATTCCCGTCGTTGTCGCCACCAACTCCCATCGTTCTTCGCTTACGCCGATCTGCCTCCTCTCCTCGATTGGTCAACTCATCCGTCGATTCGACTCTAAAAGGTATGGCCTCCTCCTCCGCTTTTAGATTGACAGAATCTGTTGGCCTTTGTCGATATATCTGCCTTCAATATGATGTTTGTGATGGGAATATGGTTCATCTGTCTCTGTGTTTGGAAAAATCGATAGAACTGTAATGTTCTTCCTTGACTTGATTGTCGAGTCGGTATAGATTAAGTTTTGATCTTTGTTAAGTGTTCGGTTTTCATATATAGATTAAGTTTTTGCTCTTTGTGTTTAGATTAAGTTTTGAAAAATTGATATATGCAAGTTTTGATCTTCGTTAAAGATACCTCTTATGTTGTATAGAGTAAGTTTTGATCTTTGTTAAGTGTTCGGTTTTCATATATAGATTAAGTTTTTGCTCTTTGTGTTTAGATTAAGTTTTGAAAAATTGATATATGCAAGTTTTGATCTTCGTTAAAGATACCTCTTATGTTGTATAGAGTAAGTTTTGATCTTTGTTAAAGATACCTCTTATGTATTGTGTATGCAAGAGTTATGGCGCTGCTGCTTTTACCTCGGTTTTCATGTATGTATTAAGTTTCTGAAATTGACAGTTGTGGAAAATACTTACTTACATATCTCTGCTTGAAATGTAATGGTTAGTTGCGATTATCAGTTGACTGTCACTTACCCTTGTTTGATAGAACTGTAGTTTAGTTGTAATGGTTAGTTGAAGTGTAGTTTGTTTAAGGCTTTAGTTACATATGTTTCACTGACGTGTAGTTTGTTTTAAACCACAACCTAAGCTATAAATTTAATGAACGTAAGAATAGTTGGTAGCTTTGTAGTTGTGTAAACTGTAATAAATTTTGATTAGACTTTTCTAGTTTATGGTTAGTCTTTATTATGGAAACTTATTACATATTACAGTGAGGCCTATTTAACCTTCCTCCCTTGTCTCACATTATCTCCATCATCTTCCTTGTCTCTTACTTAATACAACCAGTGTCCACGCCGGTTTCTATTGCTCCCTTGTCTCTTCTTATTGCTATGGATTCAAACCACCCATATAGTCAGTCATCTAGTTATGTAGGTCTTCTAAATAGTCAAAATTTTACCTATGAAAACTTCCCTTCTAGTTTAAACACAGAGCCTCTCAAGTCCCTCCTTTCAGTTCACAACCGACTCAAACTCCAACTGAACCTGACGATACACCGGTGGAGCGTAGGGAGAGAAGAAAATGGACCCACCGATGATCATGTTCTTATAAGTGGCTGGCTAAACACATCAAAGGACACTATTGTTGGTAACGACCAGAAAGGAGGGACCTTCTGGGAACGCGTGGGCGAGTACTATGCAGGAAGCCCTCATGCTATAGCTAGTGGTGAAAAGATCAAGCATCTCAACATCAAGCAAAGGTGGCACAAAATCAATGACCTCACCAACAAGTTCGCGGGCGCTTTGGGCCGCAGAGACAAAACAAGAGTGGTCGAGTGATCATGATGTGCTGAAGATGGCTCATGACATCTTCTTTCTCGATAACAAGTTCAAGTTTAACCTCGAGCACGCTTGGTGTGTGCTAAGATATGAACAGAAGTGGCTTAGCCTCAACACCAAAAAAGCAAAGAGGAAAACCGGTGAGGAAGTTTCCCAAACTTCAAGCACCAATGTTGGTGATCCTGAGCTAAGGCCTGAAGGTGTGAAGGCTGCTAAAGCAAGAAGGAACAACCCTCAAGGGAAGGGTCTGGCTGAGTATAAGAGCATGTGGGAGTTGAAGATGGAAGATTTGGCTATGAAAGAGAAAATTTAAAAAATCCTATTTTAAACACAACTAATTTACAAAATTTAAAAAATCCTATTTAACTAAGAACCAACAAAAGTATCTACCAATAATCCACACTTTTAATCAAATATCTTAACAAAATCTCTAAACCTACTTATATTAATAAACTAACTTAAGATACAGAATAAAAGTCCTAGCAATACTCATGCTCTAAACGGGTGAGGTTTGGCTTTTAAGGATGGACTAGGCGTTGACATTTGTTTAACTCAATCATCACGTGTCCTCCTTCATTCCCTTGTTCCTCCCACTTGTTTACGTCTTCTTTGGGATTCTCACCTTTGTATTTAATATAGCCATTAACTTAAACGATACGTTTTGTTTCTTTAGATCTAGGGTTTCGATTCTACAGTGTGTAGAAGATTAAAATGTTTTTTTTTTGAAACTTTGATTGAAAAGATTAAAATGTTGTTGAATTCAATATTTTTAATAGGAATTTTTTGTTTCGCTGCTCTTGAGAAAACTAAAACTTGTATATGTCATGGGAATAGAATCTTGTGATGTACATGTGTGTACGTCGAAGACTGTTGTGAATGATGTGCAAAGCAAGAAAAAAAAAAACTAAAAAAGAAACTATCTATTGAAGCAAACGATATTTTGTCACCTAAACATTTGTAGGGTTTTATTAATAATGCAAATCATAATTTATGAATGTTTAAATACATATTTATAAATTTCAAAACCTAATTTCTTAATTACTTCAATTTAGAATAGAAATATATAAACCAAATAGAATATGATTTTTATACGGTTACACTGAAATTTAAATCACCATTAATTAAGATTAGCAGATATGAAGTTAGGTTATGACAATTGGTATCAAATTAACATTCAAGCATGTTTTTTGGCTAATTAACCTAAACATTTGTTATAATCAAATTCAAAAGATATTAGTTTTAATAAATGCTTTCTAATCTACCACGAAAAGGTTCCTGGATACACTTTCGAAAACGGTTCACTAACTTATATTACGATCGTTAGATTTGTATCCAATTAACAAAAACAAATATCAAGACATTTCTGTGAAATATAACTCCAGCTTATGTTCAATCAAGAGTGAAGACACGTTTAATATAGGAGGCTGTTTACTCGGGCGTTTATAAATGGGCCTCAATGCCAAATTTTTATTACAGGGGGTCTCTAATGGGCCTTTAAAATAAAGCCTGTTAGGGCTTTTAAACGGAAGACAGTAACAGGTTACAGGGTATATAAACAAAAGAGCGATTAGGGTTTTGATTCTCTTTAGCGAAGTCGCGGCCGGACGAAACAGAGTAGGAACGTTCTCAGTGAAAAGCAAACTCCGTTCACAGACGTCGTCAGCATGGGGAGGCTCCACTCTAAAGGGTTCGTCTGCTTGTTTCGTCATTGTGTCCGATTTGAGTATTGTTTCAAAACTGGTTTGTCTTACATTTTATCTGTTTTTTTTTGTGTTGTGTTAGTAAGGGAATCTCAGCATCTGCGTTGCCGTACAAGCGCTCGCCTCCTAGCTGGCTCAAGACAACCTCCCAGGATGTAAGATTCGTATTTGCCTTTCATATATCGATTTGTCTGAAATGTTATGATTCTTTAGGATAAGATCAATCATAGTTTAGTAATGTTACGATTTGATTAGTAGAAGTAATGTGATTTAGTCATTGATAGACGTTGAAGAGATTCACTAGGAAAGATCTAATACGAAGCTAGAAGCTCGATGTGATTATTACTATATATTATTTATATATACTATATATTATATAGTTTATAGTAATGTTTAGCTAGGACCTAATGCAGTTTCGAGAGGAATGTGTTTTCTTTAGTTTCGTCTTGACTTTTGTTTTTGGTGGACAATAGGTTGATGAGTCTATTTGCAAGTTTGCGAAGAAAGGTTTGACTCCATCTCAGATTGGTGTCATTCTTCGTGACTCTCACGGTATCCCACAGGTGAAGAGTGTTACCGGAAACAAGATTTTGAGAATCTTGAAAGCTCATGGTATAGTGTTTCAATCCCTCCACAGTTGTCTTTCTTTTTTTGTTTTGTTTGGATAACTAAAGGCAATTCTTTTATTCAATGAAGGTCTTGCACCTGAGATCCCTGAGGATCTCTACCACCTGATCAAGAAAGCAGTTGCTATCCGCAAGCACCTTGAGAGGAACAGGAAAGACAAGGACTCCAAGTTCAGGTTGATTCTTGTTGAGAGCAGAATCCACCGTCTTGCTCGTTACTACAAGAAGACCAAGAAGCTCCCTCCCGTCTGGAAATAGTAAGTACACTCTAAAACTTTTCGATGATCATCATCATTTACTTTGGATTTTGATCCTCATTTTCTTGTTTTTTTTTTTCAGCGAGTCTACCACAGCAAGCACTCTTGTGGCTTAAGAGCTGGTCAAAGTCCTTCATGAACAACCATTTCATTTGCATTGCAACTCAATGTTCTATGACAATGGTCTCTGTATCTTTTTCCGATAGTTTTGATGTTTTGCAATTTCTTACAATCCGATTTTGAATTTAGTGAAAACTTTTGTTAACTGATATTTCAGTTTGGCTAATGTTTAGTTTCATTCATCTTTCTCGTCGTACGTGCTAACTACGAATTGGGCCAAGAATCTATAATTTGATTGGCTTATTGTTATGTATTATGGGCCTATAGAGGTCCAAAGCTCATTTAACTACACACAAAAAAAAGGGAATCAGACATGCTCTTTCTTATTCTTTTATCGTAAGAATAAAACTTGGATATCCGAAAAGTTGTGGGGTCTCACACACTTGTTTTGTCTTCATGATGACAAATTGAAAAGCGACAAACGTAGCTTTCTTCTCCTTGTTAAATTAGGCCAAGGATATGGATATTTGGATGCATGTGAAGGTGTAAACTTCACCATTCCTTCAATATCTCCTTTTAACAAACATGGGCCCCAAAATGTAGATGATGATATACTCTCTGTGATCATTAATATTTGACAAGAACCAAACCTTTTTTTAATCTTTATGATCATTCTTGTCCACAAAATGTCAGTAGTGGACCTAGTGGTGACCAATGTTAGTGTCTGTTTAAGTGGTTTTTTTTTTTGAAAGTTTGCTGAAATTCAAGCATATAACAACAATACACAACTGATGATCATAGAGAGTTTTACATTGTCTTCTACTCTCTTCTCTTCCCAAACCCAAAACCTATCTTGACCCTCATTACAAGAAACAAGAAAAAAGAAAGAAGTGTCTCTTTGCGTCTTGTTGCACTTTATTTTGAGGTAATGAGACAATGTAGTGAAACCCTTAGGATGGTCTGATCTCAAGTCACTTAGAAGAATGACTTAGCCGCATCAACAACAGCTTCAACAGTGATTCCAAACTCCTTGTACAGTAATGGAGCTGGTGCACTAGCCCCAAACGAATTAATACCAATGGACTTTCCACTGCCTCCAACAATCTTCCCCCATCCGAAAGTCGAAGCTGCTTCAATACTAACTCTAGCTGATACACCAGATGGCAAGACACTCTCCTTGTACTCATCTGATTGCTCATCAAACAGCTCCCAGCAGACGAAAGACACAACTCTCACGGTTTTGCCTTCTTTCCTAAGCACCTCTGCAGCCTGTGCAGCGATCTCCAGCTCAGATCCAGTTCCAACCAAGATCACATCAGGTTTGTTTCCTGATGAGTTGTCAGAGATTGTGTATCCACCCTTCTCCACTCCTTCGATGGATGTACCTGGAAGCTGAGGAAGCTTTTGTCTTGACAGAGCTAAGATAGACGGTGTCTTGCGCTTGGTGACAGCGATCTTGTACGCACCGGCTGTCTCGTTTCCATCAGCAGGACGGAACATAAGAGTGTTCGGCATTGCACGGAAACTGGCCAAGTGCTCGACGGGCTGATGGGTTGGTCCATCTTCTCCAAGACCGATGGAGTCATGAGTCATAACGTAGATAACACCAGCCTCGGACAGAGCTGAGATTCTCATGGCACCTCTCATGTAGTCAGTGAAGACAAAGAAAGTTGCACAGTAAGGGATGAGACCAGGGCTGTGAAGAGCAATGCCGTTGCAGATGGCTCCCATTCCGTGCTCTCTGACACCAAACCTAAGGTTTCTTTCTTCCGGTGTAGCCTTCTGGAAGTCACCAAAGGCTTTCAGGAGTGTCATGTTGGAAGATGCGAGGTCAGCACTTCCACCAAGGAAACCAGGAACAACTTTAGCTAGGGCGTTAAGACATTGCTGTGACAAGTTTCTGGTGGCATCACCTGGAGACTCTGGTGTGTATGTCTACAATACAAAACACAGAGATGTTGTAAAACCTCATATCTAGAAATAGAATAACGAATGAGAGTTTTTACTTACTGGTAGTGCCTTCTCCCAGCCAGCAGGTAGTTCACCAGTGATGATAGACTTCAACTCTGCAGCTTCCTCTGGGTACTTCTTTTCATACGCTGCAAACGATGCATTCCAGTCAGACTCAAGAGCTTTGCCATCAGGGGTATGACGACTCCAGTGGCTAGAAAAAGTGTTAAGCAAACAATGAGTCAGTTCCATTACACAAACGTAAACAGCTGGCGTTTGTTTAGATTTGCTTACCTTTTAACTTCATCAGGTACCTTGAACGGCTCATAGGGCCATCCGAGGTTGTTTCTGGTAGCCTCAACCTCCTTCTCGCCAAGTGCAGCTCCATGGACACTGTATGAGTTCGCCTTGTTGGGAGATCCATAACCAATGGTAGTAGTGACCTGCCAAAATTCATACGAATGGTTAAATTAACACCAAAGGTCTTCAACTCTTTATACCAACCAGTGTCTGATTGCTAAGAAACTGTGTAGTTACCTTAATCAATGTAGGCTTGTCTGTAACAGATTTAGCTTCCTTAATGGCAGCACGGATCTCGTCATACCCAGTGTTTCCATTCTTCACCCAGATCACATGCCATCCAAGAGCCTCAAAACGCTGGTCCACGTTCTCAGTAAAGGCAATCTCGGTATCTCCATCAATGGAAATGTGATTGTCGTCGTAAAAGGCAATGAGCTTTCCAAGTCCCCAGTGACCAGCTAGAGAGGCAGCTTCATTTGAAATACCCTCCATCTGACAACCATCTCCAAGGATCACATACCTACACACAATCAAATACAAACATCAGAGCCTATTACAAACCAATAATGATAACAGAAGTCATAGATTACGTGAAGTGGTCGACGACTTCAGCATCAGGTTTGTTGAACCTAGCAGCTAAATGCTTCTCAGCAAGAGCTAAACCAACAGCATTCGCAATCCCTTGTCCAAGAGGACCTGCATAGCAACCAAAACATATAGACATCAAAAAAAGCTTCTTCATTTCACAGAACCCACAAGGCAAATAGAAAGAAAAAATCTCAAACCAGTAGTGACTTCAATCCCAGGAGTCTCGAAATTCTCAGGATGTCCAGGTGTCTTGCTTCCCCATTGTCTGAAACTCTTCAAATCCTCCTCCTAACAAAACAAAGTCCAACACTTTATCAATAAAGCCAACTCCTTTAATCAGATTTAAAATCAATAAAGTTTGAACCTTTAAAGCTAAAATCACTGACCAATACGCTGTCGTATCCAGCGAGATGAAGCAAGGCGTAGAGCAACATACAACCATGACCAGCAGAGAGAACGAAACGGTCACGGTTGAACCAGTAAGGGTTCTTGGGGTTATACCTCATGACCTCGTCGTAGAGAATGTGAGCCATGGGAGCACATCCCATGGGAAGACCCGGATGACCCGACTTCGCCTTCTCCACCGCGTCGATCGCCAAGAACCTGATGCTGTTCACAGATTTGTCGACGATAGACGCGTCGGTGGTGGGTTCGAGCGTGTCAACAGCTGCCGCGCGGACGAGAGGGCGGAGAGAGCGTTTGGTAATGGATGCGTTGCTGCGTCGGCGAGAGGAGGCGCGTGAGAGTGATGGTAAGGAGAAGACGCGTTGGTCTGAGCCATGGTGAGAAGAGATGGCGCGAGCGAGGAGGGCTTGAGAGAGAGCGAGGGAGGAAGTTGAAGCCATGATGAGTGAGAGTGGTGAAGAAGAAATGAAATGAGAGACTCTTTGTTTTTATGAGTTGGGAGATGATGGAGGATCAGATCTGAGCGTTGAATGTCATCGAAGGGTTTCATCGTGGCCGTTGATTGAGGCTAAGAGTTTAGTGATGCTCTATGCCTTAGCAATTTTTATTACATTATCCTTTTTTTCTTTTTCCAAATAGTCTTTGGATATTCCGCCGTGATAAAAAGAAAATTCTTTCGGAATTTATAAAATCCACAAAGAGATGCTAGTTACAAAATTTAGCACAAGGAATATATATTGTTTACCAGAAAACAAAAAAAAATCTGAATTAAAACATATCAAATCCACTATGATGTATATTAACTTTATGTATTCCAAAAAAAAAACAATCCAAACACAAACCAAAAATTTACTAATACAAAATATTAATATGTACCTAAATACTTATTATATTTGTAGTATTCTAAATACTCAAATTATAATTAAATTTTGGTGTTGGTTCAGTTCAGATTGGTTCAGTATTTTCAAACTGAATATGTTATCCGAATATATGACATGAACCTCGCATAGTATCCAGATGTCCAGCCCCAACATCAACCGACCAATAGTGCTGGTTAGGATTCTGTATTCGATTGGTGAAGTCATTATATAGTCAAGTTCAAAAATGTATAGAACAAGCCAAAATAAGATAATGGCTTTAGAGAACTCATCGTCTTTCTAGTTTCTATTATTTTGAATACGCTTGATTCCCAGTTCCGAAAGAATATTGTGGGCTAACATATTTGTTTTACAGTATCATATTTGTTTTAGAGCATGATACTCTTATCTTTCTAATGATAGATCATGTATTGTTCAGGACCAGAAACAGAAACCATGACGGGCTCGGAAGAGAATGCGTCTTACTCAGCTCTGGTCGATTCCTCTGACTTTTTATGGTAAGCGTATGCATTGTCCTCCAGATGATTTAGCTAATGAAATTTATTTTAATGCCATATTCAAAATAAATCTTCTAGGAAGCATAAACATTATAAAATAAATATGTTCACATTCATATTATCGTCGAGTTATAAAGACCAACTCAAACCCCGGCGGAAAACGGCACACCAGTGACAGGGATCCAAGAGTCTCCTTGTATAAATCGGCTGACGGTGAACGGAGAAGCTTCCTCAGCGCCACGAAGGACGTGAAACCCCGGCCAGCTCACCCTTCTACTAGTCCCTGCTCCACTTCCCGTGTTCATAAACTCGCCGTAATACAAAGTTGATAGAGCGAAACTGCCACTCCATTCTCTCCACCCTCTCGGGTCAATCAACCCGTCGAGATCAGTCTTGAGAAACACTGTCCGAGAGTATTTCTTCCACGGTCGGCCCAAGTAGCTCTTAAAACGGCCTTTAACAGCCTCAAATTCTGGTGAGGCACGGACCCTTGAGTGTTGGATCGAAATGCCTGTATCCAAATATCATAAGACAAAGGCATCAGAAAATGATTAACACTAACCATGAATATATACTCTACTATCGATAGTAGGCAGGAGAGGTTCCAACCCGGTTCAGGTTGCTCTGTTTTACGGTTTAATTATGATAAATACAAATAATGTTCTCATACGAATTGTTTTTATATGATTATTGTTTCGATTTAAATTTTTAGTTTCTAATACGTACATCGTCACGTTCACTTGGTGTGTATTAGATTGATTCGGTTACTATTACTATGGGTTATTACACACGTTTAATTAATTGATCGTCAACGATTGGTAACACAAAAGAAAACATACCTGTATTTTCATGTGGATCGTCTCTTCCTTGAGCTGTGATCATATTGCCTTGATGATCCATAGGCCGTCTAACAAATATATCACAGTTTTGGAAAACAGCAGCCGCATCTCCAAATATGAAATCAATCGTACCTATCCAATATATTTCCCCAATTCTTAATTCATCTATGATCACACTTAACTAGTTTCTTTAACAGATAAAATTTAAATAAATCATATATAATACCATAAATATGGCAATCGCGGTAGAATTGGCGAAGCGAGTGTGTGAAAAGAGTGTCTTGGTATCCTTTGAAACTACATCGATAGAATACAGACAAATCCGAGTTCACTCTCAATGCCACAGCTTGATGCTTATGTGGTCCTGCCGTGTTCTCGAACGTAATGTCCCGTGCCCAAAATCCATCTCCAGACACCCCTACATATAAACATAATCAATAAATATGAACATGCAAAAATATATCATATGATATGAAAGCTGGTAAAATATTTGTATATGTTTTACCGAATGTAGCTGATCTATAAGTCGTGGAACCATCCGGGACATTTCGGTTATTAGTGATGATTGTACGGTCCATACCATCACCAACTAGCATGATATTCTTCATGTGTCTATCTATTTCGATTTTTTCGTTATAAACACCCGCTTTTATGTAGATTATCACTCTATTCGTCCGGCTTTTACCCATTCTTGAAACGGCGGCTAATGCCAGGTTTATTGACCGATGAGTTGCCGAACCGTCCTTAGCCACCACGAAATCCGCCCTTGACATTGTCGGATTCCATGACACTAACATTCCTCCACTTTGGTTTGGTCTCGCCGGTCCGTGGTATGGTCTCGCTGGTCCATGATTTGGTCTCGTTGGTCCATGGTGTGGTCTCGTCGTCGCATGGTGTTGTCTCGTCGGTGCATGGTTCGGTCTCCCTGGTCCATGCATATCAACACAATAATAAAAGTGGCTTTGTAGGAAATCGTGTTTCTACGATAAAACAATGCATTGTAGTGGAAATCAATCACTGGCTAGCTAATACGTACGTTACTAAATATATTTGTTTTCTTTCTAAGAACATGCATTATATCCATTTGCTTTTAAAAAGGTGGTAATGCGCACCGACACTTCTATAGATTATTTGGTTATTGACGTAAATACGTATGCATATATGATCGTATGTGTATATATGTTCTTACTCTTTTTTAAATGACCTCTAGATTTTTTGTAGAAAGCCAAAGCTTCGCCGAGAACAACCGTGACGTTACTATGGACCAAAGGCTTGGGACCTTGACTTGACTGATCCAACCCATCTAAACAAGTGTGATGGTTAGCGAGCACACCGCTTAGCCACGTTCTGACATCTTCAACGGCGAAATTCTCATGAGCCACGACAAGTTTTGATAGTCTTGCCTCACTCTCATCGTAGAGCTTCTCACAATCACTTAAACCCAAACTATTATAATTACTAACAACTTCATTTGTTGCCTCAGCCGTTGCCACTGACCAAAACCTCGTTCTCGCTTCAACCACTGAAGCTCGAGCCCTCTCGAGCACATCTAATTCAGATGTGTTTAAGGAGATTGCGACGGTTGCAGTGGCTAGAAAGAACAGGATGGCGAAGAAGTCGGTGGTTTTAACAAACGTGTACATTTTCTAAAGTAAATTTTGTTAGGATGATTGGTGTGTGTTTCGTGATTTTCTTGAAGTGTGTTTTAAAATGACCGTTATTGTGTATTTAATAGCAAACGAGGAATGTAACTTGTTCTAGAACGTAGAAGAAGATAGTGGCAAGAAATCTAACACATGGAGAAAGAGATAAGGCACGTGTGAGACTATGTGTAAGCTTGTGTTTCTATGATTTTGATATAGCCCATGCATATAACGAGACTAGGTTCATTGTTTACGTTTTACGATTCAGGCTGTAAACTAATACGAATGCGTGTCAAGGTGAACGTATACGTGTATATGGCTAAACTTGAGATTAAATTGTATTTGGATTATATTACTTTGTCCTTTTCTTCTGAATTTGGCGTTTTCTGCTTCTTCGAATCGTTTTTATGAGCTTTTCAATTCTTCGAGATGCATATTGGTAGACTCCTTCCCTTTGATGTTATTGTTTCCTTTATCTTCTATAGTATTCACTCTTTCACTTCGATCTATTGCAATCCAGCGTTAAACACAAAAGTACTAATTTTCTCTTTGTTAAGAATTCATTCCAAGGGTTGAGAGATATCACTTTTCTTGTACACCGGTTGAATCACTACACTAAATCTTCGATATATATATAAGAATAACACTTTTTTGAGAAAATCATAATCTCATCATGACAGTATATATACGATGATTTATCCCGGGCCCCCGGCCCACCGCATCGGGATCTCATAAATTTTATAAATTAATATATGCATGCTTACTGATACATTTTTCAATGAAAGCTTTTTCCATATAAACGTATTTAATATTTTGTAATTTATATTAGCAGTATCAAGCTATAAGAATTACATGAAATCAAGTTTCTAAAGAGATTTTTAAGAAAAAATAGTGCATGGGTCCCACTGGAAAAACAAAAAATTGGTAACAGCAAACACAAAATAAGGATCGATCACTAAGGTGTTTTGCTCTGTTTGCGGACTTCACCGACACGTGGCGGTCCGCGATTCATGATTGACTTTTAATTTAAAAAAAAAATCAGATGAAAAAAAAAATTAAGACCCCAGATGGGTTTTAGGAATAAACATGGTCTAAGACTTCGTGGTGCACTGCTTGGAACCCTAGTGGGCCATATCCCATCCCACAAGTTGATGCTCCAATGGAAATGTGGTGTGACTATAAGAACCGGTAGACCCGGATGGTGTTAACTTTTAAGTATTAACACGAACCACAGGTCCACAGGTTGAATAAACTTTGCCCTTTTCCCGGCAGGACCTTAAAAGTCTAAAGCTATTCAATCTTTATCATAGCCGTATATGTTGCGAATTAAGTAATGACAGGAATAAATGCGCCTGCTAAGGAAAGTGGGTTTGAGCCTATAAACTATTTCATGGATAAAGTTATCATCTTTCAAGGCAGACAATACGTTTCACTATTTTATAGGCCACTTGGAGTTTTTTCTCGTCCTTTTGTTAAACAAAAATTAATCAATAAGTTAACGGATATGTTTCTTTTTTTTTGACAAAAAGTTAACGGATATGTTCCTGCAACATAAATTCAAAAAAAAAAAACAGGCCCCTTTAGAAAATTTCATCCCAAATCATGCCTTCTTTGTATCAATCTGCAAATTAATCAGCATCATAAAATATAAGATTATGAAAATTCTCAGCAACTCAGTTAAATTCAAATATAAATAAAATGAGTTAATCATGTGAAGATTAGGCAAGTATATGCTTACGCATGGAACTTCTGCAGAGGGAGAGGAGAATAACAAGAAGTGCGAATCCAGCAATGACTCCTACGATGATCGCAATTGATTTCCCAACGTGATCTCCGTTCGTTGGATCTTAATTACGAAAGTAAGATTAGTTTAGATAGATCTCATAGTATGTGACAAAGTCACACATGCTAAGACCATAGTATCAAGCTAAGAATTACAATTTTTAAGGTGTAGTGAATTTCCTACTGTGTGATATCGATCAAGCCATAAAGAATATGTAAAATAAAGTTGGCAATGGGGACATCTGTGGCTATGCCTAAAGGAAAAGAATAGTATATTGCAGACAACATTCTTTTCTGGCCAATCATATTATAATCATGATGCTCGAATTTTCCAAAGAATAATTCAAAAGATAAATTTTATTTTATTCAATACTTAATGGTGTCATCCAGGATAAAGAAAGGTTTAATAAGTTTTATGATTTCTTCAGCTTTCTCGTGCAACCAAGCCACTACACTCGTGATTTTCTCAGTTACGAGCGGCGGATTTTTAAACTAGGTCAAATCCTCACACATTTCTATTAAATGATTACAATAATTACATAATCATGTCACTAAGTATAGTTCATGAAATATAACTAATGAACACAATAAATAACTTTTAAGTTACGCAACTAATATGTCATAATTCAAACTTAATTAATTAGTGGGCATGCATGTATAAATTGTATAAAGTAAAAAAAACTGGGATGATTATTCATGTTTTAACTAATGTGCATGACTATGTTATGTGTGTGAGTTGTAAACGATTAAAAAGGTAATGTAATTAAAGCAATACTCAATTATAGATTAAATTTAAATTTATGGACCGACCTGGCGAGAAGTCGTAGTAACCAGAACCCCAGTAATGAGCATAGCACTGAGCCAAGTAAACCTCAGCTGCAACCGCCGAGCCACAAAGATTCTTTAACTTCCCAACGGCTTCCGCAAGACAAGCCGTACAGTCACTAGGACTCAAGTCACCAACACACTGAGCATAACCTTCGACTAAACCAGACCGGCTAACTTTGTAACCTAGCTGAGTCGACTCAAGATCCGACAAGACATCGTCCCTCCGTTTAAAGAAGTCATAATCATTCTCAACGCTCTTGGAACTACACTTCTTGTACTTAAGACTCGTGTCTTGTTTTCCGAGAAAATCGTAGGTCTCGTAACGTAAGAAGCAGCCTTGGAGCTGAAGAGAAGCACCGTAAGAGTAAGAACAAAGGAGTGTGATTTGATCAACGGAGTTTTGGATACATTTTGAGCAGTCAGAAGGTCGGAGATCGTCACGGCATTGATAAAGGCCGAAAATAGCGGCAGAGAAGGAGGAGGAGGAGGAGGAGGAGGAAGAGTCGTTTCCGACGGCGAAGCTGTTGAAGGAGGCGTCTGAGGAGGAAGTAACGACGGAGGAGAGGAAAGTGTCGCGGTTTGATTCGAAAGGAGTGTTTGGTGTGTACTTTTCCGGTGAACATCCACCGTAGATGAAGATGCGAGATTCTGATGAAGTTCTCGAGGAGGAGGATGAGTGGAAGAAGAAGAGAGAGAAGAGAAAGAGTGTTCTCATACTTTGGTTCTTTAATTTTGGTGTTCTTTGGGATTGTTTTCAAATGTTTCTGAGTATATTCATAGTGTTATATTTAAATTTATTTATATTAGAGTGATTAGGTTTATTAAGTTGAGTCGGTCCAAGAGATGTGTGGATATGTCTAGAACGAATATAATGCAAACCAAGATAAGCTTAAAACTCGATAAACCTAATTATGACTTGGCGATTCCCCAATTGGCATATAAACATTCACTTGTAAAACGAATTAATACCAAAAAACTCGACAAATTGGATGAAAGAATTGGTCTATTATTTGAATAGACAATATAGTACTGCTTAATTTAATGATTTAGACACAATTAAAGAAGATTTGGGTTTCTTGAGAATTCTTTTGTTTTGTGCAAAGAGGGTCCCATTTTAATCATGTTCGTTTTGATTGGTATATGTTCGCATGATCGATTCCATATCACATATTCTCCTCATGCCATAGTGGAGAACTTTTAACTTTTTAAGTGGTTTAGAAACAACTTTATTTGAATCTTGACCACGACCAAATGAATTTCCGAAACGAATAGTAAATTTCTGTAAAATAATCATAATACGAAGGAATACTCACTACATTCATCAATCAGCTAAACTACAAAACTTGTGAAACAAGGAAAGCAAAAAGAAGGAATTAATCATTACCAAGTCAAGAGATTTTAGGTTGGGACAGCTAGAGAGATATATAGGCAACGTTTGAGATCACGATTCTAGAGTCTCCTTAACCATATCGACAGATCGCACTTTCAAAAGTATCACTAGTGTCAGGAATGCTCAAGGCTCAGAGAATTGGGGAGCCGAGATAAGCGTGTGTCACGTAACTTGATATTGAAACAGACTTTAGATGCATAGTCTCAAGGCGAGGTAGATAATAATAGTAAGAATTTGTTCGTTTGCATGTCGCAGTGACATGCGACTGCTACCTTCAATCAGTTGCAGGTTGCAAGTTGAAGTCTAACAATCATCAAAACCACCCAGGTTCGCAAAATCCTAACGTACCGGTTTACCAATGTTCCAATTACTAAGGCTTTTGGGCTGTTGAGCTATAAATGAATCAAAGCCCATGTTTGATGGCCTTGTTCACCACTGTGAAAGTAAACAATAGGGATTAGGTTAACTGGTCGTACGTCTGACTAACCTGGTCTATACCTTTGAAGAAAAACAATAATTGATTGTCACAGCCACTGCTTATCCATAATAGTTTCAACTCAATAGAATTTGGACCAATCTATGAATCATCAACTTGGCACTTCAACAACTCATCTAGCCCCAAAGGAAAATATGAAATACCTCTCACTAATATGAATACTAATCGGTATTTGTAGATTGTTAGTTGCTTTATATTACTTCCTCCATACATGTTTTATAGACAAAACAAATGTTTCAAAAAAATTTATTTATATATTTTCAATGCATATTTTGTTAACTAATAATGAGTAATCCTAAACTTAAAAAATGATTGTGTTTCTGAATTTTTATTGATTTAAATGTATCCAATATTTTGTAAAAAGAAATAATTTGTTGGAAATCAAAATCTATTAATATTTTTTGTTTAACAAGCATAATTAATTGGTCACTATGTTGATCCAATCTATAAACTTGAGAAGTGTGAACTTCCATACAAAGTACACGTGATGATCCTCGTTTTGTTCCAAGCTAGAGTACTAAACTAAATCTTATCTAGTTATCTTTGCTCCAATAAACTTGAAATCCAAAGCGTGACTATTCTGCTTGAGCCAACTCAATTACGCAGGTCTTTCTTTGTTCGCTAAAAAAATGTGACTTTTTCAAGTATTTTCTACAATTTTTGTCAACAAGTATTTTCCACAAAGTCCTTGATTCTTGGTGGATTCTCCACTAAAAAAAATCATCGCTAATTATAGAGATATCGAAAGGGACTCTAATGGCGAGGATCACTTCAATGCCAAAATGTCCTTTTGGCAGGATTTTGTTCTCCCACAAATTTTCCAATATACATGTATATTTTTGTTTTGGTTCAACTACGTGTGTATAGAATTAGTGGCATTAACAATGATGAATAATTGTGATTGATAGCAAAATCTCGAGTAGGTCCCAGAGATGAATAGAATCGTGTTAAACTTTTCCTTTGCCTTTTTATCGTTTTCATAATTCACCTTTTAAAATCACTATCTTAATCATAATTTCATAATCATATAGTCTCAACCAAAAGTACTCATGCAATTACGGAAAGGGAAAAATCTCTAAATACAAAATCTCACTTCTACATTATCACATATACACATATCTAACAAAATGATTAAAAAAACTAAAAAGCAGTGAAAAAGGTGAAAAGGTCACAAAAAGAAAGTAAACAATAAAAAGAGTTAAAAACTGTTTTTTTCATCATTATAATAATATCATCGCTAATCGTCATCTTCCGTGCCGGCGCCGGCTCCAGAAAAGCTTACCAAAACCCGACCCGGATTCAATACGGGTCTGAACCCGTTTGAAATCCGAATAAGGACAAGGGATAGTGATCCCACCTTCCTGACAAAACCCAAACTCTTCTTCTGCTTCCCTCAGAAGCTCGCCGAACAGAGGATGGTTGAAGTAAACGATCGGCACCAGAACTCTGTGAAAGTCTCCGTCTTTCTTACCGACGTAGACCGCCGAGTGACCTTTCGGAACCGGGTCGGGTTTATTTTGAGTCGGGTCCTTACCGATCGGCGTGTATCCGGAGTTCGATACCCTAGACCCGAGAAACCTGGCGCTGTGTGATGTGAGGCTTCGTCCCCAGCTTATGAGCTTTGTGATGGCTCTTGGTTTGCAAACCGGTTGAGCCGGGTTTAACCGGATGTATCTCGAACGTCGGAGTCGGGTTTTCCGGAGGATCCATCTGGAGATTCGTTGCATCGGTCTTCTAATCTTGATCCCTCTGAACCTTCTCATCGTTGAAAAACAGAACAAACTAAAGCAAGACACTTTACTCTGTTTCAGAGCAAATAAACATACTCTGTTTCGAAGCTCTGTTTTTTATATCGTTTGATTGATCGGTTTAGATAATTAACGGTAGAGGTTTGAGAATGGGAAGAAGAGGATGTGTTTTGGGGATTATGTGGCTGTCTAAACGCCTAAAGAGGAAGAGCAGAGTGAGAGGCAAAGAAGTTTAAATAGAGAAGAAAGCAAGAAAGATTGAAAAGGAGACTGAGTCATATCTCTGAACCGTTGGATGAATAGAAAGGAATCTCAACCGTTAGATTAGATTTTGCGGGAAAAACGTCTCTCTTTTGCATTTCCTCACCTAAAGAACTCCATAGGTTTAATTAAATGACTTTAATCAAGCATTAAACCATTTATTAACATTAACCTTTAGCTAGATTTCTTTGGTAATGTTTTTTTTTTTTTGGAATGAATCTTTGGTAATGTTTTAGCTTGCTAAGCAAAAATGTTCGTTGTAAATTCATTGAAGAGGATGAGTCACAAGAGGTTCAACTGGTGGAGTGTGTTATTATGTTGGTTGATAACAGTTACGATGCCAACACATTAGTATGTTGCTTGATGACAATTATGATGCCAACACACGTGTGATATCCACGTGGCAAACATTTTTCTCTGTATCTATTAGGTAATAACACTTCGCAAGAGATCAAATCGCATCTTCTATATATTTTGTATTTTATTTTTGTCATTGATACAATTTAGCTGCACGTTAAGTTCCAACAAGGTTCTCTACGGAAGTGTCCTTTTGATGCCTCCTTATAGATTTATTCATATGCGAACAAGAGACGCACAAACTTAGAACAAACCGAAGACAGATCTGAGTTTAGGACTTTAACTAAACCAAATTGTGCTAATCTAATCACTAATCAGACAAAAGCTTTTGGAGTATTCATTTATATATACTTAGTGCTAATATGAGTATTCATCTACTTGTGTATATATGTACGCGACCCTTTGCAAATAATAATATATGTATGTCTATGTGTATTTTTAATCAAATTTCGTATATAGGTGTTTGTTGTTTTTGTCCAACGTATGTTTTATTTTTTGTATGTGTGGCTTTTTATCCAGCGAGATTATAACTGATGCGCTGTTACTACATACGCAATAGAATAGGGTTTACGTGTGAGAATAATGTTTTAACTTTTCATATTGAAAACGATACTTTTTTTTATTTTTCTGTTCAACGAAAACGATACTTTATAATTGCTGATACTAGTATATTCAACTATTCATCGGTCTATGTCTCCGTACAAAGTTGATTAGATTATACGAACACGAACGTGCCACTAGCGACGTTCTCTGCAGGCTGCACCTTCCTATCGAGACTAATTCTCTCCAAACAGCCTTGATTTTAAGTGCTTATACCTTTTCTTTATCTAGAGGAGTGTGACATGCCGCTAACCCAAAGTCATTAGAACTAAAAAACAATATTGCCTTTCAACGTTAACTAGAACTAATTAATAATAAATCGAAAAAAATCTTCTATTATTGTATTGTTGTGCCTAGCATTAAATTGGCATTATTTGATTCTGGCGTAGTTTGTACCAGAATTTATGTATTTTTTGACAACTGGTGAGCTTCCTCGAAGTACCCAACGACACAATGCGATGACTTTCGAACAAGGCTTTAAGTTTCAACCTTTCAAGGTAAGAACATAACATTTGTCTTTATATTTTGCTAATAAGGAAAAATTCAAATCAAAACTCAACGAAAGAAAGATAGATACATCCATAGAACGTCACATAACGTTTTATAATCTTACCTAAACATTTAATTGATGTCAAAATAGATTATTCAGTTTGCTGACAACAATATATATAGATATTTAAATTTGGCGTTTCCTCCGACTGAGAATGCTATGATATACCAATTTGATTATTGGTTTACCGTTTACCGTTTACCGTTTTTTTTTGTTTTTTTACGATATACCAATTTGATTATTGAAATGGATAAAGAAAAGAAACACTAATAGGAGTTGACAAAAAAAAAATGAAGTCAGCTCAAAACACACACAAGACGATAATACTATATATATCGTGATTTAAATATTTAAACGCTCGTCACATAATTAGGTTTTTCACTGATAATCAGTACTGATGATTTATCTGTGAGGAACAATTCATTACCTACTTTAGGTATACGAGTTATTTAATAGTGGTGACTCTTCAAACACACATCATTGTTGGTCGTTATATATCAACATAGTTAGTAAACTTTCCTGAAAATTTAACAAAAGAAAATATATTAGAAATAGCCCTGCATGAATTTGGGTCCTAACTCGTATTGCATTTGATAAATTCAGACATTAGGCGAAATTTTGTTTTAATGAATAGATTGTGTGTGTTGAAACATGGAATTCTGTATTCTTGTACTTGTAATCTAAATAATGCTAACTCTGTAGTTAATCCGCAGTACGCATGATAAAATAGATGAAGATTATTGAACTAAAAATAGTATATAATGCATTTATTTATCACTGCGTATTTTAAAAAGTGTCAATTTGATATTTTTACACAGATTAAGAAAATGATTGAAATATATTTATGTTCTTATTATATATAACTATTTGATTAATAGTATTTAAAATAAATAAATCATTTATAAAATATAATACAGTTTGTAATTAATAATGTATGATCCGTGTTGAAATTCGAAAATGATACTTATTATGTAAAAAATGTTAAAATGATATTTTTAAAAAACAGAGAAATTATTAGAAGTAGAACCACTGGCTTCATTAGATTACAGTAACAAACAAGTTAAAGGGTTATACATATGTTTTGAATGACTATGTAACTTTGTCTTATATAAATTCTCATTTTAGTTTTACAATAATTATAAATTCATATACAAGTTGGGTGCTACTGACTGTTGAAACCCATATAGATAGAGAGACATTGTAAAATAGTTTCTTTTCTTTTTTGTTTTTTGCTTTTCTTTTGCTTTTTTTTTTTGTGGTCAGTAAGTAAAATAGTAGTATTTTGAACATTAAAAACCAATTGATCTCTCCATATGATAAACACAATAAGATTCAACAACACACATTAAGATTCAATATTAAGATAGGTTTTGTGAGAGAGAGAAAACATTAAGATAAAGATTCAACAACACACATTAAGATTCAATATTAAGATTTTATAGAGGAGAAAACATTTAGATAGATTTTTATAATGTAATCTTCAGTTTTTTCTGCCGGATGACGAAGAGATTCTTCCTTTGAGTAGATGTTGCTTGACATCTTCATTCAACATTATTCCTGAGACGAGGGTGTTGGTGTTCGTCGTGTTCTCGATCTCCACGACTTGCCCCACTGAGAGGTAAGTAGAGTTGTTCACCATTTTACGCCTTGCCTCAAGTTCGTGTTTGGCTTCCACTGCCTTAATTTTCACTTGCATTCAAAAAGATAAAACAAACTTAGTTAATTTTTTCAAATTGTTTGTGAAAAAATAAAAGCTTACCAATTGGGTCCGTGGATTGGATTCCAGAATAATCTGGTTGGCAATTTTCAGAGAAATGACTAGAAGTAGAACCACTGGCTTCATTAGGTTACAGTAAAAAAATAAGTTAAAGGGCTATACATATGTTTTGAATGACTATGTAACTCTGTCTTATATAAATTCCCATTTTAGTATTACAACAATTATAAATTCATATACAAGTTGGGTGCTGCTGACTTTTGAGACCCATAAAGATAGAGATATTGTAAAATAGTTTTTTTTTTTGCTTGTTTTTTGCTTTTTTTTTTGTGGTCAATAAGTAAAATAGTAGTATTAAAAAAAGCTTGCACGTAGAACGTAGGTGCTAATATTTTGTCTCGAATTGTACGGATAATCATACGTGACGTGTCAAGAAACTCTTTTCGAAGCCTCGAAGATCAAATAAAGGTTTTTTTTTTGATCAAATCAAATAAAGGTTTATCGAAGAAAACGTCTATTAATAAACACGTCACTGAAGCTTAATTGCCGTCACATTAAGCGAAGATAATCTTTTGCTCCAAAATGCTAATCGGTTCCTTAATACTCGGTGAATCTTTTATTTTATATATTAAAATTGCAAGTTATTCAACCAATTATATTATGACAAATTGATTATATCAAGAAATAAAAACCAATTAAATCAACAGTAAAATCCAGCAATTAGATAATTGTAAAATATAAAAGGTAAAATAAAAAACCTATCTAACCGTTTTCACTATCTTTACTTTTCAAAAACTTAAATCCCTATATTTTTTCTATACATCTCTATAACTTCCAAATCATGATCAATTTTGAACGGTTTAACTAGATTCTGACCCGCATTTTCTAATAACGGACATATTTTTGTTGACAAATTTATCAATCATTATGTCTGTTCACAAATATGTTTAGGTATGACCGTTTAGTTTTCAGTTTGATTTTAATTTGTTTTAATTTTCGTTTTCGGTTTTGGTTTAGATAAAATTTTTGGTTTTTGGTGCAAGAGATATCAAAATCTTTTTTTGGTCAAAAGAATATCAAAATCTAAATATAAATATTTTGAATAAAAATATTTAGAGTATTTTGTTCTATCGAAAAATTAGGCTAAACTATAGTTTAGTCATATAATATCTTATTTGGTTGTAGTTTATATAATTAAAAATGCAATTGGATTTGTATATTTGTGGTTAGAAAGTTTTAAAGTTCTTATAATTCAAAACTGCTATTAATATTGTAAACAAAAATAATAGTTTCCAATTTTTCTTTTAAAAAGTAGATTAATCCTATTAAATGTCATTTAGGCAATCAATCTCAATTTTTATTGTTATTTTAAAAAGACTTATTCTTAGATTCACCCCCTAAGGTGAACCTAGAGGTTCACCAACCAATAGGATAGTGTTATTTCATATTTGATATCTTTTAAAAAGGGAAACAAAATCTTGTTAAGTTATATTATGTTTTTAAAATAAAAATACAAAAAATAATAATATTTATAAAAAACGAAAAAATCTTTTAAAAAATATTGTAACATTATATTATGTTTTTAAAATAAAAGATAAATATAAATAAATAAAGTAATAATTGCAAAATATTTTTGATTTAATGTTTAATATTTTATTTTTGATTTAATGTTTAATATTTATCAAAGGGTTTATGGTTTACCCAAGGGTTTAGGGTTTAGGATTAGGGTTTAGGGTTTAGTGTTTTTTTTTAAAGATTTTTTTTTTGTTTTTTTGTAAATATTACTATTTTTATTTATTTTTTTGTATTTTTATTTTATGGTTTACCCAAGAGTTTAGGATTTAGGATTAGAGTTTAGGGTTTACTGTTTATGATTTATCCAAGGGTTTAGGGTTTATGATTAGAGTTTAGGGTTTAGTGTTTTAGTGTTAAAAATTTAGTGTTTATGATTATCCAAGGGTTTAGGGTTTAGGATTAGATTTTAAGGTTTAGTGTTTATGATTTATCCAAGGGTTTAGGGTTTAGAATTAGAGCTTAGGGTTTAGAATTAGAGTTTAGGGTTTAGTGTTAAAAATTTTTTTTTAAAGAATTATTTTCATTTTTATTAATGATTATTATTATTTATTTATTTTGTATTTTTATTTTCAAAAACATAATATAATTTAACAAGATTTTGTTTCCTTTTTTAAAAGATATCAAATTTGAAATAACGCAATTCTATTGGTTGGTGAACCTATTGGTGAATCTAGAGGTTCATCCTAGGGGGTGAAACGAAGAATAACTATTTTAAAAACCAATAACAATTAAAAAGCCCATACTAATGAATTCGTTTTTTGATTGTATTGATAAAATCGAAGCCCAAGGCCCATCGTTGTGTATATTGTGTTGGAACTAATTGTCGTGGTCATAAATTTTGTTTGTTAATCAATATTATTTAATTGATAAAAATAAAAGCCTATAGGAAAGAGAAAGTGGTAACTGTTTTTGGTAGATAAATTATAACTGTTTTTGGTAGATAAATTTAAATTTAACGTGGTTAGAGTTGAATAATAATTAGATAAATTATTAAAAAGTCAATTTTATTTTAAAAAAGTAGTTCCACTGGCATTATATGTAATATTCCAAGATAGAACGAGGGCAAATAATAAAAGTAATTCTGAATTAATAATATTGATGGTAAAATAATTCGTAAACAAAGGAATTATTGACTGAATCTACACTAAATATGATAAATAGGTCATTTTTTTTATAAAAGTAAAAATTAAATTAATGATAAGAAACCAGATATCAATTATATAGTTTAGCCGTTATGGTTAAAAAGAGTTATGGTTAAAGAAATGTAGGTCCAGCAAAACTACGAAAATAGCCTTATCAAGGGGTATAATCCTTATTGAAAAATTAGTGGCAAAAGAGATAATATACCTGGAAGTTGTAGGGGTAAAAAATAGGAGTGATTCTGTTTTAATAATATTGATATTCTATATAATTTTCAAATTCAATCAACATGTTTTTTTTAAATTTATTTTCTCTCTTTTTTAATTTTTTCAAAAATGTATTCATAATTTCTTCTTCTTTTTTTTTGGGAGGGGAGGAAGGGGTTATAAGGGGTCTATTTATAACTATCTTTTATTCAGATTCAGTTTTCTCTTCTTCAAAAATGTTTGCATGAAACTCATTGAAAATGTCAATTGAGTTTCCTCGAGCTTTGTAATTCAAAAAAATGGAAAGATCAAAGCATTGTCAAGAACAAAGGTAATAATAAGTATACATATCGTGACAAAAAAAAAGCCTGCAATATTTTAGAGATAGATTTACTCTTTTCTCTTTCTTTGACAAACAAGAAAAATTGACTATTTAGAATTAGAGTTTAGGGTTTAGAATTAGAGTTTAGGGTTTAGAATTAGAGTTTAGGGTTTAGAATTAGAGTTTAGGGTTTAGAATTAGAGTTTAGGGTTTAGAATTAGAGTTTAGGGTTTAGAATTAGAGTTTAGGGTTTAGAATTAGAGTTTAGGGTTTAGAATTAGAGTTTAGGGTTTAGAATTAGAGTTTAGGGTTTAGAATTAGAGTTTAGGGTTTAGAATTAGAGTTTAGGGTTTAGAATTAGAGTTTAGGGTTTAGAATTAGAGTTTAGGGTTTAGAATTAGAGTTTAGGGTTTAGAATTAGAGTTTAGGGTTTAGAATTAGAGTTTAGGGTTTAGAATTAGAGTTTAGGGTTTAGAATTAGAGTTTAGGGTTTAGAATTAGAGTTTAGGGTTTAGAATTAGAGTTTAGGGTTTAGAATTAGAGTTTAGGGTTTAGAATTAGAGTTTAGGGTTTAGAATTAGAGTTTAGGGTTTAGAATTAGAGTTTAGGGTTTAGAATTAGAGTTTAGGGTTTAGAATTAGAGTTTAGGGTTTAGAATTAGAGTTTAGGGTTTAGAATTAGAGTTTAGGGTTTAGAATTAGAGTTTAGGGTTTAGAATTAGAGTTTAGGGTTTAGAATTAGAGTTTAGGGTTTAGAATTAGAGTTTAGGGTTTAGAATTAGAGTTTAGGGTTTAGAATTAGAGTTTAGGGTTTAGAATTAGAGTTTAGGGTTTAGAATTAGAGTTTAGGGTTTAGAATTAGAGTTTAGGGTTTAGAATTAGAGTTTAGGGTTTAGAATTAGAGTTTAGGGTTTAGAATTAGAGTTTAGGGTTTAGAATTAGAGTTTAGGGTTTAGAATTAGAGTTTAGGGTTTAGAATTAGAGTTTAGGGTTTAGAATTAGAGTTTAGGGTTTAGAATTAGAGTTTAGGGTTTAGAATTAGAGTTTAGGGTTTAGAATTAGAGTTTAGGGTTTAGAATTAGAGTTTAGGGTTTAGAATTAGAGTTTAGGGTTTAGAATTAGAGTTTAGGGTTTAGAATTAGAGTTTAGGGTTTAGAATTAGAGTTTAGGGTTTAGAATTAGAGTTTAGGGTTTAGAATTAGAGTTTAGGGTTTAGAATTAGAGTTTAGGGTTTAGAATTAGAGTTTAGGGTTTAGAATTAGAGTTTAGGGTTTAGAATTAGAGTTTAGGGTTTAGAATTAGAGTTTAGGGTTTAGAATTAGAGTTTAGGGTTTAGAATTAGAGTTTAGGGTTTAGAATTAGAGTTTAGGGTTTAGAATTAGAGTTTAGGGTTTAGAATTAGAGTTTAGGGTTTAGAATTAGAGTTTAGGGTTTAGTGTTAAAAATTTTTTTAAAGAATTATTTTCATTTTTATTAATGATTATTATTATTTATTTATTTTGTATTTTTATTGTCCATGGCTATCGTTCTAAGTTTTTAACATTTAGTTTAGGTAAATTTCATATACTTTTAAATTAGTGGATTAATCAATATGAAATCTCTATTATCTAGAAATAGAGACCACAAAGGTTCAAACCTCTTTTAACATCATAATATTTAAGTGGAGGATGCAACTATGCATTAAAATAATTTAGTCATATTTTTGAATTTCACTCAAAATATGTAGGTTAACCCCTACTTAAAATATTCAGTTTTGAGTAAATGCTCTATAAATTGAACCTTTTACTCTTTAGTGTTAATTAATCATTTCTAACCATCTTATATTTATATTAATGTATGCTAAACATTCTTTTATTGTCCATGGCTATCGTTCTAAGTTTTTAACAATTAGTTTAGGTAAATTTCATATACTTTTAAATTAGTGGATTAATCAATATGAAATCTCTATTATCTAGAAATAGAGACCACAAAGGTTCAAACCTCTTTTAACATCATAATATTTAAGTGGAGGATGCAACTACGCATTAAAATAATTTAGTCATATTTTTGAATTTCACTCAAAATATGTAGGTTAACCCCTACTTAAAATATTCAGTTTTGAGTAAATGCTCTATAAATTGAACCATTTACTCTTTAGTGTTAATTAATCATTTCTAACCATCTTATATTTATATTAATGTATGCTAAACATTCTTTCATTGTCCATGGCTATCGTTCTAAGTTTTTAACAATTAGTTTAGGTAAATTTCATATACTTTTAAATTAGTGGATTAATCAATATGAAATCTCTATTATCTAGAAATAGAGACCACAAAGGTTCAAACCTCTTTTAACATCATAATATTTAAGTGGAGGATGCAACTATGCATTAAAATAATTTAGTCATATTTTTGAATTTCACTCAAAATATGTAGGTTAACCCCTACTTAAAATATTCAGTTTTGAGTAAATGCTCTATAAATTGAACCATTTACTCTTTAGTGTTAATTAATCATTTCTAACCATCTCATATTTATATTAATGTATGCTAAACATTCTTTCATTGTCCGTGGCTATCGTTCTAAGTTTTTAACAATTAGTTTAGGTAAATTTCATATACTTTTAAATTAGTGGATTAATCAATATGAAATCTCTATTATCTAGAAATAGAGACCACAAAGGTTCAAACCTCTTTTAACATCATAATATTTAAGTGGAGGATGCAACTATGCATTAAAATAATTTAGTCATATTTTTTGAATTTCACTCAAAATATGTAGGTTAACCCCACTTAAAATATTCATTTTTGAGTAAATGCTCTATAAATTGAACCATTTACTCTTTAGTGTTATTTAATCATTTCTAACCATCCGATATTTATATTAATATATTCTAAACATTCTTTTATTGTCCATGGCCATCGTTCTAATTTTTTAACAATTAATTTAGTTAAATTTCATATACTTCTTAAATCAATGGATTAATCATTATGAAATCTCTATTATCTAGAGAAATAGAGACAACAAAGGTTCCAAACCTCTTTTAACATCATAATATTTAAGTGGAGAATGCAACTACGCATTAAAATAATTTAGTCATATTTTTTGAATTTCACTCAAAATATGTAGGTTAACCCCTACGAAAATATTCAGTTTTTGAGTAAATGCTCTATAAATTGAACCATGTACTCTTTAGTGTTATTTAATCATTTCTAACCATCCGATATTTATATTAATGTATTCTAAACATTCTTTCATTGTCCGTGGCTATCATTCTAAGTTTTTAACAATTAATTATTTTAATCAATATGAAATCTCTATTATCTAGAGAAATAGAGACCACAAAGGTTCCAAACCTCTTTTAACATCATAATATTTAAGTGGAGAATGCAACTACGCATTAAAATAATTTAGTCATATTTTTTGAATTTCACTCAAAATATGTAGGTTAACATATTCAGTTTTTGAGTAAATGCTCTATAAATTGAACCATGTACTCTTTAGTGTTAATTAATCATTTCTAACCATCTCATAATTATATTAATGTATGCTAAACATTCTTTCATTGTCCGTGGCTATCATTCTAAGTTTTTAACAATTAGTTTAGGTAAATTTCATATACTTCTTAAATTAGTGGATTAATCAATATGAAATCTCTATTATCTAGTGAAATAGAGACAACAAAGGTTCCAAACCTCTTTTAACATCATAATATTTAAGTGGAGGATGCAACTACGCATTAAAATAATTTAGTCATATTTTTTGAATTTCACTCAAAATATGTAGGTTAACCCCTACGAAAATATTTAATTTTTCAGTAAATGCACTATAAATTGAACCTTTTACTCTTTAGTGTTATTTAATCATTTCTAACCATCCGATATTTATATTAATGTATTCTAAACATTCTTTCATTGTCCATGGCCATCGTTCTAATTTTTAACAATTAATTTAGGTAAATTTCATATACTTCTTAAATTAATGAATTAATCAATATGAAATCTCTATTATCTAGTGAAATAGAGACAACAAAGGTTCCAAACCTCTTTTAACATCATAATATTTAAGTGGAGAATGCAACTACGCATTAAAATAATTTAGTCATATTTTTTGAATTTCACTCAAAATATGTAGGTTAACCCCTACGAAAATATTTAATTTTTCAAGTAAATGCTCTATAAATTGAACCATGTACTCTTTAGTGTTAATTAATCATTTCTAACCATCTCATAATTATATTAATGTATGCTAAACATTCTTTCATTGTCCGTGGCTATCATTCTAAGTTTTTAACAATTAGTTTAGGTAAATTTCATATACTTCTTAAATTAGTGGATTAATCAATATGAAATCTCTATTATCTAGAGAAATAGAGACCACAAAGGTTCAAACCTCTTTTAACATCATAATATTTAAGTGGAGGATGCAACTACGCATTAAAATAATTTAGTCATATTTTTTGAATTTCACTCAAAATATGTAGGTTAACCCCTACGAAAATATTTAATTTTTCAGTAAATGCACTATAAATTGAACCATGTACTCTTTAGTGTTATTTAATCATTTCTAACCATCCTATATTTATATTAATGTATTCTAAACATTCTTTCATTGTCCATGGCCATCGTTCTAATTTTTTAACAATTAATTATTTTAATCAATATGAAATCTCTATTATCTAGAGAAATAGAGACCACAAAGGTTCCAAACCTCTTTTAACATCATAATATTTAAGTGGAGAATGCAACTACGCATTAAAATAATTTAGTCATATTTTTTGAATTTCACTCAAAATATGTAGGTTAACCCCTACGAAAATATTCAGTTTTTGAGTAAATGCTCTATAAATTGAACCTTTTACTCTTTAGTGTTAATTAATCATTTCTAACCATCTTATATTAATATTAATATATTCAAAACATTCTTTCATTGTCCATGGCTATCGTTCTAAGTTTTTAACAATTAATTTAGTTAAATTTCATATACTTTAAATTAGTGGATTAATCAATATGAAATCTCTATTATCTAGAAATAGAGACCACAAAGGTTCAAACCTCTTTTAACATCATAATATTTAAGTGGAGAATGCAACTACGATTAAAATAATTTAGTCATATTTTTGAATTTCACTCAAAATATGTAGGTTAACCCCTACTTAAAATATTTAATTTTTGAGTAAATGCTCTATAAATTGAACCTTTTACTCTTTAGTGTTAATTAATCATTTCTAACCATCCATATTTATATTAATATATTCTAAACATTCATTCATTGTCCATGGCTATCGTTCTAAGTTTTTAACAATTAGTTTAGGTAAATTTCATATACTTCTTAAATTAATGGATTAATCAATATGAAATCTCTATTATCTAGTGAAATAGAGACAACAAAGGTTCCAAACCTCTTTTAACATCATAATATTTAAGTGGAGAATGCAACTACGCATTAAAATAATTTAGTCATATTTTTTGAATTTCACTCAAAATATGTAGGTTAACCCCTACTAAAATATTTAATTTTTCAAGAATGCTCTATAAATTGAACCATGTACTCTTTAGTGTTATTTAATCATTTCTAACCATCCTATATTTATATTAATGTATGCTAAACATTCATTCATTGTCCATGGCCATCGCTCTAATTTTTAACAATTAGTTTAGGTAAATTTCATATACTTCTTAAATTAATGGATTAATCATTATGAAATCTCTATTATCAAGAGAAATAGAGACAACAAAGGTTCCAAACCCTTTTAACATCATAATATTTAAGTGGAGGATGCAACTACGATTAAAATAATTTAGTCATATTTTTGAATTTCACTCAAAATATGTAGGTTAACCCCTACTAAAATATTTAATTTTTCAAGAATGCTCTATAAATTGAACCATGTACTCTTTAGTGTTAATTAATCATTTCTAACCATCTCATAATTATATTAATGTATGCTAAACATTCTTTCATTGTCCGTGGCTATCATTCTAAGTTTTTAACATTTAGTTTAGGTAAATTTCATATACTTCTTAAATTAGTGGATTAATCAATATGAAATCTCTATTATCTAGAAATAGAGACCACAAAGGTTCAAACCTCTTTTAACATCATAATATTTAAGTGGAGAATGCAACTACATTAAAATAATTTAGTCATATTTTTGAATTTCACTCAAAATATGTAGGTTAACCCCTACTTAAAATATTTAATTTTTCAAGAAATGCTCTATAAATTGAACCATGTACTCTTTAGTGTTAATTAATCATTTCTAACCATCTCATAATTATATTAATGTATGCTAAACATTCTTTCATTGTCCGTGGCTATCATTCTAAGTTTTTAACAATTAGTTTAGGTAAATTTCATATACTTCTTAAATTAGTGGATTAATCAATATGAAATCTCTATTATCTAGAGAAATAGAGACAACAAAGGTTCCAAACCTCTTTTAACATCATAATATTTAAGTGGAGAATGCAACCACGCATTAAAATAATTTAGTCATATTTTTTGAATTTCACTCAAAATATGTAGGTTAACCCCTACGAAAATATTCAGTTTTTGAGTAAATGCTCTATAAATTGAACCATGTACTCTTTAGTGTTAATTAATCATTTCTAACCATCTCATAATTATATTAATGTATTCTAAACATTCTTTCATTGTCCATGGCCATCGCTCTAATTTTTAACAATTAGTTTAGGTAAATTTCATATACTTTAAATTAGTGGATTAATCAATATGAAATCTCTATTATCAAGAGAAATAGAGACAACAAAGGTTCCAAACCCTTTTAACATCATAATATTTAAGTGGAGAATGCAACTACATTAAAATAATTTAGTCATATTTTTGAATTTCACTCAAAATATGTAGGTTAACCCTACGAAAATATTCAGTTTTGAGTAAATGCTCTATAAATTGAACCATGTACTTTTAGTGTTAATTAATCATTTCTAACCATCCATATTTATATTAATGTATTCTAAACATTCTTTTATTGTCCATGGCCATCGCTCTAATTTTTAACAATTAATTTAGTTAAATTTCATATACTCTTAAATTAGTGGATTAATCAATATGAAATCTCTATTATCTAGTGAAATAGAGACAACAAAGGTTCCAAACCCTTTTAACATCATAATATTTAAGTGGAGAATGCAACTACGATTAAAATAATTTAGTCATATTTTTGAATTTCACTCAAAATATGTAGGTTAACCCCTACGAAAATATTCAGTTTTTGAGTAAATGCTCTATAAATTGAACCATGTACTCTTTAGTGTTAATTAATCATTTCTAACCATCTCATATTTATATTAATGTATGCTAAACATTCATTCATTGTCCATGGCTATCGCTCTAATTTTTAACAATTAGTTTAGGTAAATTTCATATACTTTAAATTAGTGGATTAATCAATATGAAATCTCTATTATCTAGAGAAATAGAGACCACAAAGGTTCCAAACCTCTTTTAACATCATAATATTTAAGTGGAGGATGCAACTACGCATTAAAATAATTTAGTCATATTTTTTGAATTTCACTCAAAATATGTAGGTTAACCCTACGAAAATATTTAATTTTTCAAGAATGCTCTATAAATTGAACCATGTACTCTTTAGTGTTAATTAATCATTTCTAACCATCCATATTTATATTAATGTATTCTAAACATTCTTTCATTGTCCATGGCTATCATTCTAAGTTTTTAACAATTAGTTTAGGTAAATTTCATATACTTCTTAAATTAGTGGATTAATCAATATGAAATCTCTATTATCTAGTGAAATAGAGACAAAAAAGGTTCCAAACCTCTTTTAACATCATAATATTTAAGTGGAGAATGCAACTACGCATTAAAATAATTTAGTCATATTTTTGAATTTCACTCAAAATATGTAGGTTAACCCCTACGAAAATATTCAGTTTTTGAGTAAATGCTCTATAAATTGAACCATGTACTCTTTAGTGTTAATTAATCATTTCTAACCATCCGATATTTATATTAATGTATTCTAAACATTCTTTCATTGTCCATGGCTATCATTCTAAGTTTTTAACATTTAGTTTAGGTAAATTTCATATACTTCTTAAATTAGTGGATTAATCAATATGAAATCTCTATTATCTAGAGAAATAGAGACCACAAAGGTTCCAAACCTCTTTTAACATCATAATATTTAAGTGAGGGATGCAAACACGCATTAAAATAATTTAGTCATATTTTTTGAATTTCACTCAAAATATGTAGGTTAACCCCTACGAAAATATTTAATTTTTGAGTAAATGCTCTATAAATTGAACCATGTACTCTTTAGTGTTATTTAATCATTTCTAACCATCTCATAATTATATTAATGTATTCTAAACATTCTTTCATTGTCCGTGGCTATCATTCTAAGTTTTTAACAATTAGTTTAGGTAAATTTCATATACTTCTTAAATTAGTGGATTAATCAATATGAAATCTCTATTATCTAGAAATAGAGACCACAAAGGTTCAAACCTCTTTTAACATCATAATATTTAAGGAGGATGCAACCACGCATTAAAATAATTTAGTCATATTTTTTGAATTTCACTCAAAATATGTAGGTTAACCCCTACGAAAATATTTAATTTTTCAGTAAATGCTCTATAAATTGAACCTTTTACTCTTTAGTGTTAATTAATCATTTCTAACCATCTTATATTTATATTAATATATTCTAAACATTCATTCATTGTCCATGGCTATCATTCTAAGTTTTTAACAATTAATTTAGTTAAATTTCATATACTTCTTAAATTAATGAATTAATCAATATGAAATCTCTATTATCTAGAAATAGAGACCACAAAGGTTCCAAACCTTTTAACATCATAATATTTAAGTGGAGAATGCAACTACGCATTAAAATAATTTAGTCATATTTTTGAATTTCACTCAAAATATGTAGGTTAACCCCTACGAAAATATTTATTTTTTCAGTAAATGCTCTATAAATTGAACCATGTACTCTTTAGTGTTAATTAATCATTTCTAACCATCCGATATTTATATTAATGTATCTAAACATTCTTTTATTGTCCATGGCTATCGCTCTAATTTTTAACAATTAATTTAGTTAAATTTCATATACTTTTAAATTAGTGGATTAATCAATATGAAATCTCTATTATCTAGTGAAATAGAGACAACAAAGGTTCCAAACCCTTTTAACATCATAATATTTAAGTGGAGAATGCAACTACATTAAAATAATTTAGTCATATTTTTGAATTTCACTCAAAATATGTAGGTTAACCCCTACTTAAAATATTTAATTTTTCAGTAAATGCTCTATAAATTGAACCATGTACTTTTAGTGTTATTTAATCATTTCTAACCATCTCATAATTATATTAATGTATCTAAACATTCTTTTATTGTCCATGGCTATCGCTCTAAGTTTTTAACAATTAATTTAGTTAAATTTCATATACTTTTAAATTAGTGGATTAATCAATATGAAATCTCTATTATCTAGAAATAGAGACCACAAAGGTTCCAAACCTCTTTTAACATCATAATATTTAAGTGGAGGATGCAACTACTCATTAAAATAATTTAGTCATATTTTTGAATTTCACTCAAAATATGTAGGTTAACCCCTACGAAAATATTTAATTTTTCAGTAAATGCACTATAAATTGAACAATTTACCCTTTAGTGTTATTTAATCATTTCTAACCATCCGATATTTATATTAATGTATTCTAAACATTCTTTCATTGTCTATGGCTATCGTTCTAAGTTTTTAACAATTAGTTTAGGTAAATTTCATATACTTCTTAAATTAATGGATTAATCATTATGAAATCTCTATTATCAAGAGAAATAGAGACACAAAGGTTCCAAACCTTTTAACATCATAATATTTAAGTGGGGATGCAACCACGATTAAAATAATTTAGTCATATTTTTGAATTTCACTCAAAATATGTAGGTTAACCCTACGAAAATATTTAATTTTTCAAGTAAATGCTCTATAAATTGAACCATGTACTTTTAGTGTTATTTAATCATTTCTAACCATCCTCATATTTATATTAATATATTCTAAACATTCTTTTATTGTCCATGGCTATCATTCTAAGTTTTTAACAATTAATTTAGTTAAATTTCATATACTTTAAATTAGTGGATTAATCAATATGAAATCTCTATTATCAAGAGAAATAGAGACACAAAGGTTCCAAACCTTTTAACATCATAATATTTAAGTGGGGATGCAACCACGATTAAAATAATTTAGTCATATTTTTGAATTTCACTCAAAATATGTAGGTTAACCCCTACGAAAATATTTAGTTTTTGAGTAAATGCTCTATAAATTGAACCATGTACTCTTTAGTGTTAATTAATCATTTCTAACCATCTTATATTTATATTAATATATTCTAAACATTCTTTCATTGTCCATGGCCATCGCTCTAATTTTTAACAATTAATTTAGGTAAATTTCATATACTTTAAATTAGTGGATTAATCAATATGAAATCTCTATTATCTAGAAATAGAGACCACAAGGTTCCAAACCTTTTAACATCATAATATTTAAGTGGAGAATGCAACTACGATTAAAATAATTTAGTCATATTTTTGAATTTCACTCAAAATATGTAGGTTAACCCCTACTTAAAATATTTAATTTTTCAAGTAAATGCTCTATAAATTGAACCATTTACTCTTTAGTGTTAATTAATCATTTCTAACCATCCATATTTATATTAATATATTCTAAACATTCTTTCATTGTCCATGGCTATCATTCTAAGTTTTTAACAATTAGTTTAGGTAAATTTCATATACTTCTTAAATTAATGAATTAATCAATATGAAATCTCTATTATCTAGTGAAATAGAGACAACAAAGGTTCCAAACCTTTTAACATCATAATATTTAAGTGGGGATGCAACCACGATTAAAATAATTTAGTCATATTTTTGAATTTCACTCAAAATATGTAGGTTAACCCCTACGAAAAATATTCAGTTTTTGAGTAAATGCTCTATAAATTGAACCATGTACTCTTTAGTGTTAATTAATCATTTCTAACCATCTCATATTTATATTAATGTATGCTAAACATTCTTTCATTGTCCATGGCCATCGTTCTAATTTTTTAACAATTAATTTAGTTAAATTTCATATACTTCTTAAATTAATGAATTAATCAATATGAAATCTCTATTATCTAGAGAAATAGAGACAACAAAGGTTTCAAACCTCTTTTAACATCACAATATGTAAGTTGAGGATGCAATTATGAATTAAAATAATTTATTCATATTTTTTGAATTTCACTCAAAATATGTAGGTTAACCCCTACGAAAATATTCAGTTTTTGAGTAAATGCTCTATAAATTGAACCATGTACTCTTTAGTGTTAATTAATCATTTCTAACCATCTCATAATTATATTAATGTATGCTAAACATTCTTTCATTGTCCGTGGCTATCATTCTAAGTTTTTAACAATTAGTTTAGGTAAATTTCATATACTTCTTAAATTAATGAATTAATCAATATGAAATCTCTATTATCTAGTGAAATAGAGACAACAAAGGTTCCAAACCTCTTTTAACATCATAATATTTAAGTGGAGAATGCAACTACGCATTAAAATAATTTAGTCATATTTTTGAATTTCACTCAAAATATGTAGGTTAACCCCACTTAAAATATTTAATTTTTGAGTAAATGCTCTATAAATTGAACCTTTTACTCTTTAGTGTTATTTAATCATTTCTAACCATCTTATATTTATATTAATGTATTCTAAACATTCTTTTATTGTCCATGGCTATCGCTCTAATTTTTAACAATTAGTTTAGGTAAATTTCATATACTTCTTAAATTAATGGATTAATCATTATGAAATCTCTATTATCTAGAGAAATAGAGACACAAAGGTTCCAAACCTTTTAACATCATAATATTTAAGTGGAGAATGCAACTACATTAAAATAATTTAGTCATATTTTTTGAATTTCACTCAAAATATGTAGGTTAACCCCTACGAAAATATTCATTTTTTCAAGTAAATGCTCTATAAATTGAACCATGTACTCTTTAGTGTTAATTAATCATTTCTAACCATCTCATAATTATATTAATGTATGCTAAACATTCTTTCATTGTCCGTGGCTATCATTCTAAGTTTTTAACAATTAGTTTAGGTAAATTTCATATACTTCTTAAATTAGTGGATTAATCAATATGAAATCTCTATTATCAAGAGAAATAGAGACCACAAAGGTTCCAAACCTCTTTTAACATCATAATATTTAAGTGGGGGATGCAACTACGCATTAAAATAATTTAGTCATATTTTTTGAATTTCACTCAAAATATGTAGGTTAACCCCTACGAAAATATTCAGTTTTTGAGTAAATGCTCTATAAATTGAACCATGTACTCTTTAGTGTTATTTAATCATTTCTAACCATCTCATAATTATATTAATGTATGCTAAACATTCTTTCATTGTCCGTGGCTATCATTCTAAGTTTTTAACATTTAGTTTAGGTAAATTTCATATACTTCTTAAATTAGTGGATTAATCAATATGAAATCTCTATTATCAAGAGAAATAGAGACCACAAAGGTTCCAAACCTCTTTTAACATCATAATATTTAAGTGGAGAATGCAACTACATTAAAATAATTTAGTCATATTTTTTGAATTTCACTCAAAATATGTAGGTTAACCCCTACTAAAATATTTAATTTTTCAGTAAATGCACTATAAATTGAACCATGTACTCTTTAGTGTTAATTAATCATTTCTAACCATCCGATATTTATATTAATATATTCTAAACATTCTTTCATTGTCCGTGGCTATCATTCTAAGTTTTTAACAATTAATTTAGGTAAATTTCATATACTTCTTAAATTAATGAATTAATCAATATGAAATCTCTATTATCTAGAAATAGAGACCACAAGGTTCCAAACCTTTTAACATCATAATATTTAAGTGGAGAATGCAACTACGCATTAAAATAATTTAGTCATATTTTTTGAATTTCACTCAAAATATGTAGGTTAACCCCTACGAAAATATTCAGTTTTTGAGTAAATGCTCTATAAATTGAACCATGTACTCTTTAGTGTTATTTAATCATTTCTAACCATCCGATATTTATATTAATGTATTCTAAACATTCTTTCATTGTCCATGGCTATCGTTCTAAGTTTTTAACATTTAGTTTAGGTAAATTTCATATACTTCTTAAATTAGTGGATTAATCAATATGAAATCTCTATTATCTAGAAATAGAGACCACAAAGGTTCCAAACCTTTTAACATCATAATATTTAAGTGGAGAATGCAACTACATTAAAATAATTTAGTCATATTTTTGAATTTCACTCAAAATATGTAGGTTAACCCCTACTAAAATATTTAATTTTTCAAGTAAATGCTCTATAAATTGAACCATGTACTTTTAGTGTTATTTAATAATTTCTAACCATCCATATTTATATTAATGTATGCTAAACATTCTTTCATTGTCCGTGGCTATCATTCTAAGTTTTTAACAATTAGTTTAGGTAAATTTCATATACTTCTTAAATTAGTGGATTAATCAATATGAAATCTCTATTATCAAGAGAAATAGAGACCACAAGGTTCCAAACCCTTTTAACATCATAATATTTAAGTGGAGAATGCAACTACGATTAAAATAATTTAGTCATATTTTTGAATTTCACTCAAAATATGTAGGTTAACCCCACTTAAAATATTTAATTTTTCAAGTAAATGCTCTATAAATTGAACCTTTTACTCTTTAGTGTTATTTAATCATTTCTAACCATCTCATAATTATATTAATGTATTCTAAACATTCATTCATTGTCCATGGCTATCATTCTAAGTTTTTAACATTTAGTTTAGGTAAATTTCATATACTTTAAATTAGTGGATTAATCATATGAAATCTCTATTATCAAGAGAAATAGAGACAACAAAGGTTCCAAACCTTTTAACATCATAATATTTAAGTGGGGATGCAACCACGATTAAAATAATTTAGTCATATTTTTGAATTTCACTCAAAATATGTAGGTTAACCCCTACGAAAATATTCAGTTTTTGAGTAAATGCTCTATAAATTGAACCTTTTACTCTTTAGTGTTATTTAATAATTTCTAACCATCCGATATTTATATTAATGTATTCTAAACATTCTTTTATTGTCCATGGCTATCGTTCTAAGTTTTTAACAATTAGTTTAGGTAAATTTCATATACTTCTTAAATTAATGAATTAATCAATATGAAATCTCTATTATCTAGTGAAATAGAGACAACAAAGGTTCCAAACCCTTTTAACATCATAATATTTAAGTGGAGAATGCAACTACATTAAAATAATTTAGTCATATTTTTGAATTTCACTCAAAATATGTAGGTTAACCCCTACGAAAATATTTAATTTTTCAGTAAATGCTCTATAAATTGAACCATGTACTCTTTAGTGTTAATTAATCATTTCTAACCATCTCATATTTATATTAATGTATGCTAAACATTCATTCATTGTCCATGGCTATCGTTCTAAGTTTTTAACAATTAGTTTAGGTAAATTTCATATACTTATTAAATCAATGGATTAATCATTATGAAATCTCTATTATCTAGAGAAATAGAGACCACAAAGGTTCCAAACCTCTTTTAACATCATAATATTTAAGTGGAGAATGCAACTACGCATTAAAATAATTTAGTCATATTTTTGAATTTCACTCAAAATATGTAGGTTAACCCCTACGAAAATATTTAATTTTTCAAGTAAATGCTCTATAAATTGAACCATGTACTTTTAGTGTTAATTAATCATTTCTAACCATCCGATATTTATATTAATATATTCTAAACATTCATTCATTGTCCATGGCTATCGCTCTAATTTTTAACAATTAATTTAGTTAAATTTCATATACTTTAAATTAGTGGATTAATCATATGAAATCTCTATTATCAAGAGAAATAGAGACCACAAAGGTTCAAACCTCTTTTAACATCATAATATTTAAGTGGGGATGCAACCACGATTAAAATAATTTAGTCATATTTTTTGAATTTCACTCAAAATATGTAGGTTAACCCCTACGAAAATATTCAGTTTTTGAGTAAATGCTCTATAAATTGAACCTTTTACTCTTTAGTGTTAATTAATCATTTCTAACCATCCGATATTTATATTAATGTATTCTAAACATTCTTTTATTGTCCATGGCTATCATTCTAAGTTTTTAACAATTAATTTAGTTAAATTTCATATACTTTAAATTAGTGGATTAATCATATGAAATCTCTATTATCTAGAAATAGAGACCACAAGGTTCCAAACCTTTTAACATCATAATATTTAAGTGGAGAATGCAACTACATTAAAATAATTTAGTCATATTTTTGAATTTCACTCAAAATATGTAGGTTAACCCTACGAAAATATTTAATTTTTCAAGTAAATGCTCTATAAATTGAACCATGTACTTTTAGTGTTAATTAATCATTTCTAACCATCTCATATTTATATTAATATATTCTAAACATTCTTTTATTGTCCATGGCTATCGTTCTAAGTTTTTAACAATTAATTTAGTTAAATTTCATATACTTTAAATTAGTGGATTAATCATATGAAATCTCTATTATCTAGAAATAGAGACCACAAGGTTCCAAACCCTTTTAACATCATAATATTTAAGTGGAGGATGCAACTACATTAAAATAATTTAGTCATATTTTTGAATTTCACTCAAAATATGTAGGTTAACCCTACGAAAATATTTAATTTTTCAAGAAATGCTCTATAAATTGAACCATGTACTTTTAGTGTTAATTAATCATTTCTAACCATCTCATAATTATATTAATGTATTCTAAACATTCTTTTATTGTCCATGGCTATCGTTCTAAGTTTTTAACAATTAATTTAGTTAAATTTCATATACTTTAAATTAGTGGATTAATCATATGAAATCTCTATTATCTAGTGAAATAGAGACAACAAAGGTTCCAAACCTCTTTTAACATCATAATATTTAAGTGGGGATGCAACCACGATTAAAATAATTTAGTCATATTTTTGAATTTCACTCAAAATATGTAGGTTAACCCTACGAAAATATTCAGTTTTGAGTAAATGCTCTATAAATTGAACCTTTTACTCTTTAGTGTTAATTAATCATTTCTAACCATCTTATATTTATATTAATATATTCTAAACATTCTTTTATTGTCCATGGCTATCATTCTAAGTTTTTAACAATTAATTTAGTTAAATTTCATATACTTCTTAAATTAATGAATTAATCAATATGAAATCTCTATTATCTAGAAATAGAGACCACAAGGTTCCAAACCTTTTAACATCATAATATTTAAGTGGAGAATGCAACTACGATTAAAATAATTTAGTCATATTTTTGAATTTCACTCAAAATATGTAGGTTAACCCCTACTAAAATATTTAATTTTTCAAGAAATGCTCTATAAATTGAACCATGTACTTTTAGTGTTAATTAATCATTTCTAACCATCCGATATTTATATTAATGTATGCTAAACATTCTTTTATTGTCCATGGCTATCGCTCTAATTTTTAACAATTAATTTAGTTAAATTTCATATACTTTAAATTAGTGGATTAATCATATGAAATCTCTATTATCTAGAAATAGAGACCACAAGGTTCCAAACCTCTTTTAACATCATAATATTTAAGTGGAGGATGCAACTACATTAAAATAATTTAGTCATATTTTTGAATTTCACTCAAAATATGTAGGTTAACCCCTACTAAAATATTTAATTTTTCAAGTAAATGCTCTATAAATTGAACCATGTACTTTTAGTGTTAATTAATCATTTCTAACCATCCGATATTTATATTAATATATTCTAAACATTCATTCATTGTCCATGGCCATCGCTCTAATTTTTAACAATTAATTTAGTTAAATTTCATATACTTATTAAATCAATGGATTAATCATTATGAAATCTCTATTATCAAGAGAAATAGAGACCACAAAGGTTCAAACCTCTTTTAACATCATAATATTTAAGTGGGGATGCAACCACGATTAAAATAATTTAGTCATATTTTTGAATTTCACTCAAAATATGTAGGTTAACCCTACGAAAATATTCAGTTTTGAGTAAATGCTCTATAAATTGAACCATGTACTTTTAGTGTTATTTAATCATTTCTAACCATCTCATATTTATATTAATATATTCTAAACATTCTTTTATTGTCCATGGCTATCGTTCTAAGTTTTTAACATTTAGTTTAGGTAAATTTCATATACTTCTTTAATTAGTGGATTAATCATATGAAATCTCTATTATCTAGTGAAATAGAGACAACAAAGGTTCCAAACCTCTTTTAACATCATAATATTTAAGTGGAGGATGCAACTACATTAAAATAATTTAGTCATATTTTTGAATTTCACTCAAAATATGTAGGTTAACCCCTACTTAAAATATTCAGTTTTGAGTAAATGCTCTATAAATTGAACCATTTACTCTTTAGTGTTAATTAATCATTTCTAACCATCTCATATTTATATTAATATATTCTAAACATTCATTCATTGTCCATGGCTATCGCTCTAAGTTTTTAACATTTAGTTTAGGTAAATTTCATATACTTTAAATTAGTGGATTAATCATATGAAATCTCTATTATCTAGTGAAATAGAGACAACAAAGGTTCCAAACCTCTTTTAACATCATAATATTTAAGTGGAGAATGCAACTACATTAAAATAATTTAGTCATATTTTTGAATTTCACTCAAAATATGTAGGTTAACCCCTACTAAAATATTTAATTTTTCAAGTAAATGCTCTATAAATTGAACCATGTACTTTTAGTGTTAATTAATCATTTCTAACCATCCGATATTTATATTAATATATTCTAAACATTCATTCATTGTCCATGGCTATCGCTCTAATTTTTAACAATTAATTTAGTTAAATTTCATATACTTTAAATTAGTGGATTAATCATATGAAATCTCTATTATCTAGTGAAATAGAGACAACAAAGGTTCCAAACCCTTTTAACATCATAATATTTAAGTGGAGAATGCAACTACATTAAAATAATTTTGTCATATTTTTGAATTTCACTCAAAATATGTAGGTTAACCCCTACGAAAATATTCAGTTTTTGAGTAAATGCTCTATAAATTGAACCTTTTACTCTTTAGTGTTAATTAATCATTTCTAACCATCCGATATTTATATTAATGTATTCTAAACATTCTTTAATTGTCCATGGCTATCGTTCTAAGTTTTTAACAATTAATTTAGTTAAATTTCATATACTTTAAATTAGTGGATTAATCATATGAAATCTCTATTATCTAGAAATAGAGACCACAAGGTTCCAAACCCTTTTAACATCATAATATTTAAGTGGAGAATGCAACTACATTAAAATAATTTAGTCATATTTTTGAATTTCACTCAAAATATGTAGGTTAACCCTACGAAAATATTTAATTTTTCAAGAAATGCTCTATAAATTGAACCATGTACTTTTAGTGTTAATTAATCATTTCTAACCATCTCATAATTATATTAATGTATTCTAAACATTCTTTCATTGTCCGTGGCTATCATTCTAAGTTTTTAACAATTAATTTAGTTAAATTTCATATACTTTAAATTAGTGGATTAATCATATGAAATCTCTATTATCTAGTGAAATAGAGACAACAAAGGTTCCAAACCTCTTTTAACATCATAATATTTAAGTGGGGATGCAACCACGATTAAAATAATTTAGTCATATTTTTTGAATTTCACTCAAAATATGTAGGTTAACCCCTACGAAAATATTCAGTTTTTGAGTAAATGCTCTATAAATTGAACCTTTTACTCTTTAGTGTTAATTAATCATTTCTAACCATCTTATATTTATATTAATATATTCTAAACATTCTTTTATTGTCCATGGCTATCGCTCTAATTTTTAACAATTAATTTAGGTAAATTTCATATACTTTAAATTAGTGGATTAATCATATGAAATCTCTATTATCTAGTGAAATAGAGACAACAAAGGTTCCAAACCCTTTTAACATCATAATATTTAAGTGGAGAATGCAACTACGATTAAAATAATTTAGTCATATTTTTGAATTTCACTCAAAATATGTAGGTTAACCCTACGAAAATATTTAATTTTTCAAGAAATGCTCTATAAATTGAACCTTTTACTCTTTAGTGTTAATTAATCATTTCTAACCATCTTATATTAATATTAATATATTCTAAACATTCTTTCATTGTCCATGGCTATCGTTCTAAGTTTTTAACAATTAGTTTAGGTAAATTTCATATACTTATTAAATCAATGGATTAATCATTATGAAATCTATATTATCTAGAGAAATAGAGACCACAAAGGTTCCAAACCTCTTTTAACATCATAATATTTAAGTGGAGAATGCAACTACGCATTAAAATAATTTAGTCATATTTTTGAATTTCACTCAAAATATGTAGGTTAACCCCACTTAAAATATTCAGTTTTGAGTAAATGCTCTATAAATTGAACCTTTTACTCTTTAGTGTTAATTAATCATTTCTAACCATCCGATATTTATATTAATGTATGCTAAACATTCTTTTATTGTCCATGGCCATCGCTCTAATTTTTAACAATTAGTTTAGGTAAATTTCATATACTTATTAAATCAATGGATTAATCAATATGAAATCTCTATTATCTAGTGAAATAGAGACAACAAAGGTTCCAAACCCTTTTAACATCATAATATTTAAGTGGAGAATGCAACTACATTAAAATAATTTAGTCATATTTTTGAATTTCACTCAAAATATGTAGGTTAACCTTCAAATTTTGAGTGAAATTCAAAAATATGACAATATTGTTTTATTGCATAGTTGCATCCTCCACTTACATATTATGATAGTCAAAGAGGTTAGGAACCTTTGTTGTCTCTGTTTCTTTAGATAATAGTGATTTAGTAGTGTTTAGTCCACTTATTTAAGCATTATATGATTTTAAACTAAATTAATTGTTAAAAATTAGAATGATGTAAATGAACTTTGAAAGATAGTTTAGAATACATTAATACAAATGTAGAATGTGGTTAAATATTTTTAAACAACACTAAAGAGTATAAGCTCAGTTAAAGAAAAACTCAATATTTTAAGTAGGGGTTAACCTTCAAATTTTGAGTGAAATTCAAAAAATATGACAATATTGTTTTATTGCATAGTTGCATCCTCCACTTACATATTATGATAGTCAAAGAGGTTAGGAACCTTTGTTGTCTCTGTTTCTTTAGATAATAGTGATTTAGTAGTGTTTAGTCCACTTATTTAAGCATTATATGATTTTAAACTAAATTAATTGTTAAAAATTAGAATGATGTAAATGAACTTTGAAAGATAGTTTAGAATACATTAATACAAATGTAGAATGTGGTTAAATATTTTTAAACAACACTAAAGAGTATAAGCTCCAGTTAAAGAAAAACTCAATATTTTCATAGGGGTTAACCTTCAAATTTTGAGTGAAATTCAAAAAATATGACAATATTGTTTTATTGCATAGTTGCATCCTCCACTTACATATTATGATAGTCAAAGAGGTTAGGAACCTTTGTTGTCTCTGTTTCTTTAGATAATAGTGATTTAGTAGTGTTTAGTCCACTTATTTAAGCAGTATATGATTTTAAACTAAATTAATTGTTAAAAATTAGAATGATATAAATGAACTTTGAAAGATAGTTTAGAATACATTAATACAAATGTAGACTGTGGTTAAATATTTTTAAACAACACTATAGAGTATAATCTCCAGTTAAAGAAAAACTCAATATTTTCATACAAATTTTGAGTGAAATTCGAAAAATATGACAATATTGTTTTATTGCTTAGTTGCATCCTACAATTACATATTATGATGGTCAAAGAGGTTAGAAACCTTTGTTGTCTCTGTTTCTTTAGATAATAGTGATTTAATAGTGTTTAGTCTACTTATTTAAGCATTATATGATTTTCAACTAAATTAATTGTTAAAAATTAGAATGATGTAAATGAACTTTGAAATATAGTTTAGAATACATTAATACAAATGTAGAATGTGGTTAAATATTTTTAAACAACACTAAAGAGTATAAGCTCCAGTTAAAGAAAAACTCAATATTTTCGTAGGGGTTAACCTACAAATTTTGAGTGAAATTAAAAAAATATGACAATATTGTGTTATTTAATAATTTCTAACCATCCGATATTTATATTAATGTATGCTAAACATTCTTTTATTGTCCATGGCTATCGCTCTAATTTTTAACAATTAGTTTAGGTAAATTTCATATACTTCTTAAATTAATGGATTAATCATTATGAAATCTCTATTATCAAGAGAAATAGAGACCACAAGGTTCCAAACCTCTTTTAACATCATAATATTTAAGTGGAGAATGCAACTACATTAAAATAATTTAGTCATATTTTTGAATTTCACTCAAAATATGTAGGTTAACCCTACGAAAATATTTAATTTTTCAAGTAAATGCTCTATAAATTGAACCTTTTACTCTTTAGTGTTATTTAATCATTTCTAACCATCTCATAATTATATTAATGTATGCTAAACATTCATTCATTGTCCATGGCCATCGCTCTAATTTTTAACAATTAATTTAGTTAAATTTCATATACTTTAAATTAGTGGATTAATCAATATGAAATCTCTATTATCAAGAGAAATAGAGACCACAAGGTTCCAAACCCTTTTAACATCATAATATTTAAGTGGGGATGCAACCACGATTAAAATAATTTTGTCATATTTTTGAATTTCACTCAAAATATGTAGGTTAACCCCTACGAAAATATTCAGTTTTTGAGTAAATGCTCTATAAATTGAACCATTTACTCTTTAGTGTTAATTAATCATTTCTAACCATCCGATATTTATATTAATATATTCTAAACATTCTTTTATTGTCCATGGCTATCGCTCTAAGTTTTTAACAATTAGTTTAGGTAAATTTCATATACTTCTTTAATTAGTGGATTAATCAATATGAAATCTCTATTATCTAGTGAAATAGAGACAACAAAGGTTCCAAACCCTTTTAACATCATAATATTTAAGTGGAGAATGCAACTACGATTAAAATAATTTAGTCATATTTTTGAATTTCACTCAAAATATGTAGGTTAACCCTACGAAAATATTTAATTTTTCAAGAAATGCTCTATAAATTGAACCATGTACTTTTAGTGTTAATTAATCATTTCTAACCATCTCATAATTATATTAATGTATTCTAAACATTCATTCATTGTCCATGGCTATCGTTCTAAGTTTTTAACAATTAATTTAGTTAAATTTCATATACTTTAAATTAGTGGATTAATCATATGAAATCTCTATTATCTAGAGAAATAGAGACAACAAAGGTTCCAAACCCTTTTAACATCATAATATTTAAGTGGAGGATGCAACTACATTAAAATAATTTAGTCATATTTTTGAATTTCACTCAAAATATGTAGGTTAACCCCTACTTAAAATATTCAGTTTTGAGTAAATGCTCTATAAATTGAACCATGTACTTTTAGTGTTATTTAATAATTTCTAACCATCCATATTTATATTAATGTATTCTAAACATTCTTTCATTGTCCATGGCTATCATTCTAAGTTTTTAACAATTAGTTTAGGTAAATTTCATATACTTTAAATTAGTGGATTAATCAATATGAAATCTCTATTATCTAGAAATAGAGACCACAAGGTTCCAAACCTCTTTTAACATCATAATATTTAAGTGGAGGATGCAACTACATTAAAATAATTTAGTCATATTTTTGAATTTCACTCAAAATATGTAGGTTAACCTTCAAATTTTGAGTGAAATTCAAAAAATATGACAATATTGTTTTATTGCATAGTTGCATCCTCCACTTACATATTATGATAGTCAAAGAGGTTAGGAACCTTTGTTGTCTCTGTTTCTTTAGATAATAGTGATTTAGTAGTGTTTAGTCCACTTATTTAAGCAGTATATGATTTTAAACTAAATTAATTGTTAAAAATTAGAATGATGTAAATGAACTTTGAAATATAGTTTATAATACATTAATACAAATGTAGAATGTGGTTAAATATTTTTAAACAACACTAAAGAGTATAATCTCCAGTTAAAGAAAAACTCAATATTTTCGTAGGGGTTAACCTTCAAATTTTGAGTGAAATTCAAAAATATGACAATATTGTTTTATTGCATAGTTGCATCCTCCACTTACATATTATGATAGTCAAAGAGGTTAGGAACCTTTTTTTGTCTCTGTTTCTTTAGATAATAGTGATTTAATAGTGTTTAGTCTACTTATTTAAGCAATATACGATTTTAAACTAAATTAATTGTTTAAAATTAGAATGACGTAAATGAACCTTGAAATATAGTTTATAATACATTAATACAAATGTAGAATGTGGTTAAATATTTTTAAACAACACTAAAGAGTATAATCTCCAGTTAAAGAAAAACTCAATATTTTCGTAGGGGTTAACCTTCAAATTTTGAGTGAAATTCAAAAAATATGACAATATTGTTTTATTGCATAGTTGCATCCTCCACTTACATATTATGATAGTCAAAGAGGTTAGGAACCTTTGTTGTCTCTGTTTCTTTAGATAATAGTGATTTAGTAGTGTTTAGTCCACTTATTTAAGCAATATATGATTTTAAACTAAATTAATTGTTAAAAATTAGAATGATGTAAATGAACTTTGAAATATAGTTTATAATACATTAATACAAATGTAGAATGTGGTTAAATATTTTTAAACAACACTAAAGAGTATAATCTCCAGTTAAAGAAAAACTCAATATTTTCGTAGGGGTTAACCTTCAAATTTTGAGTGAAATTCAAAAAATATGACAATATTGTTTTATTGCATAGTTGCATCCTCCACTTACATATTATGATGGTCAAAGAGGTTAGGAATTGTCTCTGCTTCTTTAGATAATAGTGATTTAGTAGTGTTTAGTCCACTTATTTAAGCAAGATATGATTTTAAACTAAATTAATGGATTAATCAATATGAAATCTCTATTATCTAGAAATAGAGACCACAAAGGTTCCAAACCCTTTTAACATCATAATATTTAAGTGGAGAATGCAACTACATTAAAATAATTTAGTCATATTTTTGAATTTCACTCAAAATATGTAGGTTAACCCTACGAAAATATTTAATTTTTCAAGAAATGCTCTATAAATTGAACCTTTTACTCTTTAGTGTTAATTAATCATTTCTAACCATCCATATTTATATTAATATATTCTAAACATTCTTTTATTGTCCATGGCCATCGCTCTAATTTTTAACAATTAATTTAGTTAAATTTCATATACTTCTTAAATTAATGAATTAATCAATATGAAATCTCTATTATCTAGTGAAATAGAGACAACAAAGGTTCCAAACCTTTTAACATCATAATATTTAAGTGGGGATGCAACCACGATTAAAATAATTTAGTCATATTTTTGAATTTCACTCAAAATATGTAGGTTAACCCTACGAAAATATTTAATTTTTAGTAAATGCTCTATAAATTGAACCATGTACTCTTTAGTGTTATTTAATCATTTCTAACCATCTCATAATTATATTAATGTATGCTAAACATTCTTTCATTGTCCGTGGCTATCATTCTAAGTTTTTAACAATTAGTTTAGGTAAATTTCATATACTTTAAATTAGTGGATTAATCATATGAAATCTCTATTATCTAGAAATAGAGACCACAAGGTTCCAAACCCTTTTAACATCATAATATTTAAGTGGAGAATGCAACCACGATTAAAATAATTTAGTCATATTTTTGAATTTCACTCAAAATATGTAGGTTAACCCCACTTAAAATATTCAGTTTTGAGTAAATGCTCTATAAATTGAACCATGTACTTTTAGTGTTATTTAATAATTTCTAACCATCTCATAATTATATTAATGTATGCTAAACATTCTTTCATTGTCCATGGCTATCATTCTAAGTTTTTAACAATTAGTTTAGGTAAATTTCATATACTTCTTGAATTAGTGGATTAATCAATATGAAATCTCTATTATCTAGAGAAATAGAGACCACAAAGGTTCCAAACCTCTTTTAACATCATAATATTTAAGTGGAGAATGCAACTACGATTAAAATAATTTAGTCATATTTTTGAATTTCACTCAAAATATGTAGGTTAACCCCTACTTAAAATATTCAGTTTTGAGTAAATGCTCTATAAATTGAACCATGTACTTTTAGTGTTATTTAATCATTTCTAACCATCTCATAATTATATTAATGTATTCTAAACATTCTTTTATTGTCCATGGCCATCGTTCTAATTTTTAACAATTAGTTTAGGTAAATTTCATATACTTTAAATTAGTGGATTAATCATATGAAATCTCTATTATCAAGAGAAATAGAGACAACAAAGGTTCCAAACCTTTTAACATCATAATATTTAAGTGGAGAATGCAACTACATTAAAATAATTTAGTCATATTTTTGAATTTCACTCAAAATATGTAGGTTAACCCTACGAAAATATTTAATTTTTCAGTAAATGCTCTATAAATTGAACCATGTACTTTTAGTGTTAATTAATCATTTCTAACCATCCGATATTTATATTAATGTATTCTAAACATTCTTTTATTGTCCATGGCTATCGCTCTAATTTTTAACAATTAGTTTAGGTAAATTTCATATACTTCTTAAATTAATGGATTAATCATTATGAAATCTCTATTATCTAGAAATAGAGACCACAAGGTTCCAAACCTCTTTTAACATCATAATATTTAAGTGGAGAATGCAACTACGATTAAAATAATTTTGTCATATTTTTTGAATTTCACTCAAAATATGTAGGTTAACCCTACGAAAATATTCAGTTTTTGAGTAAATGCTCTATAAATTGAACCATGTACTCTTTAGTGTTAATTAATCATTTCTAACCATCCGATATTTATATTAATATATTCTAAACATTCTTTCATTGTCCATGGCTATCATTCTAAGTTTTTAACATTTAGTTTAGGTAAATTTCATATACTTTAAATTAGTGGATTAATCATATGAAATCTCTATTATCTAGAGAAATAGAGACCACAAAGGTTCAAACCTCTTTTAACATCATAATATTTAAGTGGGGATGCAACCACGATTAAAATAATTTAGTCATATTTTTGAATTTCACTCAAAATATGTAGGTTAACCCCTACTTAAAATATTTAATTTTTAGTAAATGCTCTATAAATTGAACCATGTACTCTTTAGTGTTAATTAATAATTTCTAACCATCTCATAATTATATTAATGTATGCTAAACATTCTTTCATTGTCCGTGGCTATCATTCTAAGTTTTTAACAATTAGTTTAGGTAAATTTCATATACTTTAAATTAGTGGATTAATCATATGAAATCTCTATTATCTAGTGAAATAGAGACAACAAAGGTTCCAAACCCTTTTAACATCATAATATTTAAGTGGAGGATGCAACCACGATTAAAATAATTTAGTCATATTTTTTGAATTTCACTCAAAATATGTAGGTTAACCCTACGAAAATATTCAGTTTTTGAGTAAATGCTCTATAAATTGAACCTTTTACTCTTTAGTGTTATTTAATCATTTCTAACCATCCGATATTTATATTAATGTATTCTAAACATTCTTTCATTGTCCATGGCTATCGTTCTAAGTTTTTAACAATTAGTTTAGGTAAATTTCATATACTTCTTTAATTAGTGGATTAATCATATGAAATCTCTATTATCAAGAGAAATAGAGACCACAAGGTTCCAAACCCTTTTAACATCATAATATTTAAGTGGGGATGCAACCACGATTAAAATAATTTAGTCATATTTTTGAATTTCACTCAAAATATGTAGGTTAACCCTACGAAAATATTTAATTTTTCAAGAAATGCTCTATAAATTGAACCATGTACTTTTAGTGTTATTTAATCATTTCTAACCATCCTATATTTATATTAATGTATTCTAAACATTCATTCATTGTCCATGGCTATCGCTCTAATTTTTAACAATTAGTTTAGGTAAATTTCATATACTTTAAATTAGTGGATTAATCATATGAAATCTCTATTATCAAGAGAAATAGAGACAACAAAGGTTCCAAACCCTTTTAACATCATAATATTTAAGTGGAGAATGCAACTACGCATTAAAATAATTTAGTCATATTTTTTGAATTTCACTCAAAATATGTAGGTTAACAACCCCTACGAAAATATTTAATTTTTCAGTAAATGCTCTATAAATTGAACCTTTTAGTGTTATTTAATAATTTCTAACCATCCGATATTTATATTAATGTATTCTAAACATTCTTTTATTGTCCATGGCCATCGCTCTAATTTTTAACAATTAGTTTAGGTAAATTTCATATACTTTAAATTAGTGGATTAATCAATATGAAATCTCTATTATCTAGAAATAGAGACCACAAGGTTCCAAACCTCTTTTAACATCATAATATTTAAGTGGAGAATGCAACTACGCATTAAAATAATTTAGTCATATTTTTGAATTTCACTCAAAATATGTAGGTTAACCCCTACGAAAATATTCAGTTTTTGAGTAAATGCTCTATAAATTGAACCTTTTACTCTTTAGTGTTATTTAATAATTTCTAACCATCCGATATTTATATTAATGTATTCTAAACATTCTTTCATTGTCCATGGCTATCGTTCTAAGTTTTTAACAATTAGTTTAGGTAAATTTCATATACTTCTTAAATTAATGAATTAATCAATATGAAATCTCTATTATCTAGAAATAGAGACCACAAGGTTCCAAACCCTTTTAACATCATAATATTTAAGTGGAGAATGCAACTACGTATTAAAATAATTTAGTCATATTTTTTGAATTTCACTCAAAATATGTAGGTTAACCCCTACGAAAATATTTAATTTTTGAGTAAATGCTCTATAAATTGAACCTTTTACTCTTTAGTGTTATTTAATAATTTCTAACCATCCGATATTTATATTAATATATTCTAAACATTCTTTCATTGTCCATGGCTATCGTTCTAATTTTTTAACAATTACTTTAGGTAAATTTCATATACTTCTTAAATTAGTGGATTAATCAATATGAAATCTCTATTATCTAGAAATAGAGACCACAAGGTTCCAAACCTCTTTTAACATCATAATATTTAAGTGGAGAATGCAACTACGCATTAAAATAATTTAGTCATATTTTTGAATTTCACTCAAAATATGTAGGTTAACCCCTACGAAAATATTTAATTTTTCAGTAAATGCTCTATAAATTGAACCATGTACTCTTTAGTGTTAATTAATCATTTCTAACCATCCGATATTTATATTAATGTATTCTAAACATTCATTCATTGTCCATGGCCATCGCTCTAATTTTTAACAATTAATTTAGTTAAATTTCATATACTTTAAATTAGTGGATTAATCATATGAAATCTCTATTATCTAGTGAAATAGAGACAACAAAGGTTCCAAACCCTTTTAACATCATAATATTTAGGGGGTTAACCTTCAAATTTTGAGTGAAATTCAAAAAATATGACAATAATGTTTTATTGCATAGTTGCATCCTCCACTTACATATTATGATAGTCAAAGAGGTTAGGAACCTTTGTTATCTTTTTTTCTTTAGATAATAGTGATTTAGTAGTGTTTAGTCCACTTATTTAAGCAGTATATGATTAAACTAAATTAATTGTTAAAAATTAGAATGATGTAAATGAACTTTGAAAGATAGTTTAGAATATATTAATACAAATGTAGACTGTGGTTAAATATTTTTAAACAACACTAAAGAGTATAATCTCCAGTTAAAGAAAAACTCAATATTTTCGTAGGGGTTAACCTACAAATTTTGAGTGAAATTCAAAAAATATGACAATATTGTTTTATTGCTTAGTTGCATCCTACACTTACATATTATGATAGTGAAAGAGGTTAGGAACCTTTTTTGTCTCTGTTTCTTTAGATAATAGTGATTTAATAGTGTTTAGTCTACTTATTTAAGCAGTATACGATTTTAAACTAAATTAATTGTTTAAAATTAGAATGACGTAAATGAACCTTGAAATATAGTTTATAATACATTAATACAAATGTAGAATGTGGTTAAATATTTTTAAACAACACTAAAGAGTATAATCCCAAGTTAAAGAAAAACTCAATATTTTCGTACAAATTTTGAGTGAAATTCAAAAAATATGACAATATTGTTTTATTGCATAGTTGCATCCTCCACTTACATATTATGATAGTCAAAGAGGTTAGGAACCTTTGTTGTCTCTGTTTCTTTAGATAATAGTGATTTAATAGTGTTTAGTCCACTTATTTAAGCAGTATACGATTTTAAACTAAATTAATTGTTTAAAATTAGAATGACGTAAATGAACCTTGAAATATAGTTTATAATACATTAATACAAATGTAGAATGTGGTTAAATATTTTTAAACAACACTAAAGAGTATAATCTCCAGTTAAAGAAAAACTCAATATTTTCGTAGGGGGGTTAACCTACAAATTTTGAGTGAAATTCAAAAAATATGACAATATTGTGTTATTTAATAATTTCTAACCATCTCATATTTATATTAATGTATGCTAAACATTCTTTTATTGTCCATGGCTATCATTCTAAGTTTTTAACAATTAATTTAGGTAAATTTCATATACTTTAAATTAGTGGATTAATCATATGAAATCTCTATTATCAAGAGAAATAGAGACAACAAAGGTTCCAAACCTTTTAACATCATAATATTTAAGTGGGGATGCAACCACGATTAAAATAATTTAGTCATATTTTTGAATTTCACTCAAAATATGTAGGTTAACCCCTACGAAAATATTCAGTTTTTGAGTAAATGCTCTATAAATTGAACCTTTTACTCTTTAGTGTTATTTAATAATTTCTAACCATCTCATATTTATATTAATGTATTCTAAACATTCTTTCATTGTCCATGGCTATCATTCTAAGTTTTTAACATTTAGTTTAGGTAAATTTCATATACTTTAAATTAGTGGATTAATCAATATGAAATCTCTATTATCTAGAAATAGAGACCACAAGGTTCCAAACCTCTTTTAACATCATAATATTTAAGTGGAGGATGCAACTACGCATTAAAATAATTTAGTCATATTTTTGAATTTCACTCAAAATATGTAGGTTAACCCCTACGAAAATATTCAGTTTTTGAGTAAATGCTCTATAAATTGAACCATGTACTTTTAGTGTTATTTAATCATTTCTAACCATCCATATTTATATTAATGTATGCTAAACATTCTTTCATTGTCCATGGCTATCATTCTAAGTTTTTAACAATTAGTTTAGGTAAATTTCATATACTTTAAATTAGTGGATTAATCATATGAAATCTCTATTATCTAGAAATAGAGACCACAAAGGTTCAAACCTCTTTTAACATCATAATATTTAAGTGGGGATGCAACCACGATTAAAATAATTTAGTCATATTTTTGAATTTCACTCAAAATATGTAGGTTAACCCCTACTAAAATATTTAATTTTTCAAGAAATGCTCTATAAATTGAACCATGTACTCTTTAGTGTTAATTAATCATTTCTAACCATCCGATATTTATATTAATGTATGCTAAACATTCTTTCATTGTCCATGGCTATCGTTCTATTTTTTTTAACAATTAATTAAGTTAAATTTCATATACTTCTTAAATTAATGAATTAATCAATATGAAATCTCTATTATCTAGAGAAATAGAGACAACAAAGGTTTCAAACCTCTTTTAACATCACAATATGTAAGTGGGGATGCAACCACGATTAAAATAATTTTGTCATATTTTTGAATTTCACTCAAAATATGTAGGTTAACCCCTACTAAAATATTCAGTTTTGAGTAAATGCTCTATAAATTGAACCATGTACTTTTAGTGTTATTTAATAATTTCTAACCATCCTATATTTATATTAATGTATGCTAAACATTCTTTTATTGTCCATGGCTATCGCTCTAAGTTTTTAACAATTAGTTTAGGTAAATTTCATATACTTTAAATTAGTGGATTAATCATATGAAATCTCTATTATCTAGAGAAATAGAGACCACAAGGTTCCAAACCCTTTTAACATCATAATATTTAAGTGGGGATGCAACTACGCATTAAAATAATTTAGTCATATTTTTGAATTTCACTCAAAATATGTAGGTTAACCCCTACGAAAATATTTATTTTTTGAGTAAATGCTCTATAAATTGAACCATGTACTCTTTAGTGTTAATTAATCATTTCTAACCATCCGATATTTATATTAATGTATTCTAAACATTCTTTCATTGTCCATGGCTATCATTCTAAGTTTTTAACAATTAGTTTAGGTAAATTTCATATACTTTAAATTAGTGGATTAATCATATGAAATCTCTATTATCTAGTGAAATAGAGACAACAAAGGTTCCAAACCTCTTTTAACATCATAATATTTAAGTGGGGATGCAACCACGATTAAAATAATTTAGTCATATTTTTTGAATTTCACTCAAAATATGTAGGTTAACCCCTACGAAAATATTTAATTTTTCAATAAATGCTCTATAAATTGAACCTTTTACTCTTTAGTGTTATTTAATAATTTCTAACCATCCGATATTTATATTAATGTATTCTAAACATTCATTCATTGTCCATGGCTATCGTTCTAAGTTTTTAACAATTAGTTTAGGTAAATTTCATATACTTCTTAAATTAGTGGATTAATCAATATGAAATCTCTATTATCTAGAGAAATAGAGACCACAAAGGTTCCAAACCTCTTTTAACATCATAATATTTAAGTGGAGGATGCAACCACGCATTAAAATAATTTAGTTATATTTTTTGAATTTCACTCAAAATATGTAGGTTAACCCCTACGAAAATATTCAGTTTTTGAGTAAATGCTCTATAAATTGAACCATGTACTCTTTAGTGTTATTTAATCATTTCTAACCATCCGATATTTATATTAATGTATTCTAAACATTCTTTCATTGTCCATGGCTATCGTTCTAAGTTTTTAACATTTAGTTTAGGTAAATTTCATATACTTCTTAAATTAGTGGATTAATCAATATGAAATCTCTATTATCTAGAAATAGAGACCACAAGGTTCCAAACCTTTTAACATCATAATATTTAAGTGGGGATGCAACCACGATTAAAATAATTTAGTCATATTTTTGAATTTCACTCAAAATATGTAGGTTAACCCCTACGAAAATATTTAATTTTTGAGTAAATGCTCTATAAATTGAACCATGTACTCTTTAGTGTTATTTAATCATTTCTAACCATCTCATAATTATATTAATGTATTCTAAACATTCTTTCATTGTCCGTGGCTATCATTCTAAGTTTTTAACATTTAGTTTAGGTAAATTTCATATACTTCTTAAATTAGTGGATTAATCAATATGAAATCTCTATTATCTAGAAATAGAGACCACAAGGTTCCAAACCTTTTAACATCATAATATTTAAGTGGAGAATGCAACTACATTAAAATAATTTAGTTATATTTTTTGAATTTCACTCAAAATATGTAGGTTAACCCCTACGAAAATATTTAATTTTTCAGTAAATGCACTATAAATTGAACCTTTTACTCTTTAGTGTTATTTAATCATTTCTAACCATCCGATATTTATATTAATGTATTCTAAACATTCTTTCATTGTCCATGGCTATCATTCTAAGTTTTTAACAATTAGTTTAGGTAAATTTCATATACTTCTTAAATTAATGGATTAATCATTATGAAATCTCTATTATCTAGAAATAGAGACCACAAAGGTTCAAACCTCTTTTAACATCATAATATTTAAGTGGAGAATGCAACTACGATTAAAATAATTTAGTCATATTTTTGAATTTCACTCAAAATATGTAGGTTAACCCTACGAAAATATTTAATTTTTCAAGAAATGCTCTATAAATTGAACCTTTTACTCTTTAGTGTTAATTAATCATTTCTAACCATCCATATTTATATTAATATATTCTAAACATTCTTTTATTGTCCATGGCTATCATTCTAAGTTTTTAACAATTAGTTTAGGTAAATTTCATATACTTCTTAAATTAATGGATTAATCATTATGAAATCTCTATTATCAAGAGAAATAGAGACCACAAGGTTCCAAACCTCTTTTAACATCATAATATTTAAGTGGAGGATGCAACTACATTAAAATAATTTAGTCATATTTTTGAATTTCACTCAAAATATGTAGGTTAACCCCTACTAAAATATTTAATTTTTCAAGTAAATGCTCTATAAATTGAACCATGTACTTTTAGTGTTATTTAATAATTTCTAACCATCTCATAATTATATTAATGTATTCTAAACATTCTTTTATTGTCCATGGCCATCGCTCTAATTTTTAACAATTAATTTAGTTAAATTTCATATACTTTAAATTAGTGGATTAATCAATATGAAATCTCTATTATCTAGAAATAGAGACCACAAGGTTCCAAACCTTTTAACATCATAATATTTAAGTGGAGAATGCAACTACATTAAAATAATTTAGTTATATTTTTTGAATTTCACTCAAAATATGTAGGTTAACCCCACTTAAAATATTCAGCTTTTGAGTAAATGCTCTATAAATTGAACCTTTTACTCTTTAGTGTTAATTAATCATTTCTAACCATCTTATATTTATATTAATGTATTCTAAACATTCTTTTATTGTCCATGGCTATCGCTCTAATTTTTAACAATTAATTTAGGTAAATTTCATATACTTCTTAAATTAATGGATTAATCATTATGAAATCTCTATTATCTAGTGAAATAGAGACAACAAAGGTTCCAAACCCTTTTAACATCATAATATTTAAGTGGAGGATGCAACTACATTAAAATAATTTAGTCATATTTTTGAATTTCACTCAAAATATGTAGGTTAACCCTACGAAAATATTTAATTTTTCAAGAAATGCTCTATAAATTGAACCATGTACTTTTAGTGTTATTTAATCATTTCTAACCATCCGATATTTATATTAATGTATTCTAAACATTCATTCATTGTCCATGGCTATCGCTCTAATTTTTAACAATTAATTTAGTTAAATTTCATATACTTCTTAAATTAATGAATTAATCAATATGAAATCTCTATTATCTAGTGAAATAGAGACAACAAAGGTTCCAAACCCTTTTAACATCATAATATTTAAGTGGGGATGCAACTACGATTAAAATAATTTAGTCATATTTTTGAATTTCACTCAAAATATGTAGGTTAACCCCTACTTAAAATATTCAGTTTTGAGTAAATGCTCTATAAATTGAACCATTTACTCTTTAGTGTTATTTAATAATTTCTAACCATCTCATATTTATATTAATGTATTCTAAACATTCATTCATTGTCCATGGCTATCGCTCTAATTTTTAACAATTAATTTAGTTAAATTTCATATACTTCTTAAATTAATGAATTAATCAATATGAAATCTCTATTATCTAGAAATAGAGACCACAAGGTTCCAAACCTCTTTTAACATCATAATATTTAAGTGGGGATGCAACTACGCATTAAAATACTTTAGTCATATTTTTGAATTTCACTCAAAATATGTAGGTTAACCCCTACGAAAATATTCAGTTTTTGAGTAAATGCTCTATAAATTGAACCATGTACTCTTTAGTGTTATTTAATCATTTCTAACCATCTCATAATTATATTAATGTATGCTAAACATTCTTTCATTGTCCGTGGCTATCATTCTAAGTTTTTAACATTTAGTTTAGGTAAATTTCATATACTTTAAATTAGTGGATTAATCATATGAAATCTCTATTATCTAGAAATAGAGACCACAAGGTTCCAAACCTTTTAACATCATAATATTTAAGTGGAGAATGCAACCACGATTAAAATAATTTAGTCATATTTTTGAATTTCACTCAAAATATGTAGGTTAACCCCACTTAAAATATTCAGTTTTGAGTAAATGCTCTATAAATTGAACCATGTACTTTTAGTGTTATTTAATAATTTCTAACCATCCGATATTTATATTAATGTATTCTAAACATTCTTTCATTGTCCATGGCTATCATTCTAAGTTTTTAACAATTAGTTTAGGTAAATTTCATATACTTCTTAAATTAGTGGATTAATCAATATGAAATCTCTATTATCTAGTGAAATAGAGACAACAAAGGTTCCAAACCTTTTAACATCATAATATTTAAGTGGGGATGCAACTACGATTAAAATAATTTAGTTATATTTTTTGAATTTCACTCAAAATATGTAGGTTAACCCCTACGAAAATATTCAGTTTTGAGTAAATGCTCTATAAATTGAACCATGTACTCTTTAGTGTTAATTAATCATTTCTAACCATCCATATTTATATTAATGTATTCTAAACATTCTTTTATTGTCCATGGCTATCGCTCTAATTTTTAACAATTAATTTAGTTAAATTTCATATACTTTAAATTAGTGGATTAATCATATGAAATCTCTATTATCTAGTGAAATAGAGACAACAAAGGTTCCAAACCTCTTTTAACATCATAATATTTAAGTGGAGAATGCAACTACGCATTAAAATAATTTAGTCATATTTTTTGAATTTCACTCAAAATATGTAGGTTAACCCCTACGAAAATATTTAATTTTTCAGTAAATGCTCTATAAATTGAACCTTTTACTCTTTAGTGTTATTTAATAATTTCTAACCATCCGATATTTATATTAATGTATTCTAAACATTCTTTTATTGTCCATGGCTATCGCTCTAATTTTTAACAATTAATTTAGTTAAATTTCATATACTTCTTAAATTAATGGATTAATCATTATGAAATCTCTATTATCTAGTGAAATAGAGACAACAAAGGTTCCAAACCTTTTAACATCATAATATTTAAGTGGAGAATGCAACTACGATTAAAATAATTTAGTCATATTTTTGAATTTCACTCAAAATATGTAGGTTAACCCTACGAAAATATTTAATTTTTCAAGAAATGCTCTATAAATTGAACCATGTACTTTTAGTGTTAATTAATCATTTCTAACCATCCATATTTATATTAATATATTCTAAACATTCTTTTATTGTCCATGGCTATCGTTCTAAGTTTTTAACATTTAGTTTAGGTAAATTTCATATACTTCTTAAATTAGTGGATTAATCAATATGAAATCTCTATTATCTAGAGAAATAGAGACCACAAAGGTTCCAAACCTCTTTTAACATCATAATATTTAAGTGGAGGATGCAACTACTCATTAAAATAATTTAGTCATATTTTTGAATTTCACTCAAAATATGTAGGTTAACCCCTACGAAAATATTTAATTTTTCAGTAAATGCACTATAAATTGAACCATGTACTCTTTAGTGTTAATTAATCATTTCTAACCATCTCATAATTATATTAATGTATGCTAAACATTCTTTCATTGTCCGTGGCTATCATTCTAAGTTTTTAACAATTAGTTTAGGTAAATTTCATATACTTCTTAAATTAGTGGATTAATCAATATGAAATCTCTATTATCTAGAGAAATAGAGACCACAAAGGTTCCAAACCTTTTAACATCATAATATTTAAGTGGAGAATGCAACTACATTAAAATAATTTTGTCATATTTTTGAATTTCACTCAAAATATGTAGGTTAACCCCTACGAAAATATTTAATTTTTCAGTAAATGCTCTATAAATTGAACCTTTTACTCTTTAGTGTTATTTAATCATTTCTAACCATCCGATATTTATATTAATGTATTCTAAACATTCTTTCATTGTCCATGGCTATCGTTCTAAGTTTTTAACATTTAGTTTAGGTAAATTTCATATACTTCTTAAATTAGTGGATTAATCAATATGAAATCTCTATTGTCTAGTGAAATAGAGACAACAAAGGTTCCAAACCTCTTTTAACATCATAATATTTAAGTGGAGGATGCAACCACGCATTAAAATAATTTAGTTATATTTTTTGAATTTCACTCAAAATATGTAGGTTAACCCCTACGAAAATATTTAATTTTTCAGTAAATGCACTATAAATTGAACCTTTTACTCTTTAGTGTTATTTAATCATTTCTAACCATCTCATAATTATATTAATGTATGCTAAACATTCTTTCATTGTCCGTGGCTATCATTCTAAGTTTTTAACAATTAGTTTAGGTAAATTTCATATACTTCTTAAATTAGTGGATTAATCAATATGAAATCTCTATTATCTAGAAATAGAGACCACAAAGGTTCCAAACCTCTTTTAACATCATAATATTTAAGTGGAGAATGCAACTACATTAAAATAATTTTGTCATATTTTTGAATTTCACTCAAAATATGTAGGTTAACCCCTACGAAAATATTTAATTTTTCAGTAAATGCTCTATAAATTGAACCTTTTACTCTTTAGTGTTATTTAATCATTTCTAACCATCCGATATTTATATTAATGTATTCTAAACATTCTTTCATTGTCCATGGCTATCATTCTAAGTTTTTAACAATTAGTTTAGGTAAATTTCATATACTTCTTAAATTAATGGATTAATCAATATGAAATCTCTATTATCTAGTGAAATAGAGACAACAAAGGTTCCAAACCTCTTTTAACATCATAATATTTAAGTGGAGAATGCAACTACGCATTAAAATAATTTAGTCATATTTTTTGAATTTCACTCAAAATATGTAGGTTAACCCCTACGAAAATATTCAGTTTTTGAGTAAATGCTCTATAAATTGAACCATGTACTCTTTAGTGTTAATTAATCATTTCTAACCACCCGATATTTATATTAATATATGCTAAACATTCTTTCATTGTCCATGGCTATCGTTCTATTTTTTTAACAATTAATTAAGTTAAATTTCATATACTTCTTAAATTAATGAATTAATCAATATGAAATCTCTATTATCTAGAGAAATAGAGACAACAAAGGTTCCAAACCTCTTTTAACATCATAATATTTAAGTGGAGAATGCAATCACGATTAAAATAATTTAGTCATATTTTTGAATTTCACTCAAAATATGTAGGTTAACCCCTACGAAAATATTCAGTTTTTGAGTAAATGCTCTATAAATTGAACCATGTACTCTTTAGTGTTATTTAATAATTTCTAACCATCTCATATTTATATTAATGTATGCTAAACATTCTTTCATTGTCCATGGCCATCGTTCTAATTTTTTAACAATTAATTTAGTTAAATTTCATATACTTCTTAAATTAATGAATTAATCAATATGAAATCTCTATTATCTAGTGAAATAGAGACAACAAAGGTTCCAAACCTCTTTTAACATCATAATATTTAAGTGGAGGATGCAACTACGCATTAAAATAATTTAGTCATATTTTTTGAATTTCACTCAAAATATGTAGGTTAACCCCTACGAAAATATTCAGTTTTTGAGTAAATGCTCTATAAATTGAACCATGTACTCTTTAGTGTTAATTAATCATTTCTAACCATCTCATATTTATATTAATGTATGCTAAACATTCTTTCATTGTCCATGGCCATCGTTCTAATTTTTAACAATTAATTTAGTTAAATTTCATATACTTCTTAAATTAATGAATTAATCAATATGAAATCTCTATTATCAAGAGAAATAGAGACCACAAAGGTTCCAAACCTCTTTTAACATCATAATATTTAAGTGGAGAATGCAACTACGCATTAAAATAATTTAGTCATATTTTTTGAATTTCACTCAAAATATGTAGGTTAACCCCTACGAAAATATTCAGTTTTTGAGTAAATGCTCTATAAATTGAACCATGTACTCTTTAGTGTTAATTAATCATTTCTAACCATCCGATATTTATATTAATGTATGCTAAACATTCTTTCATTGTCCATGGCCATCGTTCTAATTTTTTAACAATTAATTAAGTTTAATTTCATATACTTCTTAAATCAATGGATTAATCAATATGAAATCTCTATTATCTAGAGAAATAGAGACAACAAATGTTCCAAACCTCTTTTAACATCATAATATTTAAGTGGAGAATGCAACTACGCATTAAAATAATTTAGTCATATTTTTGAATTTCACTCAAAATATGTAGGTTAACCCCTACGAAAATATTTAATTTTTCAGTAAATGCTCTATAAATTGAACCATGTACTCTTTAGTGTTAATTAATCATTTCTAACCATCCGATATTTATATTAATGTATTCTAAACATTCTTTCATTGTCCATGGCTATCGTTCTAAGTTTTTAACAATTAGTTTAGGTAAATTTCATATACTTCTTAAATTAGTGGATTAATCAATATGAAATCTCTATTATCTAGAGAAATAGAGACCACAAAGGTTCCAAACCTCTTTTAACATCATAATATTTAAGTGGAGGATGCAACTACATTAAAATAATTTTGTCATATTTTTGAATTTCACTCAAAATATGTAGGTTAACCCCTACGAAAATATTCAGTTTTTGAGTAAATGCTCTATAAATTGAACCATGTACTCTTTAGTGTTAATTAATCATTTCTAACCATCCGATATTTATATTAATGTATTCTAAACATTCTTTCATTGTCCATGGCCATCGTTCTAATTTTTTAACAATTAATTTAGTTAAATTTCATATACTTCTTAAATTAGTGGATTAATCAATATGAAATCTCTATTATCTAGAAATAGAGACCACAAAGGTTCCAAACCCTTTTAACATCATAATATTTAAGTGGAGGATGCAACTACGCATTAAAATAATTTAGTCATATTTTTGAATTTCACTCAAAATATGTAGGTTAACCCCTACGAAAATATTTAATTTTTCAGTAAATGCTCTATAAATTGAACCTTTTACTCTTTAGTGTTATTTAATAATTTCTAACCATCTTATATTTATATTAATATATTCTAAACATTCTTTCATTGTCCATGGCTATCGTTCTAAGTTTTTAACAATTAGTTTAGGTAAATTTCATATACTTCTTAAATTAGTGGATTAATCAATATGAAATCTCTATTATCTAGAAATAGAGACCACAAGGTTCCAAACCTCTTTTAACATCATAATATTTAAGTGGAGGATGCAACTACATTAAAATAATTTAGTCATATTTTTTGAATTTCACTCAAAATATGTAGGTTAACCCTACGAAAATATTTAATTTTTCAGTAAATGCTCTATAAATTGAACCTTTTACTCTTTAGTGTTATTTAATCATTTCTAACCATCCTATATTTATATTAATATATTGTAAACATTCTTTTATTGTCCATGGCCATCGTTCAAATTTTTTAACAATTAATTTAGTTAAATTTCATATACTTCTTAAATTAGTGGATTAATCAATATGAAATCTCTATTATCTAGAGAAATAGAGACCACAAAGGTTCCAAACCTCTTTTAACATCATAATATTTAAGTGGAGGATGCAACTACGCATTAAAATAATTTAGTCATATTTTTGAATTTCACTCAAAATATGTAGGTTAACCCCTACGAAAATATTTAATTTTTGAGTAAATGCTCTATAAATTGAACCTTTTACTCTTTAGTGTTATTTAATCATTTCTAACCATCCGATATTTATATTAATGTATTCTAAACATTCTTTCATTGTCCATGGCTATCGTTCTAAGTTTTTAACAATTAGTTTAGGTAAATTTCATATACTTCTTAAATTAGTGGATTAATCAATATGAAATCTCTATTATCTAGAGAAATAGAGACCACAAAGGTTCCAAACCTCTTTTAACATCATAATATTTAAGTGGAGAATGCAACTACGCATTAAAATAATTTAGTCATATTTTTTGAATTTCACTCAAAATATGTAGGTTAACCCCTACGAAAATATTTAATTTTTGAGTAAATGCTCTATAAATTGAACCATGTACTCTTTAGTGTTAATTAATCATTTCTAACCATCTCATAATTATATTAATGTATTCTAAACATTCTTTCATTGTCCATGGCTATCGTTCTAAGTTTTTAACAATTAGTTTAGGTAAATTTCATATACTTCTTAAATTAGTGGATTAATCATATGAAATCTCTATTATCTAGAAATAGAGACCACAAGGTTCCAAACCCTTTTAACATCATAATATTTAAGTGGAGGATGCAACTACATTAAAATAATTTAGTCATATTTTTTGAATTTCACTCAAAATATGTAGGTTAACCCCTACGAAAATATTTAATTTTTGAGTAAATGCTCTATAAATTGAACCATGTACTTTTAGTGTTATTTAATAATTTCTAACCATCTGATATTTATATTAATATATTCTAAACATTCTTTCATTGTCCATGGCTATCGTTAAGTTTTTAACATTTAGTTTAGGTAAATTTCATATACTTCTTAAATTAATGAATTAATCAATATGAAATCTCTATTATCTAGAAATAGAGACCACAAAGGTTCCAAACCTCTTTTAACATCATAATATTTAAGTGGAGAATGCAACTACGCATTAAAATAATTTAGTCATATTTTTTGAATTTCACTCAAAATATGTAGGTTAACCCCTACGAAAATATTCAGTTTTTGAGTAAATGCTCTATAAATTGAACCATGTACTCTTTAGTGTTAATTAATCATTTCTAACCATCTTATATTTATATTAATATATTCTAAACATTCTTTTATTGTCCATGGCCATCGTTCTAATTTTTTAACAATTAATTTAGTTAAATTTCATATACTTCTTAAATCAATGGATTAATCATTATGAAATCTCTATTATCTAGAGAAATAGAGACCACAAAGGTTCCAAACCTCTTTTAACATCATAATATTTAAGTGGAGGATGCAACTACATTAAAATAATTTAGTCATATTTTTTGAATTTCACTCAAAATATGTAGGTTAACCCCTACGAAAATATTTAATTTTTCAGTAAATGCTCTATAAATTGAACCTTTTACTCTTTAGTGTTATTTAATCATTTCTAACCATCCGATATTTATATTAATGTATTCTAAACATTCTTTCATTGTCCATGGCTATCGTTCTAAGTTTTTAACAATTAGTTTAGGTAAATTTCATATACTTCTTAAATTAGTGGATTAATCAATATGAAATCTCTATTATCTAGAGAAATAGAGACCACAAAGGTTCCAAACCTCTTTTAACATCATAATATTTAAGTGGAGGATGCAACTACGCATTAAAATAATTTTGTCATATTTTTTGAATTTCACTCAAAATATGTAGGTTAACCCCTACGAAAATATTTAATTTTTCAGTAAATGCTCTATAAATTGAACCATGTACTCTTTAGTGTTAATTAATCATTTCTAACCATCTCATATTTATATTAATGTATGCTAAACATTCTTTCATTGTCCATGGCCATCGTTCTAATTTTTTAACAATTAATTTAGTTAAATTTCATATACTTCTTAAATCAATGGATTAATCATTATGAAATCTCTATTATCTAGAGAAATAGAGACCACAAAGGTTCCAAACCTCTTTTAACATCATAATATTTAAGTGGAGGATGCAACTACGCATTAAAATAATTTAGTCATATTTTTGAATTTCACTCAAAATATGTAGGTTAACCCCTACGAAAATATTTAATTTTTCAGTAAATGCTCTATAAATTGAACCATGTACTCTTTAGTGTTAATTAATCATTTCTAACCATCTCATATTTATATTAATATATTCTAAACATTCTTTTATTGTCCATGGCTATCGCTCTAAGTTTTAACATTTAGTTTAGGTAAATTTCATATACTTCATAAATAAGTGGATTAATCATATGAAATCTCTATTATCTAGTGAAATAGAGACAACAAAGGTTCCAAACCTCTTTTAACATCATAATATTTAAGTGGAGAATGCAACTACGCATTAAAATAATTTAGTCATATTTTTGAATTTCACTCAAAATATGTAGGTTAACCCCTACGAAAATATTTAATTTTTCAATAAATGCTCTATAAATTGAACCTTTTACTCTTTAGTGTTATTTAATAATTTCTAACCATCTTATATTTATATTAATGTATTCTAAACATTCTTTTATTGTCCATGGCTATCATTCTAAGTTTTTAACAATTAATTTAGGTAAATTTCATATACTTCATAAATAAGTGGATTAATCATATGAAATCTCTATTATCAAGAGAAATAGAGACAACAAAGGTTCCAAACCTCTTTTAACATCATAATATTTAAGTGGAGAATGCAACTACGCATTAAAATAATTTAGTCATATTTTTTGAATTTCACTCAAAATATGTAGGTTAACCCCTACGAAAATATTTAATTTTTCAATAAATGCTCTATAAATTGAACCATTTACTCTTTAGTGTTAATTAATCATTTCTAACCATCTTATATTTATATTAATATATTCTAAACATTCTTTTATTGTCCATGGCTATCGTTCTAATTTTTAACAATTAATTTAGGTAAATTTCATATACTTCTTAAATTAGTGGATTAATCAATATGAAATCTCTATTATCTAGAGAAATAGAGACCACAAAGGTTCCAAACCTCTTTTAACATCATAATATTTAAGTGGAGAATGCAACTACGCATTAAAATAATTTAGTCATATTTTTTGAATTTCACTCAAAATATGTAGGTTAACCCCTACGAAAATATTCAGTTTTTGAGTAAATGCTCTATAAATTGAACCATGTACTCTTTAGTGTTAATTAATCATTTCTAACCATCTTATATTTATATTAATATATTCTAAACATTCTTTTATTGTCCATGGCCATCGTTCTAATTTTTTAACAATTAATTTAGTTAAATTTCATATACTTCTTAAATCAATGGATTAATCATTATGAAATCTCTATTATCTAGAGAAATAGAGACCACAAAGGTTCCAAACCTCTTTTAACATCATAATATTTAAGTGGAGGATGCAACTACGCATTAAAATAATTTAGTCATATTTTTTGAGTAAATGCTCATAAATTGAACCATGTACTTTTAGTGTTATTTAATAATTTCTAACCATCCATATTTATATTAATATATTCTAAACATTCTTTTATTGTCCATGGCTATCATTCTAAGTTTTAACATTTAGTTTAGGTAAATTTCATATACTTTAAATTAGTGGATTAATCAATATGAAATCTCTATTATCTAGAGAAATAGAGACCACAAAGGTTCCAAACCCTTTTAACATCATAATATTTAAGTGGAGAATGCAACTACGCATTAAAATAATTTAGTCATATTTTTTGAATTTCACTCAAAATATGTAGGTTAACCCCTACGAAAATATTTAATTTTTCAGTAAATGCTCTATAAATTGAACCATGTACTTTTAAGTGTTATTTAATAATTTCTAACCATCCATATTTATATTAATGTATTAAACATTCTTTCATTGTCCATGGCCATCGTTCTAATTTTTAACAATTAATTTAGTTAAATTTCATATACTTATTAAATCAATGGATTAATCATTATGAAATCTCTATTATCTAGAGAAATAGAGACCACAAAGGTTCCAAACACTTTTAACATCATAATATTTAAGTGGAGAATGCAACTACGCATTAAAATAATTTAGTCATATTTTTTGAATTTCACTCAAAATATGTAGGTTAACCCCTACGAAAATATTTAATTTTTCAGTAAATGCTCTATAAATTGAACCTTTTACTCTTTAGTGTTAAATAATCATTTCTAACCATCTCATATTTATATTAATGTATGCTAAACATTCTTTTATTGTCCATGGCTATCGTTCTAATTTTTAACAATTAATTTAGTTAAATTTCATATACTTTAAATTAGTGGATTAATCAATATGAAATCTCTATTATCTAGAAATAGAGACCACAAGGTTCAAACCTCTTTTAACATCATAATATTTAAGTGGAGGATGCAACTACGATTAAAATAATTTTGTCATATTTTTGAATTTCACTCAAAATATGTAGGTTAACCCCTACGAAAATATTTAATTTTTCAAGTAAATGCTCTATAAATTGAACCATGTACTCTTTAGTGTTAATTAATCATTTCTAACCATCTCATAATTATATTAATGTATGCTAAACATTCTTTCATTGTCCGTGGCTATCATTCTAAGTTTTTAACAATTAGTTTAGGTAAATTTCATATACTTCTTAAATTAGTGGATTAATCAATATGAAATCTCTATTATCTAGAGAAATAGAGACCACAAGGTTCCAAACCCTTTTAACATCATAATATTTAAGTGGAGAATGCAACTACATTAAAATAATTTAGTCATATTTTTGAATTTCACTCAAAATATGTAGGTTAACCCCTACTTAAAATATTTAATTTTTCAAGTAAATGCTCTATAAATTGAACCATGTACTTTTAGTGTTAATTAATCATTTCTAACCATCCGATATTTATATTAATATATTCTAAACATTCTTTTATTGTCCATGGCTATCGTTCTAATTTTTAACAATTAATTTAGTTAAATTTCATATACTTCTTAAATTAGTGGATTAATCAATATGAAATCTCTATTATCTAGAGAAATAGAGACCACAAAGGTTCCAAACCTCTTTTAACATCATAATATTTAAGTGGAGGATGCAACCACGCATTAAAATAATTTAGTTATATTTTTTGAATTTCACTCAAAATATGTAGGTTAACCCCTACGAAAATATTTAATTTTTCAGTAAATGCACTATAAATTGAACCATGTACTCTTTAGTGTTATTTAATCATTTCTAACCATCTTATATTTATATTAATATATTCTAAACATTCTTTTATTGTCCATGGCCATCGTTCTAATTTTTTAACAATTAATTTAGTTAAATTTCATATACTTCTTAAATTAATGAATTAATCAATATGAAATCTCTATTATCTAGAGAAATAGAGACCACAAAGGTTCCAAACCTCTTTTAACATCATAATATTTAAGTGGAGAATGCAACTACGCATTAAAATAATTTAGTCATATTTTTGAATTTCACTCAAAATATGTAGGTTAACCCCTACGAAAATATTTAATTTTTCAAGTAAATGCTCTATAAATTGAACCATGTACTTTTAGTGTTATTTAATAATTTCTAACCATCGATATTTATATTAATATATTCTAAACATTCTTTCATTGTCGTGGCTATCATTCTAAGTTTTAACATTTAGTTTAGGTAAATTTCATATACTTTAAATTAGTGGATTAATCATATGAAATCTCTATTATCTGAGAAATAGAGACCACAAAGGTTCCAAACCTCTTTTAACATCATAATATTTAAGTGGAGGATGCAACTACGCATTAAAATAATTTAGTCATATTTTTTGAATTTCACTCAAAATATGTAGGTTAACCCCTACGAAAATATTTAATTTTTCAGTAAATGCTCTATAAATTGAACCTTTTACTCTTTAGTGTTATTTAATCATTTCTAACCATCCGATATTTATATTAATGTATTCTAAACATTCTTTCATTGTCCATGGCTATCGTTCTAAGTTTTTAACAATTAGTTTAGGTAAATTTCATATACTTCTTAAATTAGTGGATTAATCAATATGAAATCTCTATTATCTAGAGAAATAGAGACCACAAAGGTTCCAAACCTCTTTTAACATCATAATATTTAAGTGGAGGATGCAACTACGCATTAAAATAATTTAGTCATATTTTTTGAATTTCACTCAAAATATGTAGGTTAACCCCTACGAAAATATTCAGTTTTTGAGTAAATGCTCTATAAATTGAACCATGTACTCTTTAGTGTTAATTAATCATTTCTAACCATCTCATATTTATATTAATGTATGCTAAACATTCATTCATTGTCCATGGCTATCGTTCTAAGTTTTTAACAATTAGTTTAGGTAAATTTCATATACTTCTTAAATTAGTGGATTAATCAATGAAATCTCTATTATCTTGAGAAATAGAGACCACAAAGGTTCCAAACCTCTTTTAACATCATAATATTTAAGTGGAGAATGCAACTACGTATTAAAATAATTTAGTCATATATTTTGAATTTCACTCAAAATATGTAGGTTAACCCCTAAGAAAATATTCAGTTTTTGAGTAAATGCTCTATAAATTGAACCTTTTACTCTTTAGTGTTAATTAATCATTTCTAACCATCCGATATTTATATTAATGTATTCTAAACATTCTTTCATTGTCGTGGCTATCATTCTAAGTTTTAACAATTAGTTTAGGTAAATTTCATATACTTCATAAATAAGTGGATTAATCATATGAAATCTCTATTATCAAGAGAAATAGAGACAACAAAGGTTCCAAACCTCTTTTAACATCATAATATTTAAGTGGAGAATGCAACTACGCATTAAAATAATTTAGTCATATTTTTTGAATTTCACTCAAAATATGTAGGTTAACCCCTACGAAAATATTCAATTTTTGAGTAAATGCTCTATAAATTGAACCTTTTACTCTTTAGTGTTATTTAATAATTTCTAACCATCCGATATTTATATTAATATATTCTAAACATTCTTTCATTGTCGTGGCTATCATTCTAAGTTTTTAACATTTAGTTTAGGTAAATTTCATATACTTTAAATTAGTGGATTAATCATATGAAATCTCTATTATCAAGAGAAATAGAGACAACAAAGGTTCCAAACCTCTTTAACATCATAATATTTAAGTGGAGAATGCAACTACGCATTAAAATAATTTAGTCATATTTTTTGAATTTCACTCAAAATATGTAGGTTAACCCCTACGAAAATATTTAATTTTTCAGTAAATGCTCTATAAATTGAACCATGTACTCTTTAGTGTTAATTAATCATTTCTAACCATCTCATATTTATATTAATGTATTCTAAACATTCTTTTATTGTCCGTGGCTATCATTCTAAGTTTTTAACAATTAGTTTAGGTAAATTTCATATACTTCTTAAATTAGTGGATTAATCAATATGAAATCTCTATTATCTAGAGAAATAGAGACCACAAAGGTTCCAAACCTCTTTTAACATCATAATATTTAAGTGGGGATGCAACCACGCATTAAAATAATTTAGTCATATTTTTTGAATTTCACTCAAAATATGTAGGTTAACCCCTACGAAAATATTTAATTTTTAGTAAATGCTCTATAAATTGAACCATTTACTCTTTAGTGTTAATTAATCATTTCTAACCATCGATATTTATATTAATATATTCTAAACATTCATTCATTGTCCATGGCTATCATTCTAAGTTTTAACATTTAGTTTAGGTAAATTTCATATACTTTAAATTAGTGGATTAATCATATGAAATCTCTATTATCTAGAGAAATAGAGACCACAAAGGTTCCAAACCTCTTTTAACATCATAATATTTAAGTGGAGGATGCAACCACGCATTAAAATAATTTAGTTATATTTTTTGAATTTCACTCAAAATATGTAGGTTAACCCCTACGAAAATATTCAGTTTTTGAGTAAATGCTCTATAAATTGAACCATGTACTCTTTAGTGTTATTTAATAATTTCTAACCATCGATATTTATATTAATGTATTAAACATTCTTTCATTGTCGTGGCTATCATTCTAAGTTTTTAACATTTAGTTTAGGTAAATTTCATATACTTCTTAAATTAATGAATTAATCAATATGAAATCTCTATTATCTAGAGAAATAGAGACCACAAAGGTTCCAAACCTCTTTTAACATCATAATATTTAAGTGGAGGATGCAACCACGCATTAAAATAATTTTGTCATATTTTTTGAATTTCACTCAAAATATGTAGGTTAACCCCTACGAAAATATTTAATTTTTCAGTAAATGCTCTATAAATTGAACCATGTACTCTTTAGTGTTAATTAATCATTTCTAACCATCTCATATTTATATTAATATATGCTAAACATTCTTTCATTGTCCGTGGCTATCATTCTAAGTTTTTAACATTTAGTTTAGGTAAATTTCATATACTTTAAATTAGTGGATTAATCAATATGAAATCTCTATTATCAAGAGAAATAGAGACCACAAAGGTATCAAACCTCTTTTAACATCATAATATTTAAGTGGAGAATGCAACTACGCATTAAAATAATTTAGTCATATTTTTGAATTTCACTCAAAATATGTAGGTTAACCCCTACGAAAATATTTAATTTTTCAGTAAATGCTCTATAAATTGAACCATTTACTCTTTAGTGTTAATTAATCATTTCTAACCATCTTATATTTATATTAATATATTCTAAACATTCTTTCATTGTCCGTGGCTATCATTCTAAGTTTTTAACATTTAGTTTAGGTAAATTTCATATACTTATTAAATCAATGGATTAATCAATATGAAATCTCTATTATCTAGAAATAGAGACCACAAAGGTTCCAAACCCTTTTAACATCATAATATTTAAGTGGAGGATGCAACCACGCATTAAAATAATTTAGTTATATTTTTGAATTTCACTCAAAATATGTAGGTTAACCCTCTGAAAATATTTAATTTTTGAGTAAATGCTCTATAAATTGAACCTTTTACTTTTAGTGTTATTTAATAATTTCTAACCATCTCATATTTATATTAATGTATGCTAAACATTCATTCATTGTCCATGGCTATCGTTCAAATTTTTTAACAATTAATTTAGTTAAATTTCATATACTTCTTAAATCAATGGATTAATCATTATGAAATCTCTATTATCTAGAGAAATAGAGACCACAAAGGTTCCAAACCTCTTTTAACATCATAATATTTAAGTGGAGAATGCAACTACGCATTAAAATAATTTAGTCATATTTTTTGAATTTCACTCAAAATATGTAGGTTAACCCCTACGAAAATATTCAGTTTTTGAGTAAATGCTCTATAAATTGAACCATGTACTCTTTAGTGTTAATTAATCATTTCTAACCATCGATATTTATATTAATGTATTCTAAACATTCTTTCATTGTCCGTGGCTATCATTCTAAGTTTTTAACAATTAGTTTAGGTAAATTTCATATACTTCTTAAATTAATGGATTAATCATTATGAAATCTCTATTATCTAGAGAAATAGAGACCACAAAGGTTCCAAACCTCTTTTAACATCATAATATTTAAGTGGAGAATGCAACTACGCATTAAAATAATTTAGTCATATTTTTTGAATTTCACTCAAAATATGTAGGTTAACCCCTACGAAAATATTCAGTTTTTGAGTAAATGCTCTATAAATTGAACCATGTACTCTTTAGTGTTATTTAATCATTTCTAACCATCTCATAATTATATTAATGTATTCTAAACATTCTTTCATTGTCCGTGGCTATCGTTCTAAGTTTTTAACATTTAGTTTAGGTAAATTTCATATACTTCTTAAATTAGTGGATTAATCAATATGAAATCTCTATTATCTAGAGAAATAGAGACCACAAGGTTCCAAACCTCTTTAACATCATAATATTTAAGTGGAGAATGCAACTACGCATTAAAATAATTTAGTCATATTTTTGAATTTCACTCAAAATATGTAGGTTAACCCCTACTTAAAATATTTAATTTTTCAAGAAATGCTCTATAAATTGAACCATTTACTCTTTAGTGTTAAATAATCATTTCTAACCATCCTATATTTATATTAATATATTCTAAACATTCTTTCATTGTCATGGCTATCATTCTAAGTTTTTAACATTTAGTTTAGGTAAATTTCATATACTTCATAAATAAGTGGATTAATCATATGAAATCTCTATTATCAAGAGAAATAGAGACAACAAAGGTTCCAAACCTCTTTAACATCATAATATTTAAGTGGAGAATGCAACTACGCATTAAAATAATTTAGTCATATTTTTGAATTTCACTCAAAATATGTAGGTTAACCCCTACTTAAAATATTTAATTTTTCAAGTAAATGCTCTATAAATTGAACCATTTACTCTTTAGTGTTAAATAATCATTTCTAACCATCCTATATTTATATTAATGTATTCTAAACATTCTTTCATTGTCCATGGCTATCGTTAAGTTTTTAACATTTAGTTTAGGTAAATTTCATATACTTTAAATTAGTGGATTAATCAATATGAAATCTCTATTATCTGAGAAATAGAGACCACAAAGGTTCCAAACCTCTTTTAACATCATAATATTTAAGTGGAGGATGCAACTCATTAAAATAATTTAGTCATATTTTTGAATTTCACTCAAAATATGTAGGTTAACCCTACGAAAATATTAATTTTTCAGTAAATGCTCTATAAATTGAACCTTTTACTCTTTAGTGTTAATTAATCATTTCTAACCATCTCATAATTATATTAATGTATTCTAAACATTCATTCATTGTCCATGGCCATCGTTCTAATTTTTAACAATTAGTTTAGGTAAATTTCATATACTTTAAATTAGTGGATTAATCATATGAAATCTCTATTATCTAGAAATAGAGACCACAAGGTTCCAAACCCTTTTAACATCATAATATTTAAGTGGAGAATGCAACTACATTAAAATAATTTAGTCATATTTTTGAATTTCACTCAAAATATGTAGGTTAACCCCTACTTAAAATATTTAATTTTTGAGTAAATGCTCTATAAATTGAACCTTTTACTCTTTAGTGTTAATTAATCATTTCTAACCATCTTATATTTATATTAATGTATTCTAAACATTCTTTTATTGTCCATGGCTATCGTTAAGTTTTTAACATTTAGTTTAGGTAAATTTCATATACTTATTAAATCAATGGATTAATCATTATGAAATCTCTATTATCAAGAGAAATAGAGACAACAAAGGTTCCAAACCTCTTTTAACATCATAATATTTAAGTGGAGAATGCAACTACGCATTAAAATAATTTAGTCATATTTTTTGAATTTCACTCAAAATATGTAGGTTAACCCCTACGAAAATATTTAATTTTTCAGTAAATGCTCATAAATTGAACCATGTACTTTTAGTGTTATTTAATAATTTCTAACCATCTCATATTTATATTAATATATTCTAAACATTCTTTTATTGTCCATGGCCATCGCTCTAATTTTTAACAATTAATTTAGGTAAATTTCATATACTTTAAATTAGTGGATTAATCAATATGAAATCTCTATTATCAAGAGAAATAGAGACCACAAGGTTCCAAACCCTTTTAACATCATAATATTTAAGTGGAGGATGCAACTACGCATTAAAATAATTTAGTCATATTTTTTGAATTTCACTCAAAATATGTAGGTTAACCCTTACGAAAATATTTAATTTTTAAGTAAATGCTCTATAAATTGAACCATGTACTCTTTAGTGTTATTTAATAATTTCTAACCATCGATATTTATATTAATGTATTAAACATTCTTTCATTGTCGTGGCTATCATTCTAAGTTTTAACATTTAGTTTAGGTAAATTTCATATACTTATTAAATCAATGGATTAATCAATATGAAATCTCTATTATCTAGAAATAGAGACCACAAGGTTCAAACCTCTTTTAACATCATAATATTTAAGTGGAGGATGCAACTACGATTAAAATAATTTAGTCATATTTTTGAATTTCACTCAAAATATGTAGGTTAACCCTCTGAAAATATTTAATTTTTCAAGTAAATGCTCTATAAATTGAACCATGTACTCTTTAGTGTTAATTAATCATTTCTAACCATCTCATAATTATATTAATGTATGCTAAACATTCTTTCATTGTCCGTGGCTATCATTCTAAGTTTTTAACAATTAGTTTAGGTAAATTTCATATACTTCTTAAATTAGTGGATTAATCAATATGAAATCTCTATTATCTAGTGAAATAGAGACAACAAAGGTTCCAAACCTCTTTAACATCATAATATTTAAGTGGAGGATGCAACTACGCATTAAAATAATTTAGTCATATTTTTTGAATTTCACTCAAAATATGTAGGTTAACCCCTACGAAAATATTTAATTTTTCAGTAAATGCTCTATAAATTGAACCATGTACTCTTTAGTGTTATTTAATCATTTCTAACCATCTCATATTTATATTAATGTATTCTAAACATTCTTTCATTGTCCATGGCTATCGTTCTAAGTTTTTAACAATTAGTTTAGGTAAATTTCATATACTTCTTAAATTAGTGGATTAATCAATATGAAATCTCTATTATCTAGAGAAATAGAGACCACAAAGGTTCCAAACCTCTTTTAACATCATAATATTTAAGTGGAGAATGCAACTACGCATTAAAATAATTTAGTCATATTTTTTGAATTTCACTCAAAATATGTAGGTTAACCCCTACGAAAATATTCAGTTTTTGAGTAAATGCTCTATAAATTGAACCTTTTACTCTTTAGTGTTATTTAATAATTTCTAACCATCCGATATTTATATTAATGTATTCTAAACATTCTTTCATTGTCCATGGCTATCGTTCTAATTTTTAACAATTAGTTTAGGTAAATTTCATATACTTCTTTAATTAGTGGATTAATCAATATGAAATCTCTATTATCTTGAGAAATAGAGACCACAAAGGTTCCAAACCTCTTTTAACATCATAATATTTAAGTGGAGGATGCAACCACGCATTAAAATAATTTAGTCATATTTTTTGAATTTCACTCAAAATATGTAGGTTAACCCCTACGAAAATATTCAGTTTTTGAGTAAATGCTCTATAAATTGAACCTTTTACTCTTTAGTGTTATTTAATCATTTCTAACCATCTTATATTTATATTAATGTATTCTAAACATTCTTTTATTGTCCATGGCCATCGTTCTAATTTTTTAACAATTAATTTAGTTAAATTTCATATACTTCTTAAATTAGTGGATTAATCAATATGAAATCTCTATTATCTAGAGAAATAGAGACCACAAAGGTTCCAAACCTCTTTTAACATCATAATATTTAAGTGGAGGATGCAACTATGCATTAAAATAATTTAGTCATATTTTTTGAATTTCACTCAAAATATGTAGGTTAACCCTACGAAAATATTCAGTTTTTGAGTAAATGCTCTATAAATTGAACCTTTTACTCTTTAGTGTTAATTAATCATTTCTAACCATCTCATATTTATATTAATGTATTAAACATTCTTTCATTGTCCATGGCTATCGCTCTAAGTTTTAACATTTAGTTTAGGTAAATTTCATATACTTCATAAATAAGTGGATTAATCATATGAAATCTCTATTATCTAGAGAAATAGAGACCACAAGGTTCCAAACCTCTTTTAACATCATAATATTTAAGTGGAGGATGCAACTATGCATTAAAATAATTTAGTCATATTTTTGAATTTCACTCAAAATATGTAGGTTAACCCCTACGAAAATATTTAATTTTTCGGTAAATGCTCTATAAATTGAACCATGTACTCTTTAGTGTTATTTAATCATTTCTAACCATCCTATATTTATATTAATATATTCTAAACATTCTTTCATTGTCATGGCTATCATTCTAAGTTTTTAACATTTAGTTTAGGTAAATTTCATATACTTCTTAAATTAATGGATTAATCATTATGAAATCTCTATTATCTAGAGAAATAGAGACAACAAAGGTTCCAAACCTCTTTAACATCATAATATTTAAGTGGAGAATGCAACTACGCATTAAAATAATTTAGTCATATTTTTTGAATTTCACTCAAAATATGTAGGTTAACCCCTACGAAAATATTTAATTTTTGAGTAAATGCTCTATAAATTGAACCATTTACTCTTTAGTGTTAAATAATCATTTCTAACCATCCGATATTTATATTAATGTATTCTAAACATTCTTTCATTGTCCATGGCTATCGTTCTAAGTTTTTAACATTTAGTTTAGGTAAATTTCATATACTTCTTAAATTAGTGGATTAATCAATATGAAATCTCTATTATCTAGAGAAATAGAGACCACAAAGGTTCCAAACCTCTTTTAACATCATAATATTTAAGTGGAGAATGCAACTACGCATTAAAATAATTTAGTCATATTTTTTGAATTTCACTCAAAATATGTAGGTTAACCCCTACGAAAATATTCAGTTTTTGAGTAAATGCTCTATAAATTGAACCATGTACTCTTTAGTGTTAATTAATCATTTCTAACCATCTTATATTTATATTAATATATTCTAAACATTCTTTTATTGTCCATGGCCATCGTTCTAATTTTTTAACAATTAATTTAGTTAAATTTCATATACTTCTTAAATCAATGGATTAATCATTATGAAATCTCTATTATCTAGAAATAGAGACCACAAAGGTTCCAAACCTCTTTTAACATCATAATATTTAAGTGGAGGATGCAACTACGCATTAAAATAATTTAGTCATATTTTTTGAATTTCACTCAAAATATGTAGGTTAACCCCTACGAAAATATTTAATTTTTCAGTAAATGCTCTATAAATTGAACCTTTTACTCTTTAGTGTTATTTAATCATTTCTAACCATCCGATATTTATATTAATGTATTCTAAACATTCTTTCATTGTCCATGGCCATCGTTCTAATTTTTAACAATTAGTTTAGGTAAATTTCATATACTTCTTAAATTAGTGGATTAATCAATATGAAATCTCTATTATCTAGAGAAATAGAGACCACAAAGGTTCCAAACCTCTTTTAACATCATAATATTTAAGTGGAGGATGCAACTACGCATTAAAATAATTTTGTCATATTTTTTGAATTTCACTCAAAATATGTAGGTTAACCCCTACGAAAATATTTAATTTTTAGTAAATGCTCTATAAATTGAACCATGTACTCTTTAGTGTTAATTAATCATTTCTAACCATCTCATATTTATATTAATGTATTCTAAACATTCTTTCATTGTCCATGGCTATCGTTCTAAGTTTTTAACAATTAGTTTAGGTAAATTTCATATACTTCTTAAATTAGTGGATTAATCAATATGAAATCTCTATTATCTAGAAATAGAGACCACAAGGTTCCAAACCTCTTTTAACATCATAATATTTAAGTGGAGGATGCAACTACGCATTAAAATAATTTTGTCATATTTTTTGAATTTCACTCAAAATATGTAGGTTAACCCCTACGAAAATATTTAATTTTTCAGTAAATGCTCTATAAATTGAACCATGTACTCTTTAGTGTTAATTAATCATTTCTAACCATCTCATATTTATATTAATGTATGCTAAACATTCTTTCATTGTCCATGGCCATCGTTCTAATTTTTTAACAATTAATTTAGTTAAATTTCATATACTTCTTATATTAATGAATTAATCAATATGAAATCTCTATTATCTAGAAATAGAGACCACAAGGTTCCAAACCTATTTTAACATCATAATATGTAAGTGGAGGATGCAACTATGCATTAAAGTAATTTAGTCATATTTTTGAATTTCACTCAAAATATGTAGGTTAACCCCACTTAAAATATTCAGTTTTGAGTAAATGCTCTATAAATTGAACCATTTACTCTTTAGTGTTAATTAATCATTTCTAACCATCTTATATTTATATTAATATATTCTAAACATTCATTCATTGTCCATGGCTATCGTTAAGTTTTTAACATTTAGTTTAGGTAAATTTCATATACTTTAAATTAGTGGATTAATCAATATGAAATCTCTATTATCTAGAGAAATTGAGACCACAAAGTTATCAAACCTCTTTTAACATCATAATATTTAAGTGGAGAATGCAACTACGCATTAAAATAATTTAGTCATATTTTTGAATTTCACTCAAAATATGTAGGTTAACCCTCTAAGAAAATATTCAATTTTTGAGTAAATGCTCTATAAATTGAACCTTTTACTCTTTAGTGTTATTTAATAATTTCTAACCATCTTATATTTATATTAATGTATTCTAAACATTCTTTTATTGTCCATGGCTATCGTTAAGTTTTTAACATTTAGTTTAGGTAAATTTCATATACTTCATAAATAAGTGGATTAATCATATGAAATCTCTATTATCAGAGAAATAGAGACCACAAAGGTTCAAACCTCTTTTAACATCATAATATTTAAGTGGAGAATGCAACTACGCATTAAAATAATTTAGTCATATTTTTGAATTTCACTCAAAATATGTAGGTTAACCCCTACGAAAATATTTAATTTTTCAGTAAATGCTCTATAAATTGAACCTTTTACTCTTTAGTGTTATTTAATAATTTCTAACCATCCTATATTTATATTAATGTATTAAACATTCTTTCATTGTCCATGGCTATCGTTCTAATTTTTAACAATTAGTTTAGGTAAATTTCATATACTTCTTAAATCAATGGATTAATCATTATGAAATCTCTATTATCTAGAGAAATAGAGACAACAAAGGTTCCAAACCCTTTTAACATCATAATATTTAAGTGGAGGATGCAACTCATTAAAATAATTTAGTCATATTTTTGAATTTCACTCAAAATATGTAGGTTAACCCTGAAAATATTTAATTTTTCAAGTAAATGCTCTATAAATTGAACCATGTACTCTTTAGTGTTAATTAATCATTTCTAACCATCTCATAATTATATTAATGTATTCTAAACATTCTTTCATTGTCATGGCTATCATTCTAAGTTTTAACATTTAGTTTAGGTAAATTTCATATACTTTAAATTAGTGGATTAATCATATGAAATCTCTATTATCAAGAGAAATAGAGACCACAAAGGTTCCAAACCCTTTTAACATCATAATATTTAAGTGGAGGATGCAACTACATTAAAATAATTTAGTCATATTTTTTGAATTTCACTCAAAATATGTAGGTTAACCCGTACGAAAATATTTAATTTTTCAGTAAATGCTCTATAAATTGAACCATGTACTCTTTAGTGTTAATTAATCATTTCTAACCATCTTATATTTATATTAATATATTCTAAACATTCTTTCATTGTCCATGGCTATCGTTCTAAGTTTTTAACATTTAGTTTAGGTAAATTTCATATACTTCTTAAATTAGTGGATTAATCAATATGAAATCTCTATTATCTAGAGAAATAGAGACAACAAAGGTTCCAAACCTCTTTTAACATCATAATATTTAAGTGGAGAATGCAACTACGCATTAAAATAATTTAGTCATATTTTTTGAATTTCACTCAAAATATGTAGGTTAACCCCTACGAAAATATTTAATTTTTCAGTAATTGCACTATAAATTGAACCATGTACTCTTTAGTGTTATTTAATCATTTCTAACCATCTCATAATTATATTAATGTATTCTAAACATTCTTTCATTGTCCGTGGCTATCATTCTAAGTTTTTAACAATTAGTTTAGGTAAATTTCATATACTTCATAAATAAGTGGATTAATCAATATGAAATCTCTATTATCTAGAGAAATAGAGACCACAAAGGTTCCAAACCTCTTTTAACATCATAATATTTAAGTGGAGGATGCAACTACGCATTAAAATAATTTAGTCATATTTTTGAATTTCACTCAAAATATGTAGGTTAACCCCTACGAAAATATTTAATTTTTCAGTAAATGCTCTATAAATTGAACCATGTACTCTTTAGTGTTATTTAATCATTTCTAACCATCCGATATTTATATTAATGTATTCTAAACATTCTTTCATTGTCCATGGCTATCGTTCTAAGTTTTTAACAATTAGTTTAGGTAAATTTCATATACTTCTTAAATTAGTGGATTAATCAATATGAAATCTCTATTATCTAGAGAAATAGAGACCACAAAGGTTCCAAACCTCTTTTAACATCATAATATTTAAGTGGAGGATGCAACCACGCATTAAAATAATTTTGTCATATTTTTTGAATTTCACTCAAAATATGTAGGTTAACCCCTACGAAAATATTTAATTTTTCAGTAAATGCTCTATAAATTGAACCATGTACTCTTTAGTGTTAATTAATCATTTCTAACCATCTCATATTTATATTAATGTATGCTAAACATTCATTCATTGTCCATGGCTATCGTTCTAAGTTTTTAACAATTAGTTTAGGTAAATTTCATATACTTCTTAAATTAGTGGATTAATCAATATGAAATCTCTATTATCTAGAGAAATAGAGACCACAAAGGTTCCAAACCTCTTTTAACATCATAATATTTAAGTGGAGGATGCAACCACGCATTAAAATAATTTAGTTATATTTTTGAATTTCACTCAAAATATGTAGGTTAACCTACGAAAATATTAGGTTTTGAGTAAATGCTCATAAATTGAACCATGTACTCTTTAGTGTTAAATAATCATTTCTAACCATCGATATTTATATTAATGTATTAAACATTCTTTCATTGTCCATGGCTATCGTTCTAATTTTTAACAATTAGTTTAGGTAAATTTCATATACTTTAAATTAGTGGATTAATCAATGAAATCTCTATTATCAGAGAAATAGAGACCACAAGGTTCCAAACCCTTTTAACATCATAATATTTAAGTGGAGGATGCAACTCATTAAAATAATTTTGTCATATTTTTGAATTTCACTCAAAATATGTAGGTTAACCCCTACTAAAATATTTAATTTTTAGTAAATGCTCTATAAATTGAACCATGTACTTTTAGTGTTATTTAATCATTTCTAACCATCCATATTTATATTAATATATTCTAAACATTCTTTTATTGTCCATGGCCATCGCTCTAATTTTTAACAATTAATTTAGTTAAATTTCATATACTTTAAATTAGTGGATTAATCAATATGAAATCTCTATTATCAAGAGAAATAGAGACCACAAGGTTCCAAACCCTTTTAACATCATAATATTTAAGTGGAGGATGCAACTCATTAAAATAATTTAGTTATATTTTTTGAATTTCACTCAAAATATGTAGGTTAACCCCTACGAAAATATTTAATTTTTGAGTAAATGCACTATAAATTGAACCATGTACTCTTTAGTGTTATTTAATCATTTCTAACCATCTCATATTTATATTAATATATTCTAAACATTCTTTCATTGTCCATGGCTATCATTCTAAGTTTTTAACAATTAATTTAGTTAAATTTCATATACTTTAAATTAGTGGATTAATCATATGAAATCTCTATTATCTGAGAAATAGAGACCACAAAGGTTCCAAACCTCTTTTAACATCATAATATTTAAGTGGAGGATGCAACTACGCATTAAAATAATTTAGTCATATTTTTTGAATTTCACTCAAAATATGTAGGTTAACCCCTACGAAAATATTTAATTTTTCAGTAAATGCACTATAAATTGAACCATGTACTCTTTAGTGTTAATTAATCATTTCTAACCATCTTATATTTATATTAATATATTCTAAACATTCTTTCATTGTCCGTGGCTATCATTCTAAGTTTTTAACAATTAATTTAGGTAAATTTCATATACTTTAAATTAGTGGATTAATCATATGAAATCTCTATTATCTAGAAATAGAGACCACAAGGTTCCAAACCCTTTTAACATCATAATATTTAAGTGGGGATGCAACTACGAATAAAATAATTTAGTCATATTTTTTGAATTTCACTCAAAATATGTAGGTTAACCCCTACGAAAATATTCAGTTTTTGAGTAAATGCTCTATAAATTGAACCATGTACTCTTTAGTGTTAATTAATCATTTCTAACCATCTCATAATTATATTAATGTATGCTAAACATTCTTTCATTGTCCGTGGCTATCATTCTAAGTTTTTAACAATTAATTTAGTTAAATTTCATATACTTTAAATTAGTGGATTAATCATATGAAATCTCTATTATCTAGAGAAATAGAGACCACAAAGGTTCCAAACCTCTTTTAACATCATAATATTTAAGTGGAGGATGCAACTACTCATTAAAATAATTTAGTCATATTTTTGAATTTCACTCAAAATATGTAGGTTAACCCCTACGAAAATATTTAATTTTTGAGTAAATGCTCTATAAATTGAACCATTTACTCTTTAGTGTTATTTAATCATTTCTAACCATCCGATATTTATATTAATGTATTCTAAACATTCTTTCATTGTCCATGGCTATCGTTCTAAGTTTTTAACAATTAGTTTAGGTAAATTTCATATACTTCTTAAATTAGTGGATTAATCAATATGAAATCTCTATTATCTAGAGAAATAGAGACCACAAAGGTTCCAAACCTCTTTTAACATCATAATATTTAAGTGGAGGATGCAACTACGCATTAAAATAATTTTGTCATATTTTTTGAATTTCACTCAAAATATGTAGGTTAACCCCTACGAAAATATTTAATTTTTCAGTAAATGCTCTATAAATTGAACCATGTACTCTTTAGTGTTAATTAATCATTTCTAACCATCTCATATTTATATTAATGTATGCTAAACATTCATTCATTGTCCATGGCTATCGTTCTAAGTTTTTAACAATTAGTTTAGGTAAATTTCATATACTTCTTAAATTAGTGGATTAATCAATATGAAATCTCTATTATCTAGAGAAATAGAGACCACAAAGGTTCCAAACCTCTTTTAACATCATAATATTTAAGTGGAGAATGCAACTACGCATTAAAATAATTTAGTCATATTTTTTGAATTTCACTCAAAATATGTAGGTTAACCCCTACGAAAATATTCAGTTTTTGAGTAAATGCTCTATAAATTGAACCATGTACTCTTTAGTGTTAATTAATCATTTCTAACCATCTTATATTTATATTAATATATTCTAAACATTCTTTTATTGTCCATGGCCATCGTTCTAATTTTTTAACAATTAATTTAGTTAAATTTCATATACTTCATAAATAAGTGGATTAATCAATATGAAATCTCTATTATCTAGAGAAATAGAGACGACAAAGGTTCCAAACCTCTTTTAACATCATAATATTTAAGTGGAGGATGCAACCACGATTAAAATAATTTAGTCATATTTATTGAATTTCACTCAAAATATGTAGGTTAACCCTACGAAAATATTCAGTTTTTGAGTAAATGCTCTATAAATTGAACCATGTACTCTTTAGTGTTATTTAATCATTTCTAACCATCCGATATTTATATTAATGTATTCTAAACATTCTTTCATTGTCCATGGCTATCGTTCTAAGTTTTTAACATTTAGTTTAGGTAAATTTCATATACTTTTAAATTAGTGGATTAATCAATATGAAATCTCTATTATCAAGAGAAATAGAGACAACAAAGGTTCCAAACCCTTTTAACATCATAATATTTAAGTGGAGGATGCAACTACGATTAAAATAATTTTGTCATATTTTTGAATTTCACTCAAAATATGTAGGTTAACCCTACGAAAATATTCAGTTTTGAGTAAATGCTCATAAATTGAACCATGTACTTTTAGTGTTAATTAATCATTTCTAACCATCGATATTTATATTAATGTATGCTAAACATTCATTCATTGTCCATGGCTATCGCTCTAAGTTTTTAACAATTAATTTAGGTAAATTTCATATACTTCTTTAATTAGTGGATTAATCATATGAAATCTCTATTATCTAGAGAAATAGAGACAACAAAGGTTCCAAACCTCTTTTAACATCATAATATTTAAGTGGAGGATGCAACCACGCATTAAAATAATTTAGTCATATTTTTTGAATTTCACTCAAAATATGTAGGTTAACCCCTACGAAAATATTTAATTTTTGAGTAAATGCTCTATAAATTGAACCATGTACTCTTTAGTGTTAATTAATCATTTCTAACCATCGATATTTATATTAATGTATTCTAAACATTCTTTCATTGTCCATGGCTATGGTTCTAAGTTTTTAACATTTAGTTTAGGTAAATTTCATATACTTCTTAAATTAATGGATTAATCAATATGAAATCTCTATTATCTGAGAAATAGAGACCACAAGGTTCAAACCTCTTTTAACATCATAATATTTAAGTGGAGAATGCAACTACGCATTAAAATAATTTAGTCATATTTTTTGAATTTCACTCAAAATATGTAGGTTAACCCCTACGAAAATATTTAATTTTTGAGTAAATGCTCTATAAATTGAACCATGTACTCTTTAGTGTTAATTAATCATTTCTAACCATCGATATTTATATTAATGTATGCTAAACATTCTTTCATTGTCCATGGCTATCGCTCTAAGTTTTTAACATTTAGTTTAGGTAAATTTCATATACTTCTTAAATTAATGGATTAATCAATATGAAATCTCTATTATCTAGAGAAATAGAGACCACAAGGTTCAAACCTCTTTTAACATCATAATATTTAAGTGGAGAATGCAACTATGCATTAAAATAATTTAGTCATATTTTTTGAATTTCACTCAAAATATGTAGGTTAACCCCTACGAAAATATTCAGTTTTTGAGTAAATGCTCTATAAATTGAACCATGTACTCTTTAGTGTTAATTAATCATTTCTAACCATCCGATATTTATATTAATGTATGCTAAACATTCTTTCATTGTCCATGGCTATCGTTCTAAGTTTTTAACAATTAGTTTAGGTAAATTTCATATACTTCTTAAATTAATGGATTAATCATTATGAAATCTCTATTATCTGAGAAATAGAGACCACAAGGTTCCAAACCTCTTTTAACATCATAATATTTAAGTGGAGGATGCAACCACGATTAAAATAATTTAGTCATATTTTTGAATTTCACTCAAAATATGTAGGTTAACCCCAAGAAAATATTTAGTTTTTGAGTAAATGCTCTATAAATTGAACCATGTACTCTTTAGTGTTAATTAATCATTTCTAACCATCCGATATTTATATTAATGTATGCTAAACATTCTTTCATTGTCCATGGCCATCGTTCTAATTTTTTAACAATTAATTTAGTTAAATTTCATATACTTCTTAAATTAATGAATTAATCAATATGAAATCTCTATTATCTAGAGAAATAGAGACAACAAAGGTTTCAAACCTCTTTTAACATCACAATATGTAAGTTGAGGATGCAATTATGCATTAAAATAATTTAGTCATATTTTTTGAATTTCACTCAAAATATGTAGGTTAACCCCTACGAAAATATTCAGTTTTTGAGTAAATGCTCTATAAATTGAACCTTTTACTCTTTAGTGTTATTTAATCATTTCTAACCATCCATATTTATATTAATGTATGCTAAACATTCTTTCATTGTCCATGGCTATCGTTCTAAGTTTTTAACAATTAGTTTAGGTAAATTTCATATACTTCTTAAATTAGTGGATTAATCAATATGAAATCTCTATTATCTAGAGAAATAGAGACAACAAAGGTTCCAAACCTCTTTTAACATCATAATATTTAAGTGGAGGATGCAACTACGCATTAAAATAATTTAGTCATATTTTTTGAATTTCACTCAAAATATGTAGGTTAACCCTACGAAAATATTCAGTTTTTGAGTAAATGCTCTATAAATTGAACCATTTACTCTTTAGTGTTATTTAATCATTTCTAACCATCCGATATTTATATTAATGTATTCTAAACATTCTTTCATTGTCCATGGCTATCATTCTAAGTTTTTAACAATTAGTTTAGGTAAATTTCATATACTTCTTAAATTAATGGATTAATCAATATGAAATCTCTATTATCTAGTGAAATAGAGACAAAAAAGGTTCCAAACCTCTTTTAACATCATAATATTTAAGTGGAGGATGCAACTACGCATTAAAATAATTTAGTCATATTTTTGAATTTCACTCAAAATATGTAGGTTAACCCTACGAAAATATTAGTTTTTGAGTAAATGCTCTATAAATTGAACCATGTACTCTTTAGTGTTAATTAATCATTTCTAACCATCTCATATTTATATTAATGTATGCTAAACATTCATTCATTGTCCATGGCTATCGTTCTAAGTTTTTAACAATTAGTTTAGGTAAATTTCATATACTTCTTAAATTAATGGATTAATCAATATGAAATCTCTATTATCTAGAAATAGAGACCACAAGGTTCCAAACCCTTTTAACATCATAATATTTAAGTGGAGGATGCAACTACATTAAAATAATTTAGTCATATTTTTGAATTTCACTCAAAATATGTAGGTTAACCCTACGAAAATATTCAGTTTTTGAGTAAATGCTCTATAAATTGAACCTTTTACTCTTTAGTGTTATTTAATCATTTCTAACCATCCGATATTTATATTAATGTATTCTAAACATTCATTCATTGTCCATGGCTATCGTTCTAAGTTTTTAACAATTAGTTTAGGTAAATTTCATATACTTTTAAATTTTTTTCCAAGGGGGGCAAAGAGGTCCTTATAAAATCTGTTGTTACGGCTCTACCAAACCACGTCATGTCATGTTACCGTATACCAAAATCAGTGATAAAAAAGTTGACAAGTGCAGTGGCGAGATTTTGGTGGAGTTCAGGGGGGAATAGTAGAGGTATGCACTGGCAATCATGGGACAAAGTGTGTCAGTCTAAAGAGGAAGGAGGGCTGGGTTTCAAGGATCTAATGGATTTTAATACGGCAATGTTAGGAAAACAACTATGGCGCCTCATTGAAAAACCTCACTCTTTATTTTCTAGGGTGTTCAAAGAAAGATATTTCAGGAACGCATCACCCCTAGAAGCAATCAGATCTTACTCGCCATCCTATGGCTGGCGAAGTATAGTATCAGCTAGATCTCTGGTTAGCAAAGGACTAATCAAAAGGGTGGGATCAGGCTCGTCCATTTCAGTATGGAACGATCCCTGGCTCCCAACCACTCGCCCGAGACCAGCAAACAGTAATCAACAAAACGTTAACTCTCACCTCACAGTTGCTTCCCTCATCAATACCACATCACATACATGGAACTCTCAACTAATCCGGGATCTGGTGACCCCGGAGGACGCAATTATCATTGAGAGCTTGCCGTTGAGTCGAAATTATTTGACAGACAGAGATGGTTGGCACTTCACCAACAATGGTAAATATACGGTTAAATCTGGTTATCAAGTGGAACGAGTATATCCCGATATAGTGAAGTTACTTCCAACTTATGGACCTGACGTGACTGCTCTGAAGGCCTTTTGTTGGAAAGTCAAGTGTCCACCTAAGTTTAAACATTTTTTGTGGCAAATAGTGTCAGGATGTATCTCTGTAAAGGAGAAACTGAGGTCAAGAGGGATGCAAGGTGATTTACAGTGTTCAAGATGCGGAGCAGAAGTGGAGTCAATAAATCATGTATTTTTTGAATGCCCACCGGCAGTTCAAGTATGGGCTCTCTCCCAAATACCATCAAACACAACTGTCTTCCCTTCGCAATCCATCTACGCGAACATGGATTACTTGTTTTGGAGGGTTTCCCCGCCCACAACGAGTCATCATTTTGCTTGGATTTTATGGTATATTTGGAAGGGTCGAAACAATATGGTGTTCAGTAACATCAATACTGACCCTAGAGATACCCTGCAATTGGCAGAGACGGAATCCAGGATCTGGCTGGAGGCTCAGACATCTCTTTCACAAAGGGTTGTTCAACAAAGGGAGGAAGATGTGGACATTTTGCCAAATATCCCGGGACGCTGGTGCTTTACAGATGGTTCTTGGAAAGAACAGGAATTGTTTTCAGGTCAAGGTTGGTACAGCACCTTAGAAGGTTTTGATGGCCTAATGGGAGCGAGGAATACGAGAGCCAGTATATCCCCTCTTCATTCTGAGATGGAAGCCCTAATTTGGGCCATGCAAAGTATGAGGAACCTTCGACAGTTTCATGTGACGTTTGCAACAGATTGTTCTCAATTGGTGAAGATGGTTTCAGATCCAGAAGAATGGCCTGCTTTTGCAACTTACCTAGAAGACATAAGACTTTTGAAGCATAGCTTTAATTACTCGGAGATTATCCATGTACCAAGGGCCTTAGAATACAAGAAGCGGACAACCTTGCTCACTTAGTCGCGAGGAAACAACCGTTTTTAAATTAGTTCATATGGATTGAACCTCTGTTTGGTTCACAGAGTCTTAGTTGAGTCTGTTGTGTTGATGACAAAAAAAAAAAAAAAAAAAAGAAATCTCTATTATCTAGAGAAATAGAGACCACAAAGGTTCTAAACCTCTTTTAACATTATAATATTTAATTGGAGGATGCAACTACGTATTAAAATAATTTTGTCATATTTTTTGAATTTCACTCAAAATATGTAGGTTAACCCCTAAGAAAATATTTAATTTTTTGGTAAATGCTCTATAAATTGAACCTTTTACTCTTTAGTGTTATTTAATAATTTCTAACCATCCGATATTTATATTAATGTATTCTAAACATTCTTTCATTGTCCATGGCCATCGTTCTAATTTTTTAACAATTAATTATTTTAATCAATATGAAATCTCTATTATCTAGAGAAATAGAGACCACAAAGGTTCCAAACCTCTTTTAACATCATAATATTTAAGTGGAGAATGCAACTACGCATTAAAATAATTTAGTCATATTTTTTGAATTTCACTCAAAATATGTAGGTTAACCCCTACGAAAATATTCAGTTTTTGAGTAAATGCTCTATAAATTGAACCATGTACTCTTTAGTGTTAATTAATCATTTCTAACCATCTTATATTTATATTAATATATTCTAAACATTCTTTTATTGTCCATGGCCATCGTTCTAATTTTTTAACAATTAATTTAGTTAAATTTCATATACTTCTTAAATCAATGGATTAATCATTATGAAATCTCTATTATCTAGAGAAATAGAGACCACAAAGGTTCCAAACCTCTTTTAACAGCATAATATTTAAGTGGAGGATGCAACTACGCATTAAAATAATTTAGTCATATTTTTTGAATTTCACTCAAAATATGTAGGTTAACCCTACGAAAATATTTAATTTTTCAGTAAATGCTCTATAAATTGAACCTTTTACTCTTTAGTGTTATTTAATCATTTCTAACCATCCGATATTTATAATAATGTATTCTAAACATTCTTTCATTGTCCATGGCTATCGTTCTAAGTTTTTAACAATTAGTTTAGGTAAATTTCATATACTTCTTAAATTAGTGGATTAATCAATATGAAATCTCTATTATCTAGAGAAATAGAGACCACAAAGGTTCCAAACCTCTTTTAACATCATAATATTTAAGTGGAGGATGCAACCACGCATTAAAATAATTTTGTCATATTTTTGAATTTCACTCAAAATATGTAGGTTAACCACCTTCGAAAATATTTAATTTTTCAGTAAATGCTCTATAAATTGAACCATGTACTCTTTAGTGTTAATTAATCATTTCTAACCATCTCATATTTATATTAATGTATGCTAAACATTCTTTCTTTGTCCATGGCCATCGTTCTAATTTTTTAACAACTAATTTTGTTAAATTTCATATACTTCTTAAATCAATGGATTAAACAATATGAAATCTCTATTATCTAGAGAAACAGAGATAAAAAAGGTTCCAAACCTATTTTAACATCATAATATGT